>JAANHX010000247.1:600000-921751 GCA_011320135.1 Phytophthora betacei | reverse complement strand
CTCCACATCTATTCACCGAAGTGATCAAATTGATAGGGCAGAGAACTTGTTTGCTGCTCCGATGAGCAGAGACAATCAAAAGAGATACAGCTATGATGAAGATGAGAGCTTCACCGACGAGGACGATCAACGCACTCTTGGATCAGGCGAAGCAGCGACAATTTTGACAGCGGTTGAGTCGATGCTCGAGGGTAAGACACATGCATTACAACAACGCGTCTGATTTGTTCACCCTCATTTAGCGAAGAGCATTTGTTGGAGATGAAGGCGCTTCTGAGTTTTGTGGACGCGATTCAGTCGCTCGGGTTTGACTTGGATGCTTCAGCTGCAGATCTGGGGGCCAAACGCTTCTTCTCGATGCATCTGTTTGCCAATTCTCTACGAAGTGTTGTGCTGGCGCACACAGGTAACAGCGCTGACAGTGTTGAAACCAATCCGCAAACCGGAGAGAGCGAGGCCTTATCAGGCAAGTTGAAAGGAGAATTCTTACAGCGAGCGTGATGTCTGCTTTTGGCTACCAAGTTTGGAGGAAACCCCTTCCTCAGGGCTACTGTGGGCACTGCATTCAGATGCGCAGCAGTTCTTGTGGGAGCATTGCATTCAGCCAGTATGCAATGGGACGACATTCGGCCTCTATGGCTTGGACTCTGGATCAAGGATGTTAAGGACTTGCGAGGAATAGTTGAAAGGTAGGCTTTGCACTATCAACCGACGTCCTATTGACGTCACAAATGGCTGTGTTGAACGTTCCAGGTTTGCGAAGGTCTCCTATGCTCAAACTAAAGACGCGATGGATGTGTGTTGCTGTACTTGGTATTGGGAAAGAAAAAAGTGCTCAGCGCATTGGCAAAACTCACTCATCGGAATCGAACAAGGTAAGAAATGTCTTAATGCTACAATGATATTTTGTTTCTTATTGCTTACCCGATTTATTGTGTGTGCATGAATCAAGACAATAGCTTCGTTCCTGGATAACGATTTTTCTGAGAAACGCTGGAGCAATGCGGCAGTGAAAAATGCGTATTCTCTTCTGAGCAAAAAGAAGTACGAGCCCGCTGCGGCATTTTTCCTTCTGTGTGAGCCTCACGGATTCAAGATGCAGTTCGCGTTCTTTCGATGCGGCTAGGAGACCCAAGTTTGGCACTGGTAATTGCAAGACTGTGGAGTACGAAACAGACAAGCCTTCAACATAATTTCTCATCGAATCAGGCCGGGATCACTCCAGCGGGGGAGATCACCAACCAATTACTCGAGCAAGAGATTGTACCTCTTTTCCGCCGAAAGCGTGAGGTATGGCTGGAGAGCTGTGCGCTCTGGTGGCTTGAAGAGTTCGAACAGGCGTGGGCTGTGCTACTTCCTCAATGCCAAGACGTGGGTGTTTGTGGAGGCAATGAAGCAACTCTTTCAACAAAGAACGACTTGGTGTCAAGTGTGATGCGAGCTACACACTTCTACGTCAACCTCACATCTCTCACGGTCTACTTCCAGCATCTTCACTCCAGTGTCAACTCTTCATTGCTCACCTGGGCGAAGAAGAAGATGCAGCAGAAAGCGTTTCCTGATCTCCCAGCATCACCAGTGCCAGCTTCTTCAGGCAAGAGGCGTCTACAACTCGCTTCAACAGCAGATATTGAGCATGCGTTTTCGTATGCAGCGTACGTGTGCAAACGTAGTGGATTGAGCGATACAGCACTCGTCGAGATGCTTCAAGCGCGACATTTGGTGAACGTCCATGCACGCTTTGAAATCTCAACAGTCGAAGCTGGAAGCGACCAGCTCCGCGAGTTACCGATAGATGAAGAGCCGGACTTTGTATCGGGGAGTCCTACTTCTCCTCGATTCCAGTCATCACTTAAAACTGGCGGCGAGGAAGTACGCTGTCGTGTATTTCGTCACCGAAAGCGAGTAACTCTCTTCGACAGAGAAACTGGGGTGCCTCACAGAGACGCATGAGCTTCATGGGCGAGATCAACCACTCACAATTCGACCCAATGGCGAGCGGAAGGAAGCCGCGACATCGCGCAAGCTCCTTTTCATGGTCAAAGGCGCTGCAATCGGAGAAGTCCATCCCGACAGCGCCGTGGCTGAAAGCTCAGATCGCTGATATCGAGTGTAGACGGTGGGCGTCGTCCGCCTTTGTGGGTAAATGATTGGAATTCGAGTAGCACGCGAGATGATCAGCCACTTCCGCGTTGAATTGGACATGTGGTTTCGCCATGGTGATAACGCCGACTCTCCTACACACGCTATGACGATCTCAACTTCTCCAGGACAACGGCACTTTCATCGAGTCAAACTTCACAGGGAATTTTTGGATGAGCTGTTGCACGCCGCTATGCGAGCAGTTCCAGGTGGACCGCAATTACGTTTACGAAGCAGCTCTCGCTGTGATGCACCCACACGCATACCTTCATATCGTCGAAGTTTGCTTTCTGTTGTCAGAGCTTGGCAGAGGCTCGACGCTACGCAAGTGGGTCGAATATGTGTCTTTGTCGATGCTACATTCGTGCTCTACATTTGCTTCCTGCAGCATTGCCGAGGACGTATATCGTGACTGGGAAGGCCTCACCATTCAGCTGTGTTATATCCTGAATCTCGATGCTCAAGGCCAGATAAATATCCCGGCTCAAGTGATTGCACATATCAGTGTTGCGGTTCGTACAGGCATCATTTTCTTGGGTTGGGCGCGACAACGGCCAGATATTGTTCGACAAGCTGTCACGTTGCCATTCTACACGTACGGGACGGTCAACGGAGCGCTCAATGGTGAGTCGGGTCCATCACTGAGCTCGTTTGCGTTCGAGAAGAACCTGCGATTGCTGTGCAGATTGCTGCAAAGATCTTCTACGAGCATGAATGAGATGCGCAAAACGCGGATTATTGAAGGGAATCTGGGTTACACTTTTTTAGGAGCTGTTGCCGCCGGTCAAGCGGATGAAGATAGTATTTCGCTACTGTCATGGGGTGGCGTTGACAACGCGACAAGCCAGAACCAGTTTAAGATTCGCAAGATGTACACACTGATTCTCATGGTGTCCGTGCTCCGGACGCTGTATGCTCGAGCGACAGTTTTCCTGAGCACGTACCAAAACGATATTGACTCTAACGACGAGACAGGTATTGAGACGGACATAGCTAGCTCGCTGTTTACGCCGCAGAAACTGTGGAAAGCACTGGGCGAAGGCCCTTTGGAAGGACTAAAGCGGTGGTATGCGCTGATCGAGTCTCACTTGCGATGTGAGTTTGACTACTCGGTAAAGGAAGTTCCGTGTCTCTGTGGTCTGTACGGATTGGATACTGCAGCCTTTGAAGAAGCCGCTGCGAATGGCTGGAAGGAGCTGAAATGTCAAGCGGATCACAGTGACAATCCTATTCACAATGGCAATGGTAACACAGCTACTGACTCTGTCACGAGGAATAACGTCACCGCTGTAACCCCGATCGAAGCCAAAGATGCGGTGGAAGATGAGAGTTCTGGTAGCTTGCAGACTTTTCTTCGTGGTATTGGAATGAGTTTGGAGCTGCACACAGCGCTGGTAAACGCAAGTGACGACTATGTGCTGCTCCTGATGCAGAATGCAGACATTGGAGTGCGAACAGCCTTACGACGTTTCCGCATCGATCCTCGAGTGTATGTGAAGAGCTTTGTGCTTCGAGATGCTTTCGGCTGGTTCGCTCGGCACGAGATCTTAAAAGGTGAGACGGAAGCCGACACTATCGCGCAAATCCATGCGTTCGTGAGTCGTTGTTGTAAGCAGCGCAAACTACGATTGCTAGTGGCACACCGTGGTGAAGATGCACAGATGTTCCCGTTGGATCATTATCACGCGCGTCTACGCCAAGACACTGACGTTGATACTCACGCCACAGCCAATGAGCATTCTTTGCCACGATCACGATTTACAAGTGCAGTTGGAAGTGATGTTCCCTTGTGGTGATCTAAGGACGCGGAAGCTTTGCCTGAGGCGTTCTACTTGCAATCTATGATGTTCGTGGATCCCTGGGAAGTCGAGGCGGAGTGGAATGTGCGTCGATACATGTACAATGCACAATCCCCACTACATGTAGAACTTGGGTGGGACCGCTTAAGCCCGATCTGCTCGGAGACGTGCGATGAAATTGTTGAGTCAGCATTCGAAGATCCTGATCTTGTGGCGATGTGGAAAACCACAGGCGGAGAAGGCTGGCTGGTGACAGCTATCACGCAGTATCGTTTAGATGGTCTCCATTCGTATCGCACTCTTCACCAGCACATTCAACGTGGCCTCGCTGGCAAAGATGAGCCGAGGATCCCGCTTCTTGTCGAGATTTATTCACGCAGCCAACGCAATGCAATGTTTGAGGTAGCAGGCTTACCTCATCGGTTTGTTGGTGTTATCACTGTGGAACTGGTCGAAGCAAAGGATTTGATTGCGTGCAGCTGGATAGGAAAGTGGAGTGACGCTTACGTGTTCCTGGAGCTGTGTCATGCAAAAGACATACCTCGCGAAACAGCCGAAGAGTGGAGCTTGCAAACATATCGAAGTCCAGTCGGCAATGGCGGAGTGAATCCTCAATGGGACTCGAAAGAGAACAAGTTTCCTTTCCGCTTCGCTATCCCCACCCACGGCAAACACTCTGCCCGCCCAACTCGAAATGTTCATTTCTCTAATGGTGTGGGCAACGACCGCAAAGTGGATGTACGAGCCAGTCACTTGGCGTCGCAACTATGGAATGCAGACGTCAATGACACGAATCGCGATGCAGTGGATGCTCTAGAGAAGCTGCTGCCTTCAGTGTTTTCTGGCCCGCCGGCGATGCTGCGATGCACTGTGTACCAGAAGAACAAAGTTTTGAGTCATCGGCTCATGGGCAGAGCAAAGGTGGGTATCATGAGGGCTCTTATGTGGAGAACCGTGTCTTAATTCACTCGTTTTGTGTCGTCCTATTAGGTTCCTCTGGATGAGCTCACGTCCGGTAATCCAATGGATTGCTGGCTGCCGCTTGAAGATACAGCGAGCGGATCGCTGCACGTGAAGATCTCTTTGTCTTTTCAGCTCATGTGTTCATCCATGGCAGGACATCCGGAGTTCAAGGAATTGCGATGAGAAGCAACATTCTCGAAGCAGGCTACTTCGAGAACTAGGTACTGCAGCATGGTAGCAGATGTACTGTACAACTCAGCGCTACTGAAGTCACGCAAGGTAAAAAAAACGTTATTAATATTGGTAATACAAGTGGCAAACTACATGTACACATTGATATTCATGCAGGTGTCATTGGGGGCTGATTAACGTCAGAGAAAAGATAAGTGATTGCCCATTCAGTTTCTCGCCCAGGTGCTATCCAACTAAATTGTTTTTTTTACTCATTCTTTACTGCGAGATCGCGTAGACGGCCACAGCAATGAGAACGGGGAGGAGAATCACGAGCATCAAGCGGTACGACTGGACCTGGTTGTTAAGCTGCGCCACCGTCTGCTCCGAGATTTCGCGCAGCTTGGCGACTTGCGCGGCGTGCGCCTGCTTGGACTGCGAGCGCTCAGCCTCAATCGCCTCCTGTACCTTAGCAAGTTCCGCACGGACGATGGCAAGATCCTGCTTGGTCTTAGCCACTTTCTTCTCCTTGGCCTCGAGACTAGAAGTGAGCTGCGAACGGGCCGCACTGGCCGAAGCCGCATCGACACGGGCCTTTTTGAGCTGCTTGCTAGCGCTCTCAGCATCGGCGATCTTGGCGTTCATCAGCGTCTTAGCTGCTTGTGCCGAGTTCTTCCACTTCAACGAGTTGGCGCGTGCCTCCTTCAACTCTTCGTTCGCCCCCAGAAGCGACACACGGGCCTTCTTAAGCAGTTCTTCATTCGTAGCTGCCACACCACGCAGATCCTGGAGCTGACCTTCAGCATTCGTACGCTGCGACAACAAGTCGTCATACATAGTCTTCATCTGCTTCGCTTCTGCCGTACGAGCCTCCAAGTCCACTAGGAGCTTCTTCAGCTGCGAGCCGTTCTCTGACGCTTGGCGTAGAGCCTTCTCGCTTTCGAGCTTCAACTGGATCACATTGTCCTTCATCTCAATCAGCTGAAGGCCAATCTCCTCCTTATCAGCGATCGCAGCCTTGGCAGCCTCTTGAGCCTTTTTCAGCTCCTCCGCAAGCTCGCCACTCTGACCTTCCGTCGAAGATTGAAGCTCCGAGATCTGTGCCGCTAACTTCTCAACTTCTTCCTTGTGAGTACGCTCGGTCTCCTCAGTCGCCGAGCGAAGCGCATCTCGCTCAGTTGACAGCTCCTGGACGCTCTGCTTCGCCGATTCGATCTCCTTCTCCAGTGTCTGAATACGCTCGTCCGAGCTCGCAGCCTTAGCATCCGAGCCCTGGCTCGACGTACGCAGAGACTCCAGCTCAGCAGATACTTCCTCAGTGTTCTTCTTCTCAGCTTCCAACTCCTTCTCCAGCGCCTGGATACGCTCCTCAGAGCTCGACACTTCCGACTTAGATGCAGACACGTCGCTTGTCAGTTTCTGAACTTCAGCCTGCAGCTTCTCCAGCTCCGTCTTGGACGTCTCAAGCTCAGCTTTAGCAGACTCAATCTCGACAGTGAACGTTTCTGTCTTGTCCTCATACGACGAATGCTCTGCGATAGTCTTCTCGGCCTCAACACGGATAGCCTTGGCATCAGCCTCAACGGACGCGTTCTTCTCGATGAGCTCTTTGTTCGACAGCTGAAGGTCCTCGATATTCTTCCACAACTTGCCGAGGTGAGTCTCTCTGGTCTCCTTCTCGTCTTTAATCTCTGACAGTTCAGCCTGAAGCTTTTCCAGTTCCTCGCGAGTCGACTTGGCGGCGTCATCAGCAGTCTGAAGCTTCGTCTCCAGCTCTTCGCGTGAGGTCTTAGCAGCATTCTCTCCAGCCTCGATCTTGGCCTCCAATTCGTCACGCGCAGCCTTGGTGGCATCCACCGCAGCCTGCAGCTTACTCTCCAGCTCGCTCTTCTCCTCCGTAAGCGTAACAACCGCCTTCTCTAGCTTGGATTCCGCTTCTTGACTCTTCTGGTTGGCCAGCTCAACATTGTTACGAGCCTCGTCCAGCTCCGTCGTCAGCTTGGCAACAGCCTCGCTCTTCTCCTCCGTCAACGTTTCCACCGACTTCTGGAGCTTTTCAACCGTCTGCTTGGCTTCCTGCACTTTCACACGCTCCGCCTCGAGTTGCGTCGTCAGTTCGACCACCTTCTCCGTGCTGACCGTCTCCTCCGAGACCTCTAACTTCGTCTCCTCGTCTGCCTCCTGCTTGTTCTTTTTGTTTTTCTTCTTGTTCTTCTTCGAGCTCTTCGTCACGACAACCTCCGTCTCCACAGTCTCCACTGTCGTCTCCTTAGTGTCGTTCTCCTCCAAGTACTTCATGGCCTTCTTCGTGCGCTCGATCTGCGTCACTTCAGTCTCAAGCGTCGTCAACTTGTCGTTGGTCTCAGCCACGCGACTCTCGAGATCAGCAGCGCGTTCCTCCAATTCCTCCTCAACATCCACCGTCTCGGGTGTCTCTTCTCCTTCTTCTTCCTGGTTGTTCTCCTCTTGCTCCTCTTTCTGCGTCCAAACCTGCAGCTCCTTACGTAGACCCACGAGTTTCTTCACCTCCTTGGATATGTCATCCATCGCAACAGCCTCGTCCTTGTTGCGCATCTTCTCCTGCAGCACACGCACAGTGGCCGAGCACGACTCGATCTCCTCCTCCAGCGCCGCGCGGTCTTCGAACGTCGTCGTCATGTTGCTCTAGAGCTGCGCACAAGTGGAAAGATATCCAACTGACAGTGCGCGATTGTCACCAGTCTTTTCGATTAGACGGAAGGGGCTTTTCCACCAAATGATGTCCTGTACACGAGTGTGCCAAGATCAGGGTACAGGAGGCCAGTCAAAGAGTCGGATTGAAGAGTCGAAGCGATGGCGGTTGGGCGCCTTCTTCTGGCGCTCGCTCTGCTGGGAGCGACGGTGGACGCGAAGGCCACGCGAGTACGGAAGAGCTGGGCGGCATATACCAACGATGAGAGAGGTACGCGTGCTGCACGGCTGTGATCTACTGCATGTAGCAACTGAGACTGTAGTCTCTTTGCTGTTCTGTAGAGCTGTATCTGAGCGCAGTGGAGAAGGCCACGACGTCAGGGAATCACATGATGTTCACAGAAGTTTATATGGACTCGGACAGTCTGAACCAGGTTGTCGGGACGTGCGGCGCACCAGCGTGGTACCGCAAGTACCTGCTTGGCTACGAGAATATGTTGCGCTCGTTGGACACTAGTTTTAGTGACCTAACGCTGCCATATTGGGACATCTTCGAGGACTCGGCCAAACGCATCACAACAACAACGGAATGCAACGGTATTGAAGGGTGTTCACCGCTTCTGGAAGACCTAGGAGGCTGCAAGGGCCCTGAACTCATGGCCGGAGCGTACGTCGTGAACGGAGAGGCTGTTCCGAGCGGAAACTGCGCGAATTCCAGCGTGGCGGCACATGCCTGTGCAAATAGCAAGAAATGCGAGAAATGCATTCCGCGAGGAGACTGGGATATAGGTGATTCGTCGTTGGAATTTGGCCCCACTACGTTTGCAGATTTGATACGACATGCTAGCGACGCCAAGGGTACGGCCAGCAGCGGGACCTCCACGATGGATACACTACGCAAGGAAGTGCAAAACTCTATTCAGATGATGCTGCACAGTATTCTTGGTGGCGTGTACGAGACACGTGCTGCTGCTTTCGACCCAATCTTCTTCAGTCACTAGTACGTTCTCTTGAGTGTACATACTTCGAAATGTACGACTGACTGTGTGCTTGTTGGTGAAGTGCAACGCTGGATATGGTGTACCAGTTCTTTCAGAGCTGCAATCAGAGCATTGCTCTTACTGGGTCCTGTCAAGGTCACGGCAAAGTGAAGATTTCCCCGACTGCAACGATTCCCATGAAAATCAAGAGCACAACGGTCGAAAAGCACGCTGATCTCGGTGCGTTCTTCAAGAACGTTGGCACCACTTTTAAGAGCATGGACTCCTTCGCAGTCCAGTACGAGATCGGCCCGTTCCTCCAGAATATACTCAAGAAATCTTCGCTACAGTGCAACACGAAAACCAGCGCCACAGGAGCAATCTCATACACTACAGCTAAAAGCACGTTTGAGGATGCTGTTGGCATCAATACCTTGGTGAACGACTTGGTCGCGTGCGATCAGACTTCAACGATGAAGGGAAAGACGACAGAGCCGGCTTCTGCCTTTATATCGTGCCAGCTGCTCTCGTCACTGCAGAATGGCGTGTTCACGAACTTCAGCACGCCTGTGCGCGAGTTCTTTGGTGCCACACAGGACGACCTTCCCAAGTGTGTGGGTGATATGGCAGCAATTGCCACCGTCGAGGTCGCAGTCACGCCGTCCACGACGTGTCAGAAGGCGATTTACAAGGACACTAGCATCAGCACCAAGAATGACTTCAACACGGTCAAAGACGGCTTTGCCATCGTCACTAGAGGTGCGCAAGATGGAAGTGTCCGGTACATGAACCCGCCAGCTAAGGCTTAGATAAATGTCTGTCATCGTAGATCAAAGGTCTGTGAGTGAGTACAAACTTCATAGATGTCGAGGCAATCCGAGTGGAAATGGCTGCTTGGATGCACAACAGATCACAACTCAACAAAGATAATCTTCCAAGCATATTTTTTTGTGCAGCACGATGCCGCTGATCGCGCCAATATTGAGCCAGTCTGGTACAGTACAAGTCTATCCACGATTGTGTCGAGCGCAGGGGAGTTCCAGTTTTTCAGCGAGTTGCGAACTTCAAGAGAGTCCGTGAAATGGCTACACTGCAGAAACGACGTGGGAAGATCGTTCCATAGTTTATCCCAATGTAACGTCGTTGAGTCGCTCGTCGGAATGGAAGTTCTTTTTTCGAGGCTGATGACATCAGTGATGTCGGAACGAGCACTCCGACAAGCCCGCACTGAACTAGAATTCAGTTTTAATATCTACGAGTATAACATGAAGACCTCCATACATAATAGCGATCGAGGATTTTTATTCCTTGGTGAAATACCGGTATGGAGCTTCGACTCGGGAGGTTGACGAAAAACGGCATAGTACCGTGTTTATGGTACAATGTCCTTTCTTCCCACCTGTCGTCAGCGGTGCTATTGGCTCTCGTGATTTCTACCAATCCTGATCAGTCTTGAACTGCTATCCCGTCCACCGCGGCCTACACGCGGCACAGTGCAAGATGTCGGAGGAGACCGCGGCCGCTTTAGCGACCAGCGGCGGCACTACGCTGTCCGGTGCGTTCCCCCATCTGCGTCGTCGCTCGTTCCTCTTTCTGTTGATGCGCAGAAAGCCCGAAATCCCTCCGTTTAGCTCACGTCCGGCCCTCAAATTGTCGTGTGATTGTGTTTCATCAGGCCCAGACGCGCAGCGCCTCGAGACGGACAAGCGCGAGCTCATCGAGAAGCTCAAGAAGGCGGTGGCGGCTGGTAAAGCCATGAAGAAGCAGCTAGACCAGCACCAGGAGGACAAGACCAAGCTGACGCGGCAGCTCGAGGACAAAGACGGAGAGCTGATGCTCGCCATGTCCAAGGTAGAGGCCTTCCAGGTAGAGCTGCAAGCCCAGCAGAAGGACAATGACGAGTTTCAGAGAACAGCAGCGCAGGAACAGGCTAGAGTGATGGTCTTTATAGAGGAGAAGAACCGACTAACAGACCAAGTGGCGGCCATGCTGGAGGACAAGCAACAGCGCGAGCGGGAGACGCAGCAACTCGTAGACGAGAACCACACACTACAAAGCAAAGTCGAGGACCTCACACAGCAGGTTCAAGGCGCCAGAGAGCAGCGAGAAGACGTCGAGCAGATGTATATGGAGGTGGCGTCCAAGTTAAATCAGGCGCTGAGGGACAACGACGAGCTCAAGAAAGCTAATTCGTCTGGAGACCGCTTACGCGAGCTAGAGACACAACTTGAGGCGTATGAGCAGGATAAGCTGCAGTTTACACAGCAGATCGAGGCCCTTACAGCAGCGAATGACAAGGCTACAGCAGAGCTCGCTGAAGTCGCAGATATCCGCGACAAGCTGCTGGTTCACGTTGGTATCGACTTGACGTACGAGAGCATCGAGTCGCTTCTTGATACGAAGAACAAGGAGAATCAGATGCTCACAGAGCAGCTCTCGGCGGCTGAGGCCCCCAAAGAGCAGGCTGTTCGTGAGGCTGTCGGTGCGGCGGTCGCGGAAGCAGAAAGTCTTCAGGTGAAAATTAGAAGCGCTGCAGACGGAGTATAATTCGTTGAGTAGCGGCAAGACCGAGCAAGATAAGACTGTGGCGGAGCTTCGAGCTGAGCTGGAACGAGTCGCTGCAGAGCACGCAGCGTCGATGGAAGAGCAGCGACGAGTTTGTGAGGAGACACAAGTGGAGAATGAGCAGTTAACTGCACGATTGTGTGACGTTGAGACGCAGAAACAGCAGTTATCCGACGATTTCTCCGCGATCAAGGCCAAGCTCGAGGGATTAATTATCGCGTTACCGTTAGACAAGCCGACATCCACAGAATCTGATACGGAGAGCTCGCAAGTGGAGGAACTGGAGGCGTGTCTGGAGCATATTGAGAAGCAGCTTGTTGGCGCTGCGAAACCAGCTATGAATGACCTTGAAAGCGAGGTAAAGACGCTCCAGGAACGGATCCACAAGTACGAGACGGAGAACCAGCTTCTGACTGCAAAACTTGAAGAGTGCGAAGCTGCGTTGAAGGCTCGTGCCAGCGAGATCGAGAAGCTTGTAACGAAGGCGAGAAGTGTCAGTTCTGACTCCAACAAGTGCGTGTCCTCGGGCGAAAACGCTGCATGTAACGGCGACGCACCTGAGAACTACAATGGAGACGCCAACGACCTCGAACTGGAAGCTACGAGGGCCGAACTGCACGCTGTCGAGACAGAGATGGCAGCCTGTAAAGCTGAAAACCTGCGCATGATCTTCGAAGTGGCTAAAACAGCTGATGGCGTCTCGAAACTCAAGCAGGACCACGAAGAATTGCTGCAGACTCACTCCAAGACAGCGTCTGAATTAAGAACGACGCTAGTGCAGCTGGAATCTCTGGAATCTGCCAAGAAGACACTAGAATCGGACTTACACAGAACATCCGAGTCTATGCGGTGCAATGTCGAGACTTTCGCGATGCAGAAGGAGGACTTTGAGGCCGCTATTGCCAGCTTGAACGGTGCTGTACACACGTCTGAACAGGAGAACAGCAAGATTAAACGCGACTTGGAGGATATCAAGACCGAGAACGACGTGTTGGAGGAGCGGATCAGCGAGCTGCACGCTGTTGCCGACAGCAAAACCGAGCCAGACGAGTCGCAAGAAAAAGACCGCGAGGTTGAGGAACTTCGCTCCTCTCTCGTCCAGGCTAAGGTGAACTTTCTGGAGCAGAAGCAGCAGCTCACAGCTCTGGAGAAGAAGCTGGTGGAGGTGTCCAAGTCCAGTGGCCCTGCTTGCGCTGTGAACAACGCAGCATTGGATGCCGAGCGACGAGAGTTCGAGGCTGCGCTGATTGAGATGATCGAGATGGAGAAGAAGCTTCAAGTGGCTTACGAAGCCAAGCAAGGCCTCGAGTCTACTCTGCAGGAGCGGATGGAGGCGAAGGCGGATCTTGAAGGTCGCTTGTCTATTGCTGAGGACAAGATCGCAGAGCTGGAGCAACAGTTGGAGCAGAAGGTTGCTCTCATTGCCACGATCGAAGAGCAGCTTCGATTAGTTGAAGAAGAGCGCGAAAAACTGGCAGACGAGTTCGCCAAGACAAAGTCCAAGCTGGAACGCAGCAGAGGCAAGCTGGAGGAGAAGGCGATCGAGTTTGAGGCGTTTAAAAACGACGACCAACATGCTCAAGGACGAGCGTAGTCGATTGTTTAACGAGATTGCGCTGCTAAAGGACAAGATCACCAAGTCTGAAGCTCAGAAGGCCGAGATGGCTGACTCCCAGGAGCTTGCGAATGAAGAATTGGAGGAACAGCTGAACGAGCTGGCGGATAAGATCGCAGAGATCGAGGCAGAGAAGCAGGATCTGCGTGCGAGGCTCGAGGAGACGGTGTATCGCTCCGAAGAAGACATCCATCAGCTGAGAGAGCGTCTTTATATGCTGGAGGAAGAGAAGTCGGGGCTGGACGACGAAAACTTCAAGCTGGAGAAGACTATGGAGCATCTGGAATCCAAACTGGACAGCCTGGAAGAGCAGAAGACGGAGCTGGAAGCAGCGAACGCGTCCAGTTCTCAGCAGCTGAGTCTGTTGGAAGAGAGAGTGGACAAGGCGGCAAGTGAAATTGCTACACTATCGGCCGAGAAGAACAGTTTAACGGACTTGCAGCAGTCACTCGAAGAGAACGTGTCGCGTCTTGAAGAGGACAAGGTCCAACTGGAGCAAACGTTGGAGGAAACGACGTCAAACTGCGAGACGAACTGGAGCAGGTCACGGATCAAGTGAAGGCGTTGCAGACTCAGCTTAAAGCGTCTGTTATCGAGAAGGATGAGCTCACAGCGTCATTATCAGAGCTACGAGAGCGTGCTGAAGCGGACAAGGTTGCTAGCGAGGAAGTGACTGCCAAACTGGAGTCTCAAGTCGCAGAAACCAGACGCTGGAGAACAAGATTTCAGTTCTAAAGCAGATGGCAGAGAGGGCGTTACAGTCACTGCAAGCTGGTCGCGACGAGCTCTCTGAAGCTGAGTCTCGTGCTGCGGTGTTGGTGGAGGAACGAGATGCTGTGAAACTCTTACTGCAGCAGGAGCAGACTGCGTACGACGAGTTGACTGCTCAACGTGAGGAATTGCAGAAACAAGTCGAAGAGCTTAACGCTGAACTCCAGAGCACACAGGAGAAGCATGCAGAGCAAGCTGGCGCAGCTGACGAGACGATTCGTGCTCTAAAGGATGTGGAGACGACGTTAACGGCGTCAGTGGAGTCTCTTAAGCAGGATCTGGCCGAAGCCGAGTCTTGCGTTATGGTGTTGGTGGAAAGAACGAGACGCGGCACGGAAGGATCTTACTGCGAAGGATCTGAAAATTGAGGTGATGACTTCCCAGCAAGGAGAGCTAGAACTCGCCGCTCAGAAGCTGGAAAGCGAGTTGAACGCGCTGCGGAGTAAAAGCTTAGCCGACGCAGAAGCCACCGAGGAGATGCTTCGTGACCTTCAGGAGTCCAAAATCCAAGCGGAGGAAGCGGTTAAGGACCTGCAGGAATCGTATTCTCAAGCTGAAGCTTCTCTACAGACGATCCAGGAGCAGCTAGCGGAGTCGGAGTTGCGTGTTGCAGGCCTTGGAGAAGGAACGTGACGCCACCCGAACGTCTTTGAACGAACAGGAGTCGACTCACGAGACGCTGAGTGCGCTTCAAGAGGACTTGCAGAAAAAGGTTGCTGCTTTGGAGACGGAGTTGAAGGAGCTGCACGAGACCAGTTCGGCTGAGCTGACTGCTTCACACGAGACCCATCGCTAGCTTGAAAGCTGCTGAGGCGGAGGAAGCAGAAACGTTGGCATCTCTTCGTCAGAACTCGCACAGGCGGAAGGCTGTGTGATGGTGCTTGTCGACGAGCGTGATGCGGCGAAGAAGACGCTGAGCAAGAGAGATCTGACGCTGGAGGTTCTGAGCTCGGAGCATGGCGAGCTGCAGCTCAAGAGCCAATCGGTGAATACTGAGCTGGAGGCGCTACGCAATAAAAGCGCAGCGGATGCTCAAGCTGCAGAGGAGACTGTGCAGGCGTTGAAGCAGGAAGTTACGCGTGTTTCGGAGGCGTTAGAAGCCACTCAAAAGGAGTTATCGAACTCCGAGTCACGATTGATTTCTATGACTGCTGAATGCGACACGCTGACAAAGGCGTTTGAGTGAATTGGAGACTGAACACGAGGCTATGCGCCACCCAAAAAGAGGAGCTGGAAGAGCGGATCGAGAGTTTGGAGGCTCAGAAGAACAAGTTGATTACTCAACTCTCGAGTGAGTTAAAGTCCGCTGAAGCGACGATTTGTGCGCTGAAGACGTCGGAAGCTGAGGCGAAGGAATGCTTGACATCAGTTAAGCAAGAATTGGCAAAGACGGAGACTCGTGTGGAGGCTCTTATAACAGAATTGAGCGACAACGGAGTTGAGATCGGTAAGCTTACCTCCGAAGTAGATGGGTTGCAGGAGCGTATCCAGGCGTTGGAAGGCGAGCTACAGACGCTGCAGAGTCAGCGTAAAGCCGAGTCTGAGTCAGCAGAGGAGACGGTTCGCAGTCTGAAGGCGTCGGAGGCCGAGACGATGGAGACGCTGGAGTCGATTAGGGCGAAGCTGTCGGAAACGGAGGCTTGTGTGGTGTCTACTGAGGAGGAGCGTGAGGCTCTGAGCAAGACCCTGAGCGAGATGGAGTCGCACCGTGAAGTCCAGAGCACGGAGGTTGAGAGTCTGCAGGAGCGTATCCAGAGCGTTGGAAGGCGAGCTACAGACGCTGCAGAGTCAGCGTGAAGCCGAGTCTGAGACAGCAGAGGAGACGGTTCGCAGTCTGAAGGCGTCAGAGACCGAGACGATGGACACGCTGGAGTCGATTAGGGCGAAGCTGTCGGAAACGGAGGCTCGTGTGGTGTCTACTGAGGAGGAGCGTGAGGCTCTGAGCAAGACCCTGAGTGAGATGGAGTCGCACCGTGAAGTCCAGAGCACGGAGGTTGAGAGTCTGCAGGAGCGTATCCAGGCGTTGGAAGGCGAGCTACAGACGCTGCAGAGTCAGCGTGAAGCCGAGTCTGAGACAGCAGAGGAGACGGTTCGCAGTCTGAAGGCGTCAGAGACCGAGACGATGGACACGCTGGAGTCGATTAGGGCGAAGCTGTCGGAAACGGAGGCTTGTGTGGTGTCTACTGAGGAGGAGCGTGAGGCTCTGAGCAAGACCCTGAGCGAGATGGAGTCGCACCGTGAAGTCCAGAGCACGGAGGTTGAGAGTCTGCAGGAGCGTATCCAGGCGTTAGAAGGCGAGCTACAGGACGCTGCAGAGTCAGCGTGAAGCCGAGTCTGAGACAGCAGAGGAGACGGTTCGCAGTCTGAAGGCGTCAGAGACCGAGACGATGGACACGCTGGAGTCGATTAGGGCGAAGCTGTCGGAAACGGAGGCTTGTGTGGTGTCTACTGAGGAGGAGCGTGAGGCTCTGAGCAAGACCCTGAGCGAGATGGAGTCGCACCGTGAAGTCCAGAGCACGGAGGTTGAGAGTCTGCAGGAGCGTATCCAGGCGTTGGAAGGCGAGCTACAGACGCTGCAGAGTCAGCGTGAAGCCGAGTCTGAGACAGCAGAGGAGACGGTTCGCAGTCTGAAGGCGTCGGAGGCCGAGACGATGGACACACTGGAGTCGATTAGGGCGAAGTTGTCGGAGACGGAGGCTCGTGTGGCGTCTACCGAAGAAAAACTGGAAACCTCAAAACTAACGTTCGAACAGAAAACAACTTCTAGTTGCCGAGCTGACGAAGGAGAAGGCTACTCTTGTTGAGAAAACGACCGTCTATGAATGTACTGTGACTGACCTGGAGTCAAAACTTCAAGCAGAAGCACAGCAGCTCTCCGACGCAGCACAGCAAATCGAAATACTCCAGAATCAAGTCTGCATGCTCGAGTCTCAGCTTTGTGATCAAGTAAAAGCAGTCGAAGAGAACTCCGCTCAAGAGCTCGAGACTCTCAAGCAGCAGGTAGCGTCACTGTCCGAGTCTTCCAGCTTCGCATTAGCGGAAGCATTAACGCTTCGTGAACAGCAAGTAGCTACAGAAGATCGATATGCTGCTAGCATTTCTCAGAAAGACGAGGTGATTTCAACGCTGAAATCGAAGCTCGAGGAGGTGATGGGGATGTACAAGCGCCTAAAAGCACATCTACAGGAGCTGCAGGGCCGATTGACGCAACAAATTTCAACCAACGACAGCCTCAAGTCGTCGTTCGAGGAGTTGACTGCTCAGCATTCTGCCTCCATGCAAGAGCTAGAGGCAGTGAGACGCGAGCTTGCTTCATCCCGTGAAGAATCAAGTGCAATGGCGGAAGAATTACGTAAGGCTGGAGAGAAATACGTCCACGCTGAAGCTCAACGTGAGAGTCAAATGGAGACGTTCAAGCAGCGGATCTTGGCCTACGATGACGACTTTACTCAAAAACAGACGCAACTCGAAGAGAAGGAGACGCTACTAGTGGATGCTACAGCACGTAGCGAGGCTGCACGATTGCAGGTGACTGAGCTGGAGAAGGAGCTTACAACGTTGACTGACACAGTCGAGAAGACGGAGCTGGAGCTGCAGAGTGCCAGGAATCGAGTTCGACATCTTGAGCAGGCCGGAAGCGACCGTGAGGAGGCTGGAAAGAAGCACGAAGCCGACCGAATGGAGCTCCAAGCGCAGCTAGATTCGGCGAAGAAGACTATCGAGAAGCTTCGTGCGGCATCAGACGCCAACGTCGGTCTACAACGGGAAAGTATCTCGCAACTGGAGAACCAGGTGGCCAAGCTGAAGCTGCAAGTGGAAACCGAGACGGAAGGCGCCACTGCTGCTCGATCTGCCCTGGAAACATACAAGAAGCGAGCTCATACAGCACTCAAGAAGACGTCGAGTGAGAACAAGCTAAATTTGAAGAAAGCAGCGCAAAATACGACCAAGTTGGAGCAAGAATTAGTCGCCGCGAAGAGTCGAATAAGCGCGCTGGAAATGGAGCTGGAGGAAACTCGACAACGTATGGAGGAGGTTGAGAAGTCTGGAGATGCGCGTGCACTGAGCGCTCGTGAGGCGTTAGAGGCGGAAAAGCGTTCGCTGGAGACAACGTTGCGGCTAGAACTTGACAGTGTGAAGGCTGAAGTGACGAGACTGGAGCAGGCCTTGGAGCGCGACCGGATACCTCTTGAAGCTCGGATCAAGCAGCTGACCGAGAGCAATGAAGCCTTAAGCAGCGAGATTCTCTCTCTCAAGGAGACAATCCACGCACAGTCCGAGACTTTGGAGCAGACTGTGCAAGCGAAGGAAGAAGAGATCAGCGACTTGTCGAGGCAGCTCCAGGCTGCCCTTGCTGCTGCCGCTTCTCTCGCTACTAATGAGGCTGGACGGCGCTCGTACTCTCCTGCTATCTCGCCGACGGAGAAGGAGCGGCGCTCGACGGCGTCTTCTTCGCGCTCGTTCGATTCGGACCGAAGCAGCTTCCTGCACCAATCCACAATCGACGAGCACATGGCTGCGGCAGTCGCGGACTCGTGTCCGATCCCTCTTGCGTCCAAGACCAATGGGGTGGACTCCAAGTCGGCGGATGATGAAGTTGTGCGACTGAAACTTCAGCTGAATGAACTGGAAACCAAGGCCCATCTCTATCTGAAAAAGGTATTTGCTACACTGTGGCATCTTGTGGATGATTTGACTAAATGCGCTGTTGTTATTTTGCAGTACGAAGACATGTCAGCTCACCTGGAAGAAGTCAACAGACAGAAGCGACTCCAAGAACGTGACGAACATTCTACCCAGGCGATCAACATTGAGGTATGGCTTACCATACCAGCGAAAATTGTATCAGTAACTCACTGTGGATGTCTCTCGTGTGTACAGTACTTGAAGAACGTCATCATGAAGTACATTGAGAGTCAAGTGCAGAGTGAGAAGGAGCAACTAGTGCCTGTCATCTCCACGCTGCTGAGCTTGAGTCCCTACGAGCACCAGAAGGTGCTGGCTGCACACAGACCGAACGACGAGGGTGCTGGACTGTTCGGCGGTGTGTTCTCGCTCTTCGGTGGCGCTGCCGCTGCACCGCCCCCGAAGCCGCTAGCAGCGCCGCACAACTTCAAGCCGTCTCCTACTGTGAGCGGCAACTCGACTGGTGCAGCCCTCGGCAGCAAGGACAAGAATGGTGTACTGTCGTTTGGAAGCGATCCCAGCGACGACGAGGAGTTTGCAACGCCGCTCAACCCGTTCGCTGCCTAGCCATTTATCTACACGTGAGTGACGTCCAAAACAACAAACCGCTGGCTGAGCTGGCAATTTAGATGCATAAGTGAAGAGGGTATTATAATGCGTTAGATTCTTTGAAATATACGACATTTTTGTTTCATGAGGCGCAAAAGACTTACAGTTTTGCAGAGCGTTTTCTTGCGGCATCTCACGGAAACGCGCGGTGAACGGTGGTGACCCGAATATCGATTGCAATGTCATTTGCATTTCATGCGGTTCGTGTCAAAGCAACGCATTACGTAGACGTTTCCATGCCAGCTTCAAAGAAGACTGAAGATCAGGTCACTGCTTCAGCCTAAAGCAGGAACAGACACGGTTGTCTTTAGATTCCGCTGATGGCCCAACAGTTAGTCGACGCCCCCACCACTGGTGGGGGCGTCAATCCACTGCACTGCATCCCATCGGAGCTGGCATCCCAGCAGCAGCTCCGCGTTCTGGTGCAGTGAATGCACGACCGGCAGGCCGTGAAAAAAAAAAACGCGCGTGGAGTCCACGGTGGACCGTCGAAATTTATGGCGGCACACGTTTGTGCGCTTGATTGCGTAATGTCGGTAGAAATGTCGGTAGTATTAACCTACACGTCCACGTGGACATTAAAAAAAAAACTGGCTTGGTTCTGCGTACTTTGTGGCTCATGGCCAAGACAGCCAATGTTTTCCTAACGTTGATAATCCGCTATCGCTAGAGCCCGCAGCGATTGAAAGCTCTCGAGGAGACACACCAGTGCTGCCCGTATTATTGATGATACACGTAGTAAGTCACCACGGGTGAGAATTGGACTCATTGCTATCAGTCATCAAACTTTGGTCCTAAGTCTGGAGCAACGAGGAGAGCGGGGTGCAGCGTGTGGGGCTCGCGCGTCGAGTTCGTCTGCACTTGTGACTTGATCCGAGACGGGTGTTAGACTCCCGAAGCGAAAGTAACGACCGGACCGAGATGGAAGTTGAAACCGCTCAACCGAGTACTGAAATCTCATCCACATGGATGGAGCTCAGTCTTGCCGTTATGGTTAGCAGTGTGAATTCGTTGCAACCAGCAGCTTACCAATGGTAACATACAGGTTGCCAGAAAGAGTCATAGTGAGTGTGTTGCATTGGAGCCCCAGGAGCAGGAGTTGCGGTACCGGTAGGCTGCCTTCTAGGGCACAGCAATACCGTAGAGGGAGTCCATTGCTGCCAGGTTTGCTGGGCGGATACTTTTCGGTCGTCAAACGCGTTAATGGTACGTCCGGTCGCTGTTCCTCGCACTTTTCTCCTTGAAGCTGCCTGTGCAACGTGTTTAGCCAATCACGCCGATCAAAAATAAAATATGAAACACAATGGCAAGCGGCGGGATCCGTTGAAACGTGTAAAATAAGCGCCACCGCATGCAGACGCAGCCGCAAAATAGCTCCCTGAGCTGCGATCGAGCTCGGCAGCGACAGTCAAGTGCGACTTTCAGGTCAGAGCACCGCAAGAATCGAGCCGGTGATTTTCTGCTTGGGAGATGCCCCCCGCTCAACGGCTGTTGGGCAGACGGGGCGGACAGGTGCTGCATTTTCTATTTCACAACGGCAGGTCGCGACGCTTTTTGAAGTGGCCACGGCTTGCTTGCTCAGCTCCTCGCGATCCTGTACAGCCGTTAAGGTACTGTACCATGTGCGCGTCTGTTCACACTCTGACGCCCGGTAAAAGCACCTAGCAAAAATAAAATGAACGCTGTTACGGACGAATATTTATCTTTACAGTATGTATCTGTATTAGTTGCTAGCCCAGCCGATTTGATAACTTCAAGACGCCAAGGACATCGCGCGACACGCAACAAGCTCGTCGATCCTTTCTGGTGTTGAGCAGCTTTCTCGCTCATTGACGACGGCCGTCAATGCAGCAAATATCATGGATAAAAGGCGACATTTTACAAAGGCGCCGGGGAGAGTGCACACCAACAGCCGTTCTACAGTACACCAAAATAGCACCCGCGTACAAGTTCAACATGGCTCGCCCACAAATCCATTTTGGTTTTTGTTCTTTTTGCGCCAATCCGCGCCGCACAGCGCCGCATTTTAAGCAAATCCACGGCATTTCCTCGTCCAAAACGATCAGAGCTTCCAGAATTTGATCAGCACTCCTACATCGGTTTACGCAGGGAGGATGGGACTCCTTTTTCTGACCGGCGTCTCTTTCCGCGTTCACTTCATTCGCAAATTTGCCCCGAAGCGCGCACTGCTCCGAGCCAAAGACCCCCAGCCCCAAGAGACCAACACTCACCCACACCTTTTCCAATTTTTTTACGATGGAATTTGCCCGTCGCTTTTCCCACACCAGCGAGATGCTTCAGGCCACTACGTTTAAGGACGCGCGGCAGCCCGGAGGCTTGCACGTAGACACAAACAACAACAACCGAAGCGCCAAGGCCCCCCAGGAGCCACAGCAGGATGCCAGCCCGACGTCTAGCCCCAGCTTGGGCCCTCGCTCTGCCCCTTCGTCAACTCACCACATGGACAACCAGCGTCGGCGCCGCAGTCACTCGGAGTGCCTCCTTCTAGCCAAGACAAACGGCACACAAGATCTCCCGGGCCCGTGCGCCGAGTACATCAGTAACGTGAAGCAGATGCTGGCTCGAAACGACGACCAGCTCATGCAGCTAAAGCGACGCCGCAGCATGAACCTCGGCCACCCATCACTCTTCAAGTAAAATCCCAGTCAGAGACGGACCCGCAGCGAAGAGAAAGCTGCACGTTGGCGTCGACCTGGAAAGAGTGTCGACAACGTTATTTTATAAAGAACCAAGCCGTTGTATTTAATACGAGAAGAGTACACTCCGTTTGACTCAAAACAAATGGAAACTCCTCAGCTATTTTTCAAAATTATCTGCTCTAATTGCTGATGTGTGTATGCAGCATGGGCAATGCAACTCTGAGTTTGTCCTCGCTCAGCGCACAGATGGGCAGGGGACAGAGCTCGCACTCGTACATCTCCCAAGTGTCAGAAGAGGACGAGGTCTTCCCGCGGTGGAGGCCTCGCACCAGCTCCTGCGTCTCCGTATTCACTCTTGTGTCCTCGGCAGCTTTACTGGCTTGACGTTTGAGGATGTTGAAGCGGGACATGCGGCGGTCACTTGTAATGATAGGTGGTGTGGAACCTCGAGTAACGGAGACCACGTCGAGTACCACCCATGGCACTGTATTTCCCCGAATTTCTAGTGGAAACATTATCTTCTCCTCTGCCTTATCGTGGACAAACAGGGAGCCCAGATGATACATGTCTTCTTCCTCGTCAAATGGCTTAATGCTGGGTTTAGTAACAGCTTCAGCTAAGACCAAAGACTCTATCCTGAATACGATGGCCCCACAGCGACACTGTACCATGGTGAACGTGTCAGTGTTCTCCATGTGTGTATTTGAGTACGACTCTAGTTGTTTGAGGAATTCTGGCGAGGGATATTCGAAGAATTGTGCACAGTCTCGAGCGAAGCAATTGAGGATGTCGAAAATAGACATGTTTAGCACACTGCGAAAGAAGAAAAACAGAATGTTGGTCAGAATTTCCTGAAGTGTCTTGGTGTCCTCTGCATCTTTCCCCAATGCGACAAAAACCACACAACCAGCCTCGTCACGAAGACGTCGCTGGATCACCGGAAAATACAGCGCCGCATGCTGCTGGAGCACATGCAAATCCAGAGTGACGCGAGCGTTGAGTAGGAAACAAGTGCGATGTTTCTCTTCGTGAATTTCCTCGATAAAATGTGACACTCTGTGCACATTTGCGTCACCTGATTCGTGCCAACTCAGGTAGACAAAATGCACAAAATGGTCCTCGTGTTGTGACTCAAATGCTTCGATGGCTAAAATGTCGTTACTGGCTGGACCAGAGCCACAGCCAACACAGCTTTTCACCTTTTGTGTGTCTTGCATCTTGATAATTTCAGCAGCAAGATAGAAATTCCAGAATAAACGAACAGGAACAATTACACCATGAGTTTCAACACGCTTTCGACCCGGTAAAGTTGCTGCAAATGGTCGAAATTCTGGTACAGCTTCAGTTGGCAAAACCTCAGTGTTAAACTGGAAGTGGCTGACGAAAGACTCGTCGACGGGTGTCACAGGTAGCGCGTGTACTTCGTCTATCAACTTTTGAGCTTGAACGGCAATTGTTTCCAGCTTCGGACGCCGAGTTGGATCTCGCACTAAAATTTTATCACAAAGTTCCAGTAAATTTATCACCACTGCTTCTTCCTCGCAACACGTGGGATTCAGTGCTGCAAACACTTTTTGCTTATGATCCGAGCGTAGAACAGGTTGGTCTTGAGTCACGACGAGATGCGCGTACAAACCAGCCCAATCATCTTTAAAAAAAAAGAGTGTAAGAACCACATTTTTTAAAGAAGTATTTTTTAGGCGACCTCACCGTTCTGGAATAAAAGTTCTTGTGTCACCAACTCAAACAACAAACACCCAATCGACCAGATATCGCTGGCCAAAGTAAGTTTCACTGCCACTTCACTGCCTTTAATCTTCAAGACCTCAGGACTCTTGATAGCTTCAGTCCCTCGTGTCCGAGTCAGCGACATGCACTTCTCTGTTCGTTTTGGAGCGACGGGAGATGCCGCACTCGATGAAAAAGAGGAAAACGTGGACGTTCGTACCGGTATTCGGTCGGTATCCACGACTTTGGCCTCTCCAAAGTCAGCGAAACACAGCCAACCTTTGCTAGGTTTGTCGATTTCATCGTTCTGCAACAATCGACGACTCAGCTCACGTGCACTCGACCGAACAAGAATATTATCACTCTGAGAAATAATACTACAACGTGAGTTCTAAGATACCACAACCTAGATGAAAAATAATCCTTTACCTTGATATCGAAGTGACACACACCAGCTTCGTGAATGCGATTCAAGCAGCAACAGGCTTCCTCAAACGCCCGTAGGATCATTATCACACAGGATCGGAACGGAACTACCGAGTCTGCCCTCTTGATTGCATCTCGCCACTCCGTCAGTGAACATGGACAAAATTCCATGACGATCTCAAAATTCTGCTCTTCGTGGCAATTCCCATAATCTACAAGCTGTGTAGCGGACAGTTCACCTCGTAGCTGGGAGAGAATCGACACTTCATTAAACAATCCGTTCACTGCACACATCTCTCCAGCTCTTCGTTGGTGCTCGACAACCTTCACAGCGACATATTCAGGCTTAGAAAATATTGTTTTTTGTCGATAAACCGTCGAAAACGCGCCTTTGGCGATGTACTCTCGTTGTTTGTCGTCTTTTGTCGCGTACTTCAAATTACTGTCCATGCGATTCGGACACAGTAATCTCAAGAGCGAGCGAATCGCTGCTTGCCGTGCAGTCGATACAAAAGCTTGCAGTGTCGTCATCTCCACCATCAGAGCTTCAAAGTGTCTCTGGTCCATATCCACGACTGCTAAATGTTGCTGCAGCTTCCAAAGTAAATCGTCTGGTTTGCTAGAGTCTTCCGACACAGAAATCCGTGGACAGACTGTCTCGTCGATCTCTAGATTCGGATCGACGATGATGTACGTCACCACAAGAACAATTGCCAAAACGTGTAGCGCTGGCTCGCGTAAGACGAAATTCTGATCAAGATTCACTTGTTCGGGTCTAAAAGTGGCCAACTGTGGAGTTGAAAAAGATAATTTCGCCATGCCAAGTTGAGCTCCCGAGGCACCAGAGGTGTCAGTACTAGACTGGCGAAAAAGCTTAAGTGGCGGTAAGCACGGCAACGAAGAACTTGTCCCGTTGCTACCGAGAGATCCATTACTTTCAGGCTGAGATCGAGCGCTAACGTCATCTAAAGGCGTTTGTTTCGGTTGAACACGCTGTAAAACACACGAAAGCACTTGGTTGTGCTTGAATGCGTCTTGAATAGCTGGAAATTGCGCCTTCCGACTCGCTAGAGCGATCAAGCATCGCAAGTTCAGCTCCACTACTCGATGCACCATACTGCGTTCTTCTTGTCCTTCATTTTCAATAATACGGTCACAATACTGTTCAATTCGACGCCAATGACTAGCAACACAGAGCTCATAGTCGATAGGAGAGTTCACATCTTGAGCGGTGTAAAGTGCTTGTTGGAAGCGTAGAAAAGCTTCTTCCAGCTGGAAATACTTTCGCGAAATACTCGTAAGTAAATTGGGCGGTACAGACAGCGATCGGAATGTTACAGCCATTGGTAACATTCGTGACGTACCGTCCAATTTTACAGCAGAGCTCTCTCCACCGTTTGGGAACATCAGTTCGACCATAAACTCCCTCAGAGTCGGATCGTCGTGCTCTTCCTCAATCATACGAGGTCCCAACATCCTGATCAGCAGCTCTCCTTTCAGCTGTTCGATGACTTCTGCATCCTCCTTTAAATTTTCATCGCTACGCTTGCTGTTCTTTGATTCCCACTCTGCTCGGACTGGCAACGCGATGTCGAGATTCACGAACGTACTTAAGAAATTGAGCGCATTCATTTGAATACAGATAGCATCTCGTCCACCATTAACGTTTAGTGAGCTGGGCGATAAAAGATAGCGAAGAAGCGAAATGAGAGCGGGACAATCCATACCGACTGCTCGAACCAGCATAACTTGAAGGTCCGGATCACTGGTGCGTCTTAACGCCACAGCAAACACTTTGACTAGCTCGCTCCCCATGCGAACATTCCGCAGTTGCTTAGATTGTGGTAATGCTGTTTGCTTGACGACATTACTCAGATTATTCACAATTTGCAGTAACTCATTTAGACACAACACCAGCCATTCGTCTAAAAACACTTTCGGAATCCACTTGAAGACGTCCGCCAAGGCACTCAGAAAATAGTCACACGAGTCTTCTGCATCTGATTCTCCAGCTTGAGTAGCATCCAGCTTCAGCCTCTCGTTGAGTCCACGGATCTTGATCCGAAATAAATAAATAAACGAAAAATACTTTTTATCGCCCACAGCTGAGCTCATTTCGTGTCTTCTTTTCCGTTCAAGACGAAAAAGCGTCGATACGCACGTGATAACTACGCGGAACTCACACGTGAGTGCGTCTCGTGTGTTGACATCTTGAGCTTCACTGCGTTGTTGCACAATACGAAGACTCTCATCGAAAAGATGTCGGTGGAGTCCTTCAAGACGCAACAAGAGAGCAACATCGCGATCCCAGTTCGTAAACTGCTTTCTGTGGTGCAGAAACCGTAAAGAAACCTGCAACACGAGCTCGTACATGGCCATTCTAGAAGACGATACCAAACGATTACGAGCGCATGTTGTAGTGGCTTCACGTCGCTCTGGACACGAGCAGAAGGCGGTTGTAGACAGTGCCGGGTCTTCTGTCCACACGTCTGGAGATGTAAAGAAACCTTCTTGTACGTGAATTCCAAGATACGCTTGCACGAATACGGGACCGAGTCGGAAGAGGGCAAGCGTTGTCGAGCGTACAACTGGTGTCGAGGTCAGATTTGCTCCATACGACAACGATAGCGACTTCCGAGACTTTGTCTGCACTTTTCGTGCCAGTTTAAACACGCTCATCCTGCGATCTCCTCTGTCTTGTAGCGTACTGGCAGCAGTAGCCGACGGAGGGAACAATCGATAGGAGCGGGAGTCTGCCTTTCCCCGTAACTCCGATCCATACGCTGCCTTTTTATCGACTTCTTCGTGTCGGAGAGCCTTCCAGAGAAGCGAAATACCTTGATTCCGCAGAAATAATCGCAAGAAAACAGGAAATAAGGCCACAAGATCGCGAGTAAAGTCGATCGACGCAGCCGGAATACGAACTCGGGCTCCAAATATTTGACAAAGCTGATGAACCAAGCGGCAAATTACCGCGTCATCACACCGTATAGTCATGAAAAGAATGTCAAAACGAATAGCGCGTGCAAATTGTACTAACGTTTCCCGCTTTGTACCCATTTGGTCCGTCTCGGAAAAAGTCGCTGAAATGACCAAAATCTCCAATAGAATCGGGATAATTCGTGTTGCCAGCCGTTTCTTCTGTATTGGCCAGTGCGCTGACTTCGAGAGCGTAGTAATCCCATCACGGACCGTAGTGGTCATGAAGCAGAGATGCATCTCGTGTAACACGGCCACAAACGAGTCAGGAGGAGCTTCATGTGGAGTAATAAGCCCACAAACAGCGTCAGTTGCATTGAGTACAGCCAGTTCCTTGTCGTTTGAGCTGAGATCGATGCAGTTTTGAAGTGAGGATTGTTGCGATAGGACTGCGGTCTCCTTGAGTATCACTCGATTTGGAGTCAAAAAGTTGTCACGGATAGCGCCAAATCTGACAGTAACACAAATATGTTAGCCTCAAACTTTTTTACGAATAACTCAAATAACGCACGTGAAATTGGGTTCAAATGTGCGTTTCGAGGAGAACGACGTTGCCAAGAGAAGTGCCGATGGGTTGTGCGTGCCATCTGCAACTGTGATGGCACATTTATTAAAGTCAAACTCCACTTGTCGAATTTTTATTACAGAAGAATCCGCAGCGTTTCCAGATATTGCAAAAATGTAAAACCCGCAAGCTTCGGGCATTAATCCAAGGGAATACGCAGACAAAGGGATCATCGAAGATGTCCAGTCTTCCAGTCTGGTGTCCTCGTCTAGATGGGGTTCGCTACACAATTCAAAGACAACAGCTTGAACTTGAGGGAGAAAGCGCTTCCAGCAATGTTCCAAAAGGAAATACGACTCACACGCTAGACGCAAAATGTGTACTGGCGTCACATCTTGCTCTTTCTTACGCAACTTTGCCAATTGAACCGCGTCGCCCGTTTTCTTCACATCTTTGCTCTTCACAAGTGCCAACGCTCTCACGGCTTGTCGAAACTTCACGTACACTGCGATCGCTGCGTCTTCTTCTTTTACCAATAGAAAAGTTCCAGGCGGTTGAGTGAGCAGCGACGTCATCGCCGCCTCGCAGCTCGGGGCCAAGACAGCCACAAAACGCGGATCTTTCTGGCTTGTCGTGGCGGGAATTAACTTTGCGTCGTGATGGCTGTTGCCCCCAGAGGGTAAGCTGTAGGCAGCAGCACTTTGATCGCCCGACTTGTCGCTCAGCATCACGACCACAGCACCAACCGCCAACTCCTCTTCGTCACGGCGACTTCCACGTCGAGACAGAATCTTCGATCGGTCCGATGTGGAGGGTGCTCCTCTGGGAGCCACACTCATGATAATAGTCGAGTATACTCCCGCCAGCTCTATCAGCTGGCGGTTAGTTGCCGCCAACCGCCGGTTTCAGCGATATGAGGGGTCAGGAGTTATTACTCAATGGCATCACTCTAGTGCAATCACTCTAAGTGCCCTTCACACTTCATTTTTCAGAATTATTCTCTGCAATTTATTTCTCAGAGGAAAGAAGAGGTGTTACTTTGTGGAATCTTAAGCTCCTGTCGGTCTTCTTATGAACTTAAATAATAGAGAACTTTTAGTTTCTGGAATATATCGTCACCTTGGAATAAAATGTAGCAATAAAATCGTACTTAAAACGTAACTTGCATATTTATATACCAAAAGCTTGTTCCAGTGGAATACAGGAGGGTCGACATATTTCAGTGCCATAGCTCAGCGGATTCCTGTAAAAAACTATAACCCGATAAACTCGACGTCAGTCTAGGTGATACCGCACCAGTTGCGTGCGGCAACCTTGGGCAAAGGGAATCAACTAACCCGCAAAACCTCGGCGCTAGCCACGACCCCCGCGCGACTCCAGGTAAAACCCGACAGAAGCCCCAGAGCATTGGACAGACGCGGCTAATCAGCTCCTTACCTGGACACCTTCAAAGACTACAGTACGTGTTCATTCCGATGGTGTCACCGGAAAACGTGTCGCTAACTACTGCGGTAATGCAGTCAGACGTCGAGTTGGACGGTGACGAGCCACAAGTCTTGCAAGTCGTGCCAGCGCCACCCGTACGCAGTGGTGGAGGCGATGACAAGGCAGAACCTCCGCTCAAGCGACTGCGTCGAGAAAACAAGAGCGAGAAAGACCGCAAAAAGCGCATCACGTACTCTGTGAAAGCAGACTGCATGCTCATGAATGAGGTGGTTGGTGATGACAGGATCTTCTAGCTTTATAGCGCCTCGAAGCCGGAGCGGTGGGTCGAAATTACGGAGCGTCTGGGCTCAGCGCTGAGCAAGGAGCTGTTTGCTGACGGTGTACGCAAGCACGTTGATAAGTTGAAAAAAGAGTATCGATCGAAGCGCGCAAAGGAGAGAGCCATGTCAGGTATGACTTATGCTACGGAATTTTCGTTCGCTGGTTGTGTGTAGGCTACACCTATGTATACCGCAGGCCAAGAACCACATAAGTCTATCGACGAAAACGAGCTGGAGCGCTTGGTGGAGGTTTACTTTCAGAAGACGGACGACGAAACCTTGGTCAAAGCAAGCGCACCGAATCCAAGACCAAAAAGGTTGCCATGACAGGTCCTGGTGATGCATGAACTCTGCTGCGTACAGCGCGGCGGCTTCGGCTTCATATCCCATCGCGTACAGCGCTAAGATGAGGAAGCGCGCTTCCTTCTCGTCGGCATCGCATTTCCCCATGAGCTGACCTGTTCAATTTTGTAGTTTCTTACCCTAGCCTCTACGGCTATAGCACAGTGGACGCCTTCCAAAAATATAGTAAGCACCTGACATATCTGCAGCAGATATGTCAGGTTTTATCGACCTGTATGTCGACTTATATGTTTTGTGCCCCACCACAAATCTAGTAAGAGGAGGAACTCAGGCCAGTGCAAAGTGTCCCCTCCGCAAGAAGGTACTTGAGTTAATTAGCAGCTTTATGCATTGCGGCAATTTCTATTGGACTAAATCTTTTTGCACTTGAAGTTCACCACTTCCCCTTAAGAGACTCTCGCCAACAAGATGCATGAGGAGGACGATGACTTTAACGTGCTGCTGTTATTGAGCGTCGCACACTCGTGGCGCAAAGCTAGTTTGGGTAGTGTCCGCCGTGAAGTGCACCAGCAGATGATGGAGAGCGCGTGGCGCGTTGCCATGCGTACACGTCACTACCTGACGGTGTCATGCTTGGATACACCCTGCGCGGCCGCGTGGATGGCCCTTTACCGGAACGGCCTCGACACGAACTTCATAAACGCTACAAGCCTCACGAGGTAGGTTTTATTGAGGTGTGGATAATGTTCGCACTGTTCGTAACAACTGCTACTATATACTACGCAAAGCTGCCTTCAAACACCTACTTAAAAGATTATCGCGCTTCTACCACCTTCCTTCGGCGAAAAGTAGAGGTCGGCCACCGAAGCTACGATATCACCATCAAGCCCTAGGACTTGTACTTTGCTTCTACACGTTGTCGCGCTCGCTACGTAAGGCCGAAGAGGCATTGTCGCGTGCCCTTCAGGACTTCTATCTAGCACGTATTTCATGGCCGTCGCCATCTCGACAGAGAGAGCTGGCGACGATGGTCAATTCCCGCGAGCCGCTATTGAAACACACGTTCGGGTTCATAGACGGCAAGAACTTTCGTGTGGGTCTCTATACTGACTCTTAATATTGCTTGCAACGCTACGAAGTGGACTTCCTCCCTCTGTGGGCTGGTTTCTGGGGTAGACTTCTAACGCTAGAAGCACTGACCGTATATCCTCTCACTCCTTCTTGAAGAGAGCACCAATGAAGAACATGAGCTCTTGCGAGCGAGCGCGGGCTTCCTCCTTATCGCGACGAGCTCGTTCTTCCATCTCCATCTTCTCTTGGCGGCGGCGTTCTTCAGCTTCAAGTTTCTCGGCGTGACAAATGGCCTCCCGTGCTGCGACTTCATTGCGTCGGCGCTGTTCTTCATCGGCACGACGAGCTTCACCTCTGCGTTCGCTGTCCTCTCGCATGAGGATCATCATCTCAACGATATTGCCCCCCACCGTGGAGGAACCTGTCTCCAGGTCACTGAGGCGTTTCTTCAGTTGGTTGGCCGCTTCATAGCCTTAACTCTCTTCACTTTGGCGTAGCTGGCCTCCGAGAGGTCATCGTCGTCGTCAGCTCCGCGTTTGCGTCCACTGATGCTTCGAAATTCGGCTAGGTTGCCACCACCGAGGCGGTTGGAAGACGTGTGGTATCGCTTCGAATATTATGTGTCGTCAGCTCGGATCGAGGCGGTTTTCTCCACGCTGATGACGCTTGAGGTCGAAGCTTGCGGCACGTTCGGCTTCGGCAAACCGGTGGATCGGCCCTGTCGTTGAGAGGATTTGGTACAGACTGGGGACGGTCCTGAAGTGTTTGCAAACGCCTCTAGTCCTTCGCGCCCAGCAGCCGATTCCATCAGCTCGTCCATGCCGGCGACTTGAGCGGTGGAGTCGTCGACCGACACTTCGCCTAGGTTGGTGGACGAGTGGAGGCTGGTTGCACTGACAGCGGAGGTGTTAACCATGTCGTCAACGCCTTCCAAGTCAAAGCTGAAGTCAGGCTGGTCGTCCTCTTCATCTTCGAATTGGCCGTCGACATCGGCACCGTCGTCCATTTCCGTCACCCCCGCCTTTTCGTCAATGTTCTTCTTCAGCAGCTTCGCCTCCTTGATATGTGGAGGCATGTCCGCCACACCCGTTGGTTTGCGGGTGCTGTAGAGCATCTTAAACTTTCGCCGCAGACTCTCGTAATCACGCTCGGAGAAGCTACGACCTCGTTTTGAGTTATAGGAGATTGCCAGACGTTCCCACACATCTTTACCAAGTGGCAGGAACTTCTTGACGAGAGTTAGCAGTCGTTGCACTTCAGAAAGTTTGTAGTTTGTACTCCCTGTTAGTTTATCCATCTACAAGTAAGAACACGAGCGCATCGATAGACAAAACGTTAGTAAGGCTTTAGCGGGAACACAGGAGATGTTTTGACAAGTACCGGGGTCGTTGAGAGCGCTGAGGGCACTGAAGGGCGAGGGCTACGTCATGAACGGGGCTTGGACTTGCCCGAAGCTTGGCAAAACCAGTAATGAGAGTTCCGAAGTCGCCTTGTCAGGGCCGCGCTTTTGCGCGGCGCCGGCGGCGCTCTTTGGTCTCTATCCACCAAAATCGAGCGTCAGTAGAAGCTACAAGATGAGTTCGCGCCCAACCGAGTGCGCTAACGGAGGCCGAAGCTTTTTCTTACCGTTGGTATCTCTTGGGGGCTCTTGTTATGGCGCGAAACCCCGTCCTCCAGCTTCCACTTAGACTGTAAAGCTTCGAAATGAAGAGACGTACAACTTCACTTCAACAGCGTGGAATTTCGACGATGGATACATTCATTCACAGGATGTTAGTATGTAGTCGCTTCTACTCATCACGTTCACATCTTGCCGCTACCCGCACGCACGCTACGGGTCCTGCTCTTTCTGGATCTCGCGGTGGCGGCAGGTCGCGAGGCCGCAACGACACACGAACCAGAGATCCGTCCCGTAGTCGACGGTGATTTCCTCTCCTTCCCGGATGTATTCCGTCGTGGCAACGACAACGGTGGTGCGACGGCCGTTCGGCACCTCTACGAACTCTGCCACCGGCGCACAGGAGTGGTTAACGAAGCGCATGAGGCCGCCCATGCTCTCTGCGTTGATTGCGACACGGATCGGGTGGCTCGGCCTTTCCGGTCTCTGTGTCATAACAAGACGATAGCCTTCGTTTCGAGGTCGGCCGTGTGGATTGACGCTGACATGCTCCAACTCGCCCAAATATTCGCCCAGCACTTCATCCGCTTCGATGTCTTCAGCCGCCACAACTGCCAACTGCCGTGTGCAAACATTCCGCGCCAAGAAAACCGAAGAGGACTCGTTCAAGGCGTTCCCACAATTGGCTTCGTAAGGGCAGCAGCCTGGAGTACAGAAAATCTGCATCAGTGAGTCCTGCACGTACCCACACGGCACGGCAGCGCGCACTCACACCAGCCGAAGTGGGCCACCGTCGGGAACACCAAACCGGTCGGGTTAAACGGGGTGCGCAGGTTGGCCACTCGACACGGCCAGTCTGCAGGTACAAAGCAGTCGCGAGAACGGGACACAGCAACACGCGGCTTTTGAGCCGAGATGGGGCTTGTTCTCATGAGTCCCCGGGGTTAGCCGACGAGGACGCTGGCTCACGAGGATGACCATGACGTCGGCGGTATGGGTCAGCAGCAGCCCGACGCTCTCGCCGTGATGAACGATGCTCGCGTAGAGGAACGCTTGGGTGCGGACGAAGCAGTGGCGATGGAGGCGCCCCCAACATCACCGGTGATGATGTCGTCGGGCTGCGTGGCGCGCGCGTGTGTGATGGAGATGCTGATGCCCGCAATCCATCACCAACTGGCGGAGTGCCCGCCGTCTTCGGCTTGCGCGGCGGCGTATCCTTCACTACAGACGAAGTGCCTGTTGAGCTGTACCCGTCCAGATCATCGGCAATACCAGTGTGGAGATTAGGCGGCGTGTTCTCCTCCTCCGTCGACGAAGCTGCAATACACCGCTCGTGCCAATACGTGGCCGAGTGAGCCATCTCCTGCAAGTAGGAAGACTATTAGCAAACATTCTTTTCCAAGCTCCTTGAGTACGTACCTGTCGCTACGATGGCGGCACTTTGCCCTCAACGACCGATTTTCGAAAGTGTGGCCTTCTTCAACTTGAGCGCAAAATGAGATATGCGAGATATATGCAGAGAGAGTAATTGTGGGTCAGTTCAGAGCGATGGTCAGCATTTTCACAACAAAATTCTAGATCTAGCGATAAGATGGCTACAGAGATTAAATATAGGGGAAGGGTAGATTACTCAGACGATTTTTACGCCCCACGGATTTTATTCGATCGTTATGCCTGCAATATCTGCTGCAGGTATGTCAGGTGCTTACTATATTTTTGGAAGGCGTCCGGTGTACGGCAACCTGCCTAAACTTCAAAGTGTATCTTTGGAATATCACTCGAGCAAGAAACTGGTCCCATATTCCAGTAAAGTTTATTCCAGAAACTAAAGTTCTCTAAGAGCATCTCCAGCGGTAGGACTTATACCTCGGTCTTAACGATCCTCTTGAGACCTCCGATTTAAATATAAGTCCATGTCAAAAATTGCTTCCCCACCGCAAGGTTTTATCAGATGGAATTAACGAAATCTAGACCAATCAGATTCCGAAACAGATTGCAGCACTAAATGGAGTGGAGATTTCCGCATGCGATGGAAGGTTTAGACGACTCTGACGACGAGTACTATCTAACATTCATGGCTCCGGATAGTATCAATGCGCCCCTATGAAAGAAACACAAGCATGGAGGATCAGGAGTTGGCAGAAGAACTAATAAGGAGCGCGACCGCGGGATAGGAGGAGAGCGCTTAATGAAAGACTACTTTGGAGGCAATCCTGGCATACACGCCGCAAAACTTGGTCACCTCTGGCTGCATTTTTTTTCAGCGCCCTCCGACTGCAGTTGCCGAGCGATCCTCACTACTTTTATCGCTCTTGTTTTCCAACCAGTGTTCATAAAGTCGACTAAGGAATGACGTCTTCTTTTGGCCTGTACCGACGACAGGATCTTCTGATGTCTCCAGCCAGGACTTGCAGAGCTGAACGGTGTCAGCTCCACTCCATTCGGGCCCCTTGCCCATGGTTGATGAAGTTTCCTTTGGTTTCCCTTCAAAACCAGTTTAGTAAAATCAAGTCGAACTGATTGAAGCCCAGGTTTTATTTTAAGACCCAAAAGCCAAGTCTTAGAGCCGATTGAAGTTAAAACCAGCTTTATGACCCATGATTGGACGCGTTAAAACTCATTCAAGTTTTAAACGTGTTACTTTTAGGATAAATCCGTGTATAGCCCCCACCGCTGACGATGCTCTTATGCTCTAAGAGCATCTCCAGCGGCAAGTCTTATCCTAAGGCTTAACGGCGACGCTTCGGGAGTGTTAGGACCTGAGTTTTAAAATAAGACCCACGAGTCTCTCCGTTTTGCCAGCAGGAAGTCTTAATCAGCAGTCTTAATTACCCCCTGAATCTTCTTCCAGGTCGATGTCGCTCCCACCGTGGATGTTGGGGGCTATGGAGAACGCAGACGACTCGGATGACGAGTACTTTCGGTTGTTTATCCTGCCAGAGGCGCAAACAAAGACCAAGCGCAAGCACGGGGGTTCAGAGCCGGGAAAGCGCGCCGACAAGGAGCGAAAACGACCAAAGTGACGGGAAGAGCTTATGTCAGACTACTTCGGGGACAATCCAACCTATGATGCCCGTACGAGATCATGATTTTAATGCTATTGCGTACACATGAGAATGTGCTGATGTGCTGTACTGACGTAGGAGACTTTCGACGGAGGTTTCGAATGCGTCGTGAGGTTTTTGAGCGAGTTGTTTCCGCTCTTGTGGAGGACACTGAAAGCAACTATTTTACACAGAGACCCGATGCTACTGGTCTTCTAGGCTTTCTACCAGAGCAAAAGGTAACTTGTGCCCTACGTATGCTCGCTTACGGTGCATGTGCAGATCAACTTGATGAACTGATACGCATTGGCGAATCTACGGTACTCGAGACAATGGAAAAGTTTTGCAGCGCTGTGATGCGTATTTTCGGGCCTGAATACCTTCGAAAGCCGACTCCATTTGACTTTAAGATACTTTTAGCAGAAAAGGCTGCTCGTGGGTTCCCTGGGATGATTGGAAGCCTAGATTGCATGCATTGGGCGTGGAAGAACTGCCCCGTAGCGTGGGCAGGAGCTTTCAAGGGAAAGGAGAAGGCCAAAACGGTAATCCTAGAGGCTGTGGCGTCGCAATCTCTCTGGATATGGCACGCATTTTTCGGGACGCCAGGCTCTAATAACGACTTAAATGTTCTGGAGCGTTCACCACTGTTAGACGACTTGGTAAACAGTGAAGCCCCGACTGTAGCGTTCAGTGTTAATGGTGCAGTGTATGATCGAGCGTACTACTTGACGGATGGTATTTACCCAGCTTGGGCAATTTTCCAGCAAAGTATCGCTGAGCCAATCAACCAAAGGTATTCGAAATACAAAACAGTTCACGAAGCGGTTCGAAAAGATATCGAACGCGCTTTTGGCGTGCTGCAGCAGCGCTTTCGAATTCTAGCTGTACCCTGCAAACTTTGGAGTGTGAATGCGATGGGATCCGTTGTGATGACCTGCATCATTCTCCATAACATGATCATCGAAGATGAAACTGGCGACAGCACCTTGAACAACAAGTATTTGTACAAGGATGGCTGGGTAAGCCCGGCACCACCAACACAACATGAAACATGCCCAGTCACAAAAATTATACAAGAGCTGCTTGCCGTGGAAGATGAAAACTTGCATTATGCTTTAAAGAACGACCTGGTAGAAAACATATGGCAAATGTTTGGAAATTGTGAGAAAGGAGGTCGTCGTAGACGCTGACGCAGCTACAACATCGCCGATGCTGGAAAACTGGCTTCTGTGTTCGGGCTGTTCTCTTTGTCTGATGAGCTCTGTGGGCTTCCCAACAACTGATCGATCGATCCTTGCGCAATGAAAACCTCGCTGGTTCCGCGAGAGCCACTTCGATTCTCTTCATGCTCGGCCAACCTGGTGTTATGACACCCAGCAGCTTCACGATCTGCAGCTCGTAGCTGCGCAAGAATAGTTTTGCGGCGGAGAGCAAAGTACTCTTTTGACTCCTCGCTGTCAGGTGATTGCATGAATAGGCTGAAGTGAAGTTGCTGCTCTAATATATCTGCTTTCTTTTCGGACGCGGCGACAAAGCGTATGTGGGCATCGACGGGTAAGTTGGTGTCATCCCGAGCCTTCTTCTTCTTGGCCGCTTTCTGTCCCTCTGGACGCGCAACCAAATCACCGTCACCCGACTTGCGTTTGTTGCCAGCATGAATAGAAGTAGTCAATTTCCCGGTCCACTTCGGCTTATCACGCAGCTCCTTCCACGCCACCAGATACTCAAACGGATGTTTCGTGCGCTCTTGGTATATCTTCGCCGTGTTCTCGACGTACATCGGCTCACTCCAACCCGACCGTGGTTGGCTCTTTAGCTTAGTAAAAATTCCCTCGAACTTTGTCACTTCAGGAAGAAGCTTCTTCCACCGGCCTGCTATGGCTGTTGTCGAGCGAAGATCGGCGTCAGGACCGACGTTCTTGCACCACTGCTGGTAAACACGCTCAAAGAATGATGCCTTCTTCTGACCTGCACCACGGATTGGGTCTTCTGAAGTCGCAAGCCATGCAAGACAGAGCTGCACAGTCTCGTGCTCGCTCCATACGGAACCCTTCCCCATAGCTCTGTGATCTTCCCAGCGACGATTCGCGTCTGCAGCGATAAAACTCGAGTCTTATTTTAAGCCCGGAGTCTCATCCGATAGGACCTCGTGAAGTTAAGACCTGTGTTAAGACTCACCGCTGGACGCTTTAAAACTCGTCCGAGGTCTAACCGTGCTACTTTTAGGATAAACCCGCCTTTAAGACCTGCCGCTGGAGATGCTCTAATGCGACTCCTTAACTCATAAACTATCTGAGTGAAAAAGATTGTCGTCTGAAATGGGTCCCAATAGTATTACACAATGTTGCAAGAAGGTGTCGAAGACTTTGAATAAAACATGTCCGAAAATAATTTTTGGCAACGAAAATAACTTTTTTGCTACGTACTTTTGTTTCCCCTTTTCGCAAATTTCTGAAAGCCTCATTGTCGAGGACTTTTACCTAATGTCGACCCCTTTTAACGTGCGTTTTCATCGGGTCTCATGCCACAAAAGCAAATGACGAGTCAAGAGTTATCCCCAGTGAAATTTATCCTAAGAGAAAGGATCAAACATTTCCGAGCCAAAACTAGGCTGCTTGATTTTATCCTATGGCTCCTTTTGCGATAGGATAAAATTGTCTACATTCACTCTTCATCGCCCCCTTCAACTCAAGCGATTCCGCGCGGATTGCTTCAACTAGCATGGCCGACTCCGATGCTGAAGAATTGCTATCAGAGCGTGAAGATGATTGCGAGCTTTATAGTTCGACCATCTCGATGTGGAAATGCGTCGAAAAGATATCATTAGAGCTCGGGATTGATGATGTGGAGCAATACCTTCTCGCGAAGGCAAGACTAGAGGTCCCCCGGGTGGCTGAGCGTCTGATGGCGCGTATGTACGGCAAACGTTCACGTCCTCTCCAGCCTGAACTTCCTGTTGAGGACATCGTACAATTGTGGCTAGATCCGACCGTGCTGATGCTGACAATGCAGCATATCAATGCAAATCTGGATGCCAGCGAGTTTGCAACGGTGAATGAAGTAAAAAAATGCTTGAAGTGGAGCTGTGGTTGTGCTTCTACAGTATTTCGCCGACCAAGTTCTATGCTGAAGAAAACTAGAGGTACTATCCTCCTGCAAACAAAGCAATGAATCGTAGGCGATATTACACGTTGTTGAATGCACTTGGGACCCCAAGTGCGGCTATTTCTACTTCTTCAGACTTTTGGAATGCCCCATTTTCACCGGACCGCCACTTATCTCAAGCAATGGATGCAATGCGTCGAGTGTGCTCCGAAATTGGATTTGTAAACGAAGTTTCGATTGCCAGTCTGGATGATGATTTGCTGAGACTTCGCTCGAAATCGGTTGATGATCTCGGGCTGACGAGAACTCGAAATCCAGCAAAAGGGTAAGCATGTAACGCACATGTTGCTATATATGCTGATAGTACGCACTAACACGATCATGTGCCTAGATTCGGTCCTGTACAACACGGCATCGTGTCGCTGGTCACCGGATTATTCTTGTGTAGTCATGTGGCGTCCAGAGGTGAGACCGTGGTTGACGTGCTGCGAATTCTGATGCGATCGCTCTGTGGTGTATCCACGGATAGCCAAATTAAACTTCCGGGGGTTGTCTTTGCTTTGGATCGTGGATATCAGTCCAAGGAAGTAAACCGCCAAATTATGGAGTGTGGCGGCATAGTTATCGGGACTAATAAACGTGATCGCAGCTTTCCGTTCACATACGGAAAACTTGGTACTCAGAGGCAGACAGTGATGACGGAGAAAGGTGTCAAAACTACAAAATGGGCTACCATGAAGCACTCTGTCAGATCTACAGAGAGCACTTCTACGATGTGCGCTTTGGCTTATCGTTCTGGGCTGGGTAGTGTTGTACTATGCAACACTTCACTTAAATCGGCTGGTCCAGGAAAATGGTCGTATATTCCATTGCCTAGACCACAACAAGCTCATCGTGACATCCAAGGAAACGAATTTGCGAGTTTTGAAAGACGTGTACTTATTCTGACGGAATGTCAGAGAACTCCCGACTGGTTTCTCATGCGTCAATTTCGCATTACTGGACTTGTTGCAGTTCAGATTCTCCGCGCAATTGCTAAGGCTTCTGAGAGTCCTGACGAGCTAGAACAAGCCTCCGAGATTCGGTGCAGTGTTTATCACAACTTGGTGCAGCAGACTTCCGTTCAACTGGTGCAGAAAATATTAGGTATTATGACCGATTCAATCTCTGGTGCATCCCGATCTTCAACTGGTAGTGAGATTCCATCAGAGCCGGCTCTCAACACAATGAAAAACAAGGAGTTGCAACAACTGTGTCGTGATCAAGGACTCACAGTGTCAGGAAACAAACGTGAGCTTATCGGCCGTCTTTTGAACGGGGAAAGTGACACAAATTCGAAAAGAACACGATTAAATCTCCCGCTGCAGCGCTACTTAGCGCTTGGTTCTTAGCTCCAATATCGTCTACGGACATGAAAGTGGGATCTAAGAACGAGGAAAACATTTGCTCACGTGTACCAAGGTTTCTTGAAGCACACTCAAACTTTCGCATTCTTCACACGAAGTCTTATGGTCTGCTTTGTTGGTACGTTGAACGACTGCCACCGCTACATACCATTATTGATTTGCGAGAATGATGCATGATACAGCCCTGACGAGCGCTATTTGGCATTTTCTCCGGATGATATCGCATTGGTAACTCGGCCTTCTAGTAATGATTCGTTTTTTGCTGTACTGGAGTATAAAACGAAGACTAGAGGTAATACTGTCGACACAGAGCGAAATATTGCAGTGCGATGCGGTAAATTCGCAACTGTAGAGCTGACTTCCCATTCTGATAGTCGGTACTTGAAGACGTTGATTCCCGACCAAGGGCATCGATCTCAGCTGCTACACAACATCATTTCTGGGTCTCTAAGAGATGGATTCATTGTGTATGCGTCGTCAACAGCAATACTTCGTGTCGTTCACGTTGTAATTGGTGACGATATTGTGGATGCTTATCGACTTGCTCTCCGGAATATCAAAGAAGCATGCATGGACTGGATCTACAGACCCGACACTCCCGTACCACCGTTTACAGTAGACGAATTAGGACATTGTGGAGACGTATCAACGCTGAAGCAGCATCTCGCGTTATGGCGAATAGTTGTGGCTAAAACCGAAGAACGTGGAGGCCCACTACCTGCAGCAAAAACATAATCCCCAGCGTGATAGCGATCTGGAATCGAGTCAAAGGAGGAATCGACGTGTATTCCCGGTACCTGAAGAATATAAAGCCATCGCACGAGCATTTACCACCCCTCGCTGCTATTTGGCTGCGGTTTTGGATGACTTTAGTTTACAACGTGTTCCAGTCAGCCCAGTTACTCAGCGTACGTTGTACATGTGATCAATACACTGTACATGTACTCATTTCTGCGTATGCTTTGCTTAATTCAGGGAACCGCGTTCTTAATGGACGAAGATAGGTGCAAGTCCTACAGCAACTACCAACAACACAAAAGTGAAAATGCATCATTTCGAGATTTTTGCCGAGATGCCGCAAGCTGTTTGGGAGGACCCGCTTATGACGACGACAGTATCGATGCACCAAGACGGCCGCTTTCTGAGGTTGATACAAATGTCTTGAGCGCGAATGAGCTGGGAAGCATTCTTTTGAAGCCGCATTCGTTTGCGTACCGGGTACGTGATCATTTTGACGATGACCCCGAATGGCGGAAGCTTCGAAAGTCCAGTCGAGAGCTTCACAACGAGGTATGATCAGTTCATTTATTATGTGATTGTGAAGCTAGAAAATTGACACTAACTACGTTTCTTCAGAGGTTGCTGCTTTCCGGAAAACAACTTCGATGTGTGCTGTGCTGTGAACGAGATCATGGTGAAGAGAACACTACCCACCATCGACTAGAATACAAGACTAGATGCGAATGCTCCTTATGCAAGGTTGCTCTTTGCCACACGTCACGCTAGGAGAACGATGAATCTTGCTTTGACAAATTTCATTCATCAGCCAAGCTGGCCGATGCATGTCAGCAAGCAGCAACAAAGTCCAGGCAAATTCGTGCTCCACCCCCATTGCGTAAAAGATCACAAGCATCGGTTGAACTGTTTGAGCGACGAGTCACCCGACACAAATCAAAGCCACTGCGGCGATCGGTAAGATTGTCTACTGAGTCCGCCGCATAATAGTTTATCCTAGGAACTAGGATAAAACTCCATCTTTAGCAAATATTAAGCGTCACACTTAAGCTTGTCTTTACAACATCAATGCGCATGCGTTTGGGCTGAGGTCCTCGAACCTTGCTAAACGAAGTCTTGACGTCATGATGAGCTTTAAGTTTTTTTCAATTTGTGCTCTGGTTGCTCCAAGAGAGGCCATCAAAAATTGATCCTTCCATTTATCCTACCAAAATAGCTCACTGGGGTTAAGCAGTGCCCCAATAGACCGACTCCCCTAGTACTCACTCTCAGATAGCTTCAAGGCCATCTGGAGCGCATCATCTTCGGAGTAGAGGCCTCCCTTCAACTCCGAGTAACTAGCTTAATTCGTTGTCCACTTCGCAAGGCCATCGTCGACTTGTCCAGCTCCAAGGCATTTTTTGCAGCCTCCACGGCAGCCTGTTTTGCCTCCTTCGTTTGTTTATTCATGACCTCGTAAGCGGCAGAATTTCCCACACCATCGGCTTCGTGCTTCTCATGCAACATCCTCATCTCACGTGGCTTGATCGTAGCTTTTCGGAATCGTTTCGTAGGTTTATTACCTTGACCAGTAGCATCACTTTCGCAGTGTTCCATACATTTGCCACGTAGCTGGACTCGCTTCTTGCATCCTGGGTGCGAGCAGTTAACCCATCCACCATGAGATACGCATTTCCCATTCGCAGTAACCAGCTTGCCACACTCGTTTTCCGAGCAAATTGTTCCCCCTCCATGAGCGACGCACTTGCCTTTAGTTTTGGCCCTAGTCGTACAGTTCGGGAGCGAACATAGTGCCCCTCCACCATGTGCGTAACATTTTTGCTGGGAGCGAGAGCGACGACCGCAACCATCTTCTGAGCATCGAGAGCCCCCACCATGCGCAATACATTTGCCACCCGAGTGAGCAAACCTAGTGCAATCTGGCAGAGAGCAATGGGGGCGACTAGTACGCTTAACGCATCTAGATTTCGACTGTACTGGCTGCGGCAATTTTGGAAAAGCACTGTAATGGTCTCGGGCACTGGTACAGCGTTGAACTTCGGCTGTGGACGAACCTCGGTCTTCAGAATTTGACCGCTTGTTGGATTTAGAGAAGGGTAGTTCACTGTGGAATAGGTCGTCATCACTTCTGTTTGGTAAACGAGAGATCCTCGTTCGAGCTGTCTGGCGTTGCTTCGTTGGCGCAACTTCAATAATGGTTGCTTTACTCGCTCGGAGGCTTATGTTTTCGATTGTTGCCTCTCCGGAGGTGCCATCGACTGCAATATCCTTCTTCGTCGCTTTCTGAGCTCTGGCGCTTGACGTCTTGGCATATTTGATTGCCTGGGTCTCATTCACCTCCGTTATAATAGATTGTTTCCTGGTTTTCTTTGCTTCTCTGAACCTTGTAGATCTTCGCTGGTCTGTCTGCTTTTCCAATGCCTTAGTCTGCGTCAGTTCACTCTGCACATCAGACTTTGGTCGTATTTCAGCTGACTCGTTGCTTACGTCGCCAGTTTTGCTGCTGGTACTCTGCTGCTTCATCATATCGGTAGCTGACAACGAATCAGCTTTCGCCTTCACATCAGAGCAAGTCTTTTTAGTATTGGCACTAGGATTCTCCTGTGTTCGCTCATCCTTCTTCTTCCCGTTTGCAGTCTCAAGTTCCGTTGCATGATTGGAATTAGCGTTTGACGCTGGCGTAGAGGAACTTTGTCTGGTTATCAGAGATCTTTTCCTTTTCCCCCGGCGCTCTGCTTGTACTACTTCCTGCTCAGCTGCTAAGGAGGTAGAGTTGCTATATCGCTGCCGCTTCTTGTCCTCGCATTCAGCAGATTCAGGATCAGCTTTTACCTTAGTCGTCACATTCTTACTAGGTGTGTCTTTCTGCTTTCGCTTCGTCTGTTTCTTTTTCAGTCTCTTGTTTTTCGGTTCCTGCTTCTCCTGTGCCTTCGACTCGCAATCAAAACCTTCTGTTGCTATTGGCCAATTAGTATTTCCAACCGCCTCAGACCGAGTACACTTGATTTCAGTATGTTCCACTTCGTTAGAGACGTCGACTTGGTTTGTATTCTCTTCGTCACTTAATACGCCACTGCCGACAAAGCGTCTGGCCTCGCTCGACACTCCTTTGGTCACCTCCATTGGCACTAGCACGCCCATCACCGAGATGAACTCCAATTCGACATCGTCGGCGTCCACCGCCATCGCCTTGCTTGCTCTTTTTAAAAGCTCAACAGAAAATTAGGTTTTGTTAAATTTTTAAGCTTTTGAAAAAAAAGAGACTGAAGGGATCAAATTGCTAAAAAAAAAAGGAATCGATATTGAAGTGGTCAATCTATCCTTCCTGATGGCGCCTTCCAGGTGGTGACATCGACACCACCCAGTCGACCGTCGGCATACCCTCCTGCGCGGTTCTGCGCGTTGCCCAGGTCGAACTCACCACTTGGGCCCGCCGCCTCGCATTCCACTCGGTCGTCGTCGGCCAATTCCTCACGTAGCCAGTGTTCCACCACCTTATACATCGGGATCTTCCCTCCATCAGTACACTGCTCAATCGGACCATAGAACCCAACAGTACCGCGACGAATATACAGCACATGAGATGCCCAGACGTCCGTCCCATCGAAGATGTGCGTGGCTAGCAACACCGTGGCTTGTCGAGTCTCTGTTTCCTCCTTTAGGAATGCCAGCACGTTTTCACGTGAGATGATGTCGAGCATTCCCAGCACTTCGTCCAGTACGATGAGCTGCGAAGGTCTCAGTAGCGCCAGAAAGAGCTGAACGCGGCGACGTTGACCGTCCGACAGGCGATGTAAACGCCACTTTGGGTCGATACGCAGCACCTTCAGTAACTTTTGGCGTCGCTCCGGGTGTTCACTCTGCAGTTTGGTCATCATTTCTTCCACCGCCATGTCGGCCGAGTACGCCATTGCGTGCGTTGCGAACGCCACCGAGCGCTGCCCCCAGTCGGCACTAACGAAAGTCCTTAAAGCATTGAGTGTCGTGTCACGGAAGCTGTCTCGACCGAAGATCAGCGCCGTGTCGTCAGCCGTCAGGTGCTTGCCAGCCAAGATACTGAGTAGCGTGCTTTTACCAGCTCCATTACCACCCACGACCAGCAGGCGCTGTCCAGACTGCAGCGTTAAATTCACGTCACGCAGGACACGATCGTCGTCTTCCATGGCGTCAGCACTAGCGGGGTCATGCTGCAAGCGATTGATGAGTTGGCCACCGATAGTAACTTTGGCGAACGCAAAGTTAAGACGGCGAAGCTCCACAAAGGGAGATGCTTCTTTATTGGCGGTGCTCATCTTTAAATACAGAATTGTGTGTTTCCAAAGTTTAGGGTCCCTTTGAACCTCAAAAATATTGCAATATTCGGGATCCGATTGCCCAAAATGGCATTTTCAAAAATACCGCGGTTCCAAGCAATCGCAATCGCGTTTAGAAATTTCGGACAATCGTGTGGACCACATATACTGCGAAAAAATACTCTGAAAACGCTAGCCCTAACAAGGGCTAGCGTTTAAAGTAAATGAAATGGCAGGAAGTGCCATGACAAGGTCCAATTGCCATATGCCATGCTACTTTATCTTCATTAGCCCCCCCCCCCCCCCCGGTACGAGAGCAAATCGAAAATGCACCCCCCTAAAATCATGCTTGATATTAAGCATGTTACAGACTAGTGATAACAAGGAGTTTGTATGTGGTAAGAAATGAGCCATATCCGCCTCTCAGTACAAAGCCACCCTTTATCACTGTCCATGTGACCACACGCTTCCTATCGAGCTTGGTCTGACGTGGTCTATAGCTGCATGCTAGATATAGAGCAAAATGATGTAGCCTTTTTACAAGGAGAGCCTTTCTTTAGCTAAATCGAGTGCAAAGAATACTGCGAACGTTCTGTATTGAAGTGCAAAAATAATGCAAAACAATCACTAGCAGCTGATTGCACATCATGTGCCTACTCGGGAGTGGTGTCACCATCGCTACTGCCTTCATCATCGCCGAGGGGTCTCACCTGTACTCGCAGCACCACCTTCAGTCGAAGCCTCACCAGCGTTACCTGCCTTCTTCCTCGGTGGTCTCATTTGAATGCAGCGACCGCAGCGAGGCTTAGGGCGATCGCGACCATTTCTCCAGAGGTCGTGCCAGATTGCGTAGCATGTCCGCGTGTTGCCCGGGTAATGACCCTGGCGCACTTTATCACACAAGTACAACCTGTAATAGCTATTAGTAAGTGATGAAGAATCAATGCATTTCTAGGCTTACCTCTTGTTCCCTTTACTGCACCCTGGACAAAAGAGCCGCGTGATCTGGCACTTGCTGCTTACTGTCTTGCGAATTGTACACACCTTACACTGTCGTTGGCGGCGCTTCCGAATACCGTTCACCTCCACCCACTCCTCGTCCATGGCCAAGCTGTGGCCTTCGGAGCTTGTGGCGTCACCTCGACTTGGAGTCACAGGCCTCGGTGAGTACATCTACAATAGACCAAACAACAGGAAATTAGAATAAACCAAAAATATATGCTTCGGTAGCCGTACCGTCTTCACAAATTCCGTTGGGCCCATGTCCAGTAACTGCGCGTGGAGCCGGGATATGAAGCCTGCGTGGTCAGCGGCGGGTTCGCCTCTTATTTTCCTTGCTTCGTGAAATACGATAAAGCTATTCACAATAGCGATATCAAAAAGGCCAAATGGCAGACTTTTGTAGTACTTGCGGAAGCGCAAGGAGAAATGAAGCGGCTTTCTCTGCCAGCTCCTCCGCATAGAAAGCAGCTGCAGGTGCCTTGTCCTATAGTTGCAGGAATTTAGCTAAAACATTGTAGAAATTCGCCAGCGCACCCTTCTTCTGATTCTTGGGCGGAACCTTTGGCTTGATTGAGACAGTCATGCGTGGGCGTCTACCGGCTGTAGGAGGCGGCGGCGGTGCTGGCAATGTGACTCCATCGTCGTCCCCGAAGTCTGCATCTCGGTCTCGTGCTCCTGCGATGTACTCGCGGTGTTCGCGCACTAGGCGATCCCTCTCCTCGCCGTCGTAGCCGCTCAGGCGGCGCATGAAAACCTCTGCGTCGCGGCCCGTAACGCGACGCGGTGGAGCCATTTTCGTTGCGGCTTAGTGGCTTGCGTATGACAGCGGCGAGTTCGAGAATGATTGGATGGCAGCCACAAACACGAAATCGTTTGGACTAGGCATGTCTCAAAGTACTGTATCCACAGAACTTTCTATTTGACGAAATCTACCCAACCCCTGTGCAACAAGGTCGTAAAAATACAAATGGACCTTTTCCCACATTTCCCACATGCTTGATATCAAGCATAAGGTTTTTTTGAGACAAGCTTCCTTATCAAGCCTTAGTAACGGGAGGAGGGGGGGGGGGGGGGTAACGTAAGTTATAAAAATAGTTTTCATGATGGCACAATGACAGGGCAATTCTATTCTTAACCACGCCATGCCATGGCATTTTGGCACGCCTTGGTGGCACAGGTGGCATCTCGTTGTTAGAAATGAAATTTGTACTAAAGTGCCATCGGAAATTACTCGATTTGCCGAAAAAGCATATTTCACTAGAATTTCCCTTTCAAACGGAAACTTGCCGGCATGTTCAAGCGCACGAAGAGCTCCAAGAAGCCGGACCCCAGCGAGTAGAAGGGAAAAAGGTTGCGTCGAGGACTTGTCCAGCAGCCGCTTTATCTACTGCAACAGCTGATAATGCCGAACCCTTCTCCCTTACCGTGCCCGTCACAAGCCCTGCGCCGAACAACCTCAAGCAAGCTGTGACAGCATCGCTGAGATCGTCCACGGGTTCCGTTCCAGCTTTCGCGGCCGATAAGAAGCACAGCTCACTATGAACGATTCGATTGAACCCCAAAGCACAATGAATCGAGCACCGGTCCTACCGGTGAGGGATGGAGCAGCTCCTACAACACCAGATAAGACAGCTGACCAAATTTGAGGGATCTGTTAGCCAGCTCATTTATTTCGAAGCTAAGAATGCCACTGCCAGCTACTGGTCAACTTCTGAGAGGTGCTTAATCTAACGACGAGCTTCTGGAAATGCTCAGCTCCGATGAAGAGTCCGAGCTGCAAGAGTTGGTTCCGGCGACCGTCATTCGCGCCAACCCCATAGTAGATTCTGTTGGCAAAACTGAGAACACTGCCGTACAGCCACCACGAATAACTAATTTGGTAGTTAAACGACCAGGATGCGTCGTACCTCCCACCACAAATGACTATGACAAGTGGACAGTGGCGCAGCTCCGAAAGGAGTGAAAACTCCGCTTTAAACGGACAATCAGCAAACCGGAACAGATTCGCCACCTCACAGCATACGAACGTGCTGTGCAGGCCTCTGTTGGTATAGAAAACCTTCTGGACCCCAGCCAACGGAAGACCAAACACTGCCCCATTCGACCTCTAAACGTTCTATTTTCCGACCAATTCGCGAAGCGCCTAGGTGTATCAGCTGACGCGGCAACGCGCGAACAACTCGACGCACAAAAAGGTCAATGCCAAGACGAAATTCTGGCAGGATGTTGGCGTTAAGTTTTGCAACAACACGAGTGATTTCAACAATCTTTACGATGACGCCGCCAGCGACCCTCATTTTGCAACGATAAATCATTCCGTTGTCGTGTAGCACGATTCGGCAAAGCTGTTTGCGATGTAGAAAAATATTAGCCGCAGCTACATGAAGGCAAATTCAAAGCTCTACGTATCTGTCCAGAACTCTGACGACTTTTTCGCCTATTGTGAGAGCAACTTGGATGCTCTCTATCTCCGAATCTGCACCAAAATTAAGCCCGAGTTGGCTGCATTTGGGTACGGTGGTATGCATGCAGACGACGAGATTGACTCAATGAACTTCCGTAAAAATCGGGCTCGTACGCCAGAACCCCCCCCCCCCCCCCCCACAACCCCCCCCACAACCCCCCGGTGAAATGGCAAGATCAAGTCATCAAGACGATCAACCGTATGACCAATTTATTGTTGGAGCGCCGTCACCTGCTTTGGCGGCTTCACATAAACCCGCGGGTGGGGGCGACAACGAGACTCAGCTGATTGACCGGATATCAAAGCTGCACCATCTGATTGACCAAGTCAAAAATAACCTCCGCAAATCGGAGCAAGAAAGTATTGCTGACGCCGGACTAACCAAAAGCCTTCGCATGTATCAGTCGCGTCTGCAATCTTACGAAGCGCAGTTGGAGACTCTGGATTAATGGCTACACGTTCGTAGCAACATCGACATGAACTACATGGGAATGCTTCGTATTTAACGAAAATGAAAGTTGAGACAGTATACTTAGTGGTTTTCGGTATCTTCTCGCTCGCGTCGGACACTGTTGAGACGAGGACGCAGAATCGGTCCGCGCTCAAGTAATGCAACGATTACATCACGGACCCACTCGGAGCTGCTGTATTGGTCGGTGTCAATGGATAAGTCGAACAAGTCGTACAATCATCGATAGCGTGACGCGACTCGCCGATGAACCGATGCATCCGGTGGTCGATCTTGTGCTAGCCTGACTTCTTCGACTCCCACAACTAAATCGTCATCTTCTTCTCCTCTTTAGTTTCTGTTCTCGCGGAGACGCTAGTTAATACACCTGTTATGAAGAATGCACGCTGCTAATATTGTTCAAGGGGCTCGTTTAAACGCAATCTTCAACGGGGCCTTGAAAATTCTCCACTTGCAAATCAGAAGACTAAAAGCCATCTCAACGCGGATACGAAGCTGGCTTAGATGAAATTTATAGCAGTTGGCTCGAATGAACATTATCGCTATCATGGCTCAGACGAAAATTATAGCTATCATGGGCAGTCGTAAAAATACGTGGTCGTGGAAACGGTGTCAGAAGCTGATTTGAGTCGCTGCGGCATGGCGAGCCACTCCCAAAGTATGCCGCTTGGAGTGCTCACCGCGGTGAGCGGGATGTCGCGCTCACGCATCAGAATCTGCTAGTATCCGTCTACCAAATCCAGCGCACTGTACAGTACTCTTCTGGCCATGTTGTTCAACAACACATCCTTCCGTGGGATTGGTGTCTGGGCCGGCACCGTCGCGTTGTTCAGCTTGTTATAAGCATGAACCAGACGCCACTTTCCGTTCGGCTTCCGAACGCAGAAAGTTGGCGTCGAGTGCGGAGACTTCGACTCCCGCACCATGCCTGCCTTCTCTTTCGGAGCGAAGAAGGCATCGATGACCTCGCACTGTTCGCTCCCGGCCATGTTGTTTAACAACACATCCTTTCGTGGGATTGGTGTTTGGGCCGACACCGTCGCATTGTTCAGCTTGTTGTAAGCATGAACTAGACGCCACTTTCCGTTCAGCTTCCGAACACAGAAAGTCGGCGTCGAGTGCGGGGATTTCGACTCCCGCACCATGCCTGCCTTCGCTTTCGCGGCGAAGAAGGCATCAATGACCTCGCACTGTTCGCGCGGGAGAGGCCATTGTCTCGTGACGCAGTACTTTGCGCCAGGCACGAGATCGATCTCATGCCGTACGCCTCGACCCGGTGGGTGTTGGGTCGGTGGGTGTTTCTAAACCACGTCCGGATACTCCGTCACCAAAGAATACACCGGATCATTGGGGTTCTTAAGGATCTCAGAACCCATGCGCGTATGACGCTGCTTGCTCATCTCTTCCGGGAAGTCCTCGTCCAAGGCAGAGGAGGATAATAACGGCTTCTGAGTGGCCTCAGGTCTTATGAGCACCATCTCGGCAACCAACCCAGCCTTGAGGCTGGCCAGGAAAGACTCGACAGTCATTTCCTCGATGTTCAGTATCTCTGCAACCTCTGACAACGGAGTCAAGTGGACACCAGATGCCTTGACGGGTAAACCGGTCTCGCCAACGAAGATGTGATAACACGCTTCCACTGGCCGTGTCGGAGGAGACCGGGCCCTGGACGCCGAGTTGCTTGAAGCGACGTCGATCAGAACGAGGTTCAGATCCAACTTTCGGCGGCGGCGTCGGCGTCGTCGAAGACGACCGTGACGTGGAAATTTGTTGCCCACGTCTGGGGATGTCAGAGCGCCGACATCCGAGGCACTCGAGGCCTCGTGTGCTACTATGTTACCCACACAGGAAGCGCACACTGCGTCTTCCTCTTCAGTTATGGTCTGGGCGACCTCGTGTGGCACTGTGTTACCAACACAGGAGGGGTGTCTGACGTCTTCCTCTTCCGTTAACGTCGGGGCGACCGTGTGTGGAACTCTGTTACCCACCTTGAACACACTATTGTCAGTGTTCGTGACAGCTGCAGCTGTCTGCGGAGCTTTGTTACCCACTTGTGGACCTAAGTTACCCACTTGGCCAGCGCCTCCTCTGGGCGCCACCACCATCGAAGCATCCTCGAAGTCGTCATATTCATCGACGACTCCCAAGCATCTACTGGATGCTTCGGTACCCTGGCAACCCTTTCGGGCGCCCCGTGTCCTGACAGAGGTGGGAACATGACTCACCAATGCTCTGTCGGACTGCGCAGGGCGGCTGGCACCGATTGCCTTGCCTCGCCAGTCGATCCAGGGCTCATTCTTCTCAAGCCAGGGCATGCCCAGGATCATATCGTAGGGATCCACGTCGACAACAGTGAGCTGTTTGAGGCTGTCAAAGTCTTCAAACTTGACGGCCAGATCCACTTGGACGTTGGGGACAGTGGCGACCTTCCCGTCGGCCAGTCGCAAGGACACAGTCCCGTTGCCTTTGCTTTCTCTCAAAGCATCGGACAACTTGTTGCTATTACGAGCAACCATCTGGCGGCGTGCGAAATTCTTCGACGCCCCAGAATCGATCAAGATTTTAAAGGGGTGATCGTATCCCCGTACACATCCGTGAGCTACGAGCAACCCGCCGCTGCTCTTCGCCTGATTAGAGAGTGCGAGGACTGTCAGGGGCTAAGTCCCCGTGGTACGTGCCATCCGCGCAACCTTCGCGAAGACTTAGTTCTTCCCCCGTTGGGCGCCCCCCCCTACTGGTTTCCGGCGTTCCGCTGTCCCCGGGATCCTGGCTTCTGCCAGCGACCCTAGAGGATGGGCCTGAGGAAAGTCCGTCTGCGGAGTCTTTTCGCGGGGCAGTCGCGCTTGAAGTGGCCCATCTTCCCGCAGCCGAAGCAGCGAATTTCGCGCTGCTCGGCTGACCCGAGTTCCATGGGAACTGGGTTCGCTCGACCGGGATTCGACAAACAATTCCCAGGTCATGCTGAGGCTGGCGTGCGCGCCTGGTGATGGCTGTATTCTTCCGGAAGAGACACTTAAATTGCCTCTTCAAGGGTGCTTGACTGCACTTGGAGCAGCTGAGTGCGCGCTGGGCCCACTCGAAGGCCGTCCATGAACACAGATATCTTGATGTGTTCGTTGAGTGGGTTTCCCACTAGGGACGCCGTGAGCTCCCGTATTTCTTGGGCGTACTCGTGCATCTCACGCCTCCCTTGTTTGCACGAGAGGAAGCGCGAGTGCTGGCGGTACTCGTAGTTCGCCGGGAGGAACACGGCTCGGAGATGTTCGCACAGCTGAGCCCAGGATGTGAAACATCCAGGGGATGTTGCCACCCGCGTGTACACTCAACTCGTAGCACGACCGCTAAGGTTGGAGAGTGCAAAAGCAGCACGAAGTTGCTCGGTCGAGATCAGAGCCGCGTCCATCGCGAGATCTACCTCTCGGACCCGGAAGTGAAGGTTCTCACCTTCCTTCCCTTCATACGGCTTAACCTTCAGCCGTATTGGCTTCGGGTGTGGCGGATCCGCTTCCGCCGCCGGAGCCTGCAGGTCCTCCCGCACATGCGCGATGAGCCCCTGCTCGTAAGCGTCAAACTTATTGACGCGCTCGAGCTGCTCGGCCGGTGTTGACACCACCAGGCTCTGCAGAGCCTCCATCCCGAAGATGCCTGCCATCTTCCGAACCGACTCGAGCTGTGAGTCGTTCAGATGGGAGAAGTCGTTTCTATCCATGGCAACGAACTTCAAAGAGGTTCAGGTAGTCTACCCGCGTTGGCGTGGATTGACTACTAGTGCTACCAAGTGTGACGGGGTCACACAGCACCTTGCGCTAGAGGAAGTTGGCTTCCGAGAGCTTACGAACTCTCAGTGAACGGCAGCTCACTGGTCCCCTTTGCCTAAGGGAGCGAAGTGACCAATTTAAGGTAAGCTGTAAACTGAATATATTTAAAGGTAGGCTAAGCTTGAGGTGAAATATACAAACTATAAGTCACCTAAAAAAAGCAATGTTATCAGCCAATGGTTGGCCCTGGTACCATGTACCACATAATCTGAAGTATGACGTGTCACACATCATGTAATTAGGGGTACACTTGGGGCTACGTACCCCGTTACATTGCTGAACTAAAAGTAGGTAATGCGTTACCTTTACATGCTGGTTACCTACATAAAATTAATTACAAGTTTTTCCACGGCCTCTTCGCTACTACTGATAAACACTTGCTTTCCTTATGGCACCACGAAATGCCATGGCAAATGGTTGTGCCAGGTGCCAGACCGTAATATTACGGCGAGCTCAATATATCTTTCCGCGCCAATTTCATTCCGGCAGACGCCGTGCGATGCAGAGGAACAGGGACGTCAAGATCGTTGTGGCGTTGACATGCGTCTTGCTGCTTCGCGATAACGCGGCGGGTGCGGGCGAGCGCCAGCCGTGCCTACCGCGTCGGCATTTAAACTGGCGTCACCACTCCCAGTTGCTGTTAAATTCCGCCAGTACTACAGGCTGTCATTCCAGTCATTTGAGAAGTTGTTGCGACTGCTGGCTCCAAGGCTGCGCGTTGATGAGGCTCAATCACGTCGACGGACCGAAGGGAACGAGCCCCTTACTCTCGTTAACAAGCTACAAATGTTTATCTCGTGGCTGGCAGGGTACTCTTTCCACCCGGTTCGGGCGCTTGCTGGTGCTAGCAAGCCGGGTTTTTACATCACCATTCAGGAGGTGATGGATGTTATCCAAGCTCATGATGAGTTACAGCTGAGGTTTCCGGCGGCGGAGTACGAGCAGCGCCAGTCAGCACGCGCGTTTGCTAGTCTGGTCAAAAACCCAGTTTTAGTCGGCTGCGTCGGTGCTGTGGACGGGTGGTTGTGCTGCATTCAAGTTCCCAATGGCCGCGAGGTGAACCGCGTCTCTTTGTTCTTTTCTGGACACTATCAACGATATGGTGTCAACGTTCAAGCGTGTGTAGACCACCGTAGCCGCTTCACTGCGGTGACGAGTGCTAGTCCGGGCGGTATGGGTGATGCTCTAGCGTTTATGAGATGGGAGCTGTCTAGTCTCGTGGAGTCTTTTCCGGTTGGTCTACACCTCGTTGGTGATAATGCCTACTCGAACAGCAACACTCTGCTTACGCCATTCACGCGACCGCAAACTGCAAGTCAATCAAATGCAACAAGATTGTATCGAGACAGCTTCAACTTTCACCTGAGTCAACTACGTATCAGAGTGGAGATGGCATTCGGGCTGCTGGTGAATAAGTGGCGGGTTTTCAAGGCTCCGCTTCGGGTCGGAGTGAAAAGCATCAAGAAGGTGGTGCATGTAGCGTGTATGTTGCACAATTTTTGCGTCACTGAGCGCCTGTGTGAGAGCCACAACGAAGATGTGAATGATGACGCGGACATGGCTGCTACTCTTGCATCTAAACCCGTCCCCGATATAACCGACTTGACTGTTGGAGCTAACGATGCATCGGCATATCGGGCCATGTACGCCTCAACACAAGTCTATCCGGAGCCGACGTCGGAGTCGGAGTTGCTCCGCAACGCCTATGTGGACAAACTGCGACAAATGAAGCGGCTACGACCTGCGTACAACATTCGCCGCGCTGAGAGAGAACGAACTAGTGAATTGTTGTAAGTTGAGTTTATTAATGTCCATTCGGACAGTTCAGAAGTCGCTACCTTCTCATTGAACTACACTTCGTCGAAAAAGGCCTCTTCCAGCTTCGACAGCTTCATGCGGTAGAGATCCAAACTGCGTTGAAGGGATTCATCACTTTTCCCGGTCTGTTGTAGTTTTTCCATGCGAGCCTCTACGTGCTGGATGAGCTTGTGCAAGCTCATCAGGCGTTCTGCTGTACTCGGTCTCGCAGGAGCAATGGCAGCTGCTAGCGCATTGACCGAATCTGCTACTTCACTACGCTGCTTCTTCGTTCCCACTTGCTGTTGGGGCTTCTTGCCGCTTGAATCGCTACGCCCACGCTTCAGCGAGTCAAACGGGTCCTTGTCGAACAATCCACCATCGACAAAACTCGCCAGATCGCGTTTGTGCTTCAAACACTCGCGAAGGTAAAAGGTGTTAAGGGCCCCTTCGCAGTAGGTGAAGAAGTCGTCCTTATGCTCCCCGGACTTGGTGAAGTTTGCCATCGCCTTCAGATACCTCTTGTTCACGTCCTTCCACATGTCATAGGCCTTGGTAGCACTGTGAATAAAGACAACTGAAGCATCAACTCCTTCAAAGCGCGCGTCGGAGGTGAAGAGATCGTTGTAGTCGGTGCGGTTCGAGTTAAACTCCGACGCAACATCACGTCAAAATGAGGAGTTGCCATGAGTTTCCCCAGCGTCCAGCTGCTGGCGAGAAGGCTTGTCACCAATACGTGCGAAGCGCGGAGCAAAGGTGTCCGAAAACAGCACATTCAACAGCCGAATTGTGCAGTTGTTCGACGGCACCGAAACACCGTCAGCGGACGCGAGGGTTGCCGAAATCATGGAGCGATGTAGAGCATCGAACTCACACAGGTGCTTCACGCGATCAGCCACAGACGTTTTCCTGCTGAGGCGAAGCTTTCGGCTCGTGCACTCCTTTCGAAGCTGCTCCACTGTCCACAAGCTGTAGCCATCCGAGATTGGTGGCGTCGTCTTCCCCGGGTCTGCAACAGTCCACAGTGCTGACACAACAGACTCCGAACGCGAGTTGAACTCACTGGGATTGGTAGTTGCCGTCTGCGTCGCCCCCTCAACAGCCCGCAAAGCGTTCGCGTCGGCTGCACTCGCGTCGACATCCTTGTCACCTTGCATTGCTTCAACCTCGCCAAAAGTTAAGTGGGCATGTCGGAGCTTAGCGAAAGCGCGTGGGGTGCATCAAGACGAATGGAGGAGAGTGCATGCTGCATTGGCCAACAGTGCCGGCCGCGGCTCCTAAAAAAATACGGTGTGTGGTGAAATATAACGCGATGGCGCGAGCTGGCACCGCACGAACCAGTCTGAACCAGATCGCGTGGCACCATCAGCTCACCTAGCCTCTGGCAGGCACGGCACGCGTGGCGCGCGGTTAAGACTGGGCCTTAAAGTTTCGTATCCGGTTTGTCATTTAAGCAATATCAAGTTTACTTCATTGGCTTCGTTTCTTTTTATGGCAAAAAGGCGTGAAGTGTCAAAATATTGATTAAAATGTCAGGAAAGGTTTCGGCAAATTTGGTTTTAATTTACAATATTTTGAGCCGGTTGTGCAACTTTTCCAAGATTGACTTACCAGAATGGGGCGTCAGCGCCAACCAGGCCACCGGCAGCGCGGTGCTGGCACCGTGAGCGTGTCGAAGGGGGACACCATGCGTCAGGGCGTGCTATGCAAAGAGTGGCAGCGCACTCCCATGCAGCTGCTTCTCGAGTTCTGTCAGTCCAAAAAGCGCCGCAACGCCTTCTATGCGCGAGCCCGGAGCAAAGACTCAGCCAAGTTCCGCATGCGCTGCGTTCTACCGGACGACAAGGACAATAGCAAAGACCTGAGCTTCTGCCCTGAGCAAGAGTTCGAGACGCAGGAGGAGGCTAAGCACTGCGCCGCGTTGCTGGCGCTTAAGCACGTCGAACCACTGCGGCCACACGAGAGGAAGCTACCGGACCCGTACCGAGACTTGTGGCTAGCATTAGGCTCTCAGGATAGTCCTGCAGATAAAGGGTCAGGTCCGAAGACAAAGAAAGGTAGGATCAAGGCTCAAAAGGAGGAGAAAGAGACTAAAAGTGAGTCTAAAGACGAGAAGACCATCGATTTTTGGGGCGGAGATGTCGAAGAGGAGGTTGTGGAGAAGACGAATGGGAAGCTGATGACTTTGACGATGGACAGGAAGTTTGCGTCTCATAAAGAGTTTGAATCAGCGAAACTTGCACTCACTCAGGAGAGGAACAAGAAGCAACGATCGAGGGAGAACAGGGAGAGAGCCAATCTGCCCAAGCAGGTCATGATGAGTGCGCAGTGTAGAGAACTCATTGAAGCAATTCTGAGGCGACTAGGGGAGACGCAGAAGGAGAACAACAAGGGAACTCTTGGACTGGACGAAGACAACGACTTGGAGCTGAAAGAACTGGAAGAAGAAGAGTTCCGGAAGAAGGCGACCCAGAGACTTAAAGCAATCGGATTTACCCCAGCGCAGACCAACGGAGCGTTGCAGAACTGCCCACGCGGCTTCACTGTGGGCGATGAAAATGCTGACGATGCGCGTATGACTGCGATCTTTGACTGGCTGTGTTTGAACATCCCTGAAGGAGACTTGCCGAAGAAATTCAATCCGGAAGGCACGCAACTCGATGTGGTTCTCAGCGCTTTGTCTGAAGAGCAGTCACCTCGTACGACTGTTCTTGTGCAGCGTCTGATGAAGTTTGGCTACGATCGTCACGACGCTGCGGCGGTGGCGACGGAGTTTGTACAGGAGCATTCTGATATGAGTGACGAAGAGCTGAAGATTCCTTCGATGGCTACACTGTTCGCTCTCGTGGACAAGCTCTTCCCACAGGTCAAAAGACATTTTGGTTTGGACGAGATCGACGGAGCTGTCGAGGCTTCTGACGAGCTGTTCGACCAACGACAAGACGAGATTTTTGCCCTGGAGGCTATTTACGACGAGAAGTTCAAAGCCACGGCACTGGAAGACGCTCAGCTGCTTGAATTTGAGGTGACCGACGCGCTCCGCCTGCATGTTTATCTGCCTAGTACGTCCAAATATCCGTACGAACTGCCGCTTCTGGCGTTAACATCGACGGAGGCCCAACACCAGCCTCATCTCCTTGCGGCGTGTGGAGAAGCACTCAAGAGCTGCATTTATTCCAGAGGTGAGCCGATGCTGTACGACATCTACGTCGCGATTGATACCTACTTGCAAGACAAGAAGCGGTTGGCTAGCAGTCCACCCAGACTTCAACTATTAAAGAAGCCGTCGGTTGTGAAGGAGATTGCAGCAAAGCCTGCTCGAATCTCCACTAAAGCGACATCAAGCAAGGCTAAAACTCGGAAAAAGAAGGGCGGCACTGCTGGAAACTACAACAAAACCCAGACGAAGCGCGTAGACGTGGAAGCTGTTCGCCGTGCGAGTGAGAAGCTGCTCCAGTCGAGGAGAGCGAAGGACAGTCAACAGAACTTCCATCAGATGCTCGCTGCTCGTGCAAAACTTCCTGCTGGCAAGGAAGAGACCCAAGTGATCAAGTGTGTGCAGAACAACCAAGTGGTTCTCGTCTGTGGCGCCACAGGTTGCGGCAAGACAACGCAGATTCCGCAGTTCATCCTGGATGAGTACATCAACCGTGGGGCTGGCGGAGAGTGCAACATCATCTGTACTCAGCCACGACGTATTGCCGCTATAGGTGTAGCCACTCGTGTGGCACAAGAACGATGCGAAGACATCACTGACGTGGTGGGGTATCAGATCCGTATGGACGCCAAGAAGTCGTCAAACACGCGACTTTTATTCTGCACGACTGGTGTCCTGCTTCGACGTTTGCTCAATGATCGACAGCTGTCAGGAGTCTCACATGTGATTGTTGATGAGGTTCACGAGCGCAATGTGGACACGGATTTCCTGCTGTCGATTCTCCGGGACTTGCTACCTCAACGTCGAGACCTTCGCGTGATTTTGATGAGTGCTACGATGAATTCCGAGCTGTTTGTCAAGTATTTCTCATCGATTACAAGCACGCCGTGTCCTGTGCTGGACATCCCTGGCTTTACCTATCCGGTCGAGTGTAACTTCCTAGAAGAAGTTTTGGCCCAGACTCGCTACGAAGTGCCCAAGTATTTGCTGAAGGAGAAGAAGAACAAGAAACAGGATGGAAAAGACGAAGAGGAGAAGCAGAAACCACTGTCCGAGATGACGTCAGAGGAGATTGCAGCGCGTGTTGATGATTCCAAGATCGACTACGACCTTATCCTGCATCTGGTGCGTCATCTCGTTCTAAACCAGTCGCAGAGCAGTGGAGCGATCCTCGTTTTCCTACCTGGCACTGCTGAAATAAAGCGTCTGATTGAGATGTTGACGCATGGCAATGGTGGGCTCTCATCCAAAGTCTGGGCTCTGCCTCTGCATGGCTCCCTCTCGGGAGCTGATCAGGCGATGGTCTTCAAGTCTGCGCCTTCGGGGAAGACCAAGGTCATTGTCAGCACAAACATCGCCGAAACATCTATCACTATCAACGACATTACGGCTGTGATCGACTCTGGAAAGGTGAAGGAAATGGTGTACGACAACCGAGCTCGACGCTCTCAGTTATTGGACTGCTGGGCTTCTCGTGCTGCCTGTGACCAGCGAAAGGGTCGAGCTGGACGTGTGCAGGCCGGAACATGCTATCGATTGTTTTCTCGCAAGCGGTTCGCTGCCATGGACGCGCAATTGTCTGCTGAGATCCATCGTGTGTCTCTGGAACAACTGTGTCTACAGATTAAGAAACTGGAACTTGGCTCGATCAAGGGGTTCCTGTCCAAGGCGATCGAGCCGCCTAAGGAAGATGCCATCGATGCTGCTGTCCAAGAACTGGTCGATATCGCAGCGTTCCGAACCGTAGGCGAGTCGCCTAAGAACAAGCTTCGTGGCAACAATGATGAAGAAGTGATCTTGACGCCGCTGGGTAACCATTTGGCTATGTTGCCGTTGGATGCTCGCATTGGCAAGTTCCTGGTGTACGGATCCATTCTACGCTGCATCGAACCTGTCGCTATCATCGCTGCCTGTATTTCTAGTCGGAACCCGTTCTTGATGAGCATGTCGGACCCGGAGCTGCGTGCTAAGCAGGATGCACTCAAGAAAGAACTGGGTGGCAGCTGGAAGAGCGACCACTTGCTGCTGTGGAAGTTAGTCGAGCGGTATTCGCCTCTGCGTGGACAGAAGACGAAGCGTGGATTCTGTCGTGACATCGGTCTCTCGTACGACACGATGGAGTCGATCTTGGACTTGAAGCAACAGTACTTGCAGCAATTGGACAACATTGGTTTCTACGACTCATCAAGCGCTGATCACCTTAATGAGAACTCGGAGGCGCCTCGTATTGTCAAGGCGGCACTTTGTGCTGGTCTGTACGCGAATGTGGCGCAAGTGGTGTATCCAGAGCAAAAGTACTTCCAAGCTGCACACGGTGTAGTGGAGGAAGATCACAACGCCAAGCAGATCCGATACTTCGTACGCTCTGCAAGTGAAGCTGGTCAGCGCGAGCGTGTGTTTCTGCACCCGTCGTCGTGTAACTTTTCCCAGGACAACTACGATTCGCCGTGGCTGCTGTACACGGAGTTAGTGCAGACCTCCAAGATTTTTGTACGTGAGAGTACCATGGTGAATCCGTATGCGCTCTTGCTGTTTGGAGGCCACCTGGAAGTCATCCACGAGAAGAATTTACTTACACTTGACGGCTATATACGATTTAACGCTGTGGCTCGTATCGGCGTGCTGATCAAGTCGATCCGCCAGCATTTGGATCGTCTGTTGATGCAGAAAATTGCGGACCCAAGTGTTGATATCGCGCAGAGTGAGTTGGTGACTGCTATCAGTCAGTTGCTTAAAAGCGAAGGCATGTACACTGATGCGTAGACCTTCTCTTTAGCCTGTTATACGCAAGTTGCAAGGACAACTCAAAAGGAATTACGCTTTTCTTCTTCTTTTATGTAGGAAAAAAATGGTACTACAACAATAGCTACATGTACATGTACACACACATGTATCACTCTGACGAGGGGGGAGAGAAAGTCTGACAAACTTGTGGCTGTCCGACTACTGCAACAAGTAATGCACGAAGGTGCCAGCTCTCACTAAAATACGCTAAGCCAACGTGCATATTGGTTGCCAATAGCGTTGGCTTGCTGTTTCGTCATCCCACTCGACTTCATCGCCTGAAACACACCATTTACAGCTTCTCCCGACGTTTTCTCCATCTGTCTCCACTCTTGAAATTTCAGGTATATCTCATGATCTCTCATTCCCGACAGCTTGAACAGATCGACTTGCTTCATATTCTTCGCCCTCTTCGCTTGTGCTGCGACAGATCTTGCGGCCGCTGCCGTTTTTAAAGCCTCCGCTCCTGGTACGTTCTTCTTCAAATTTTTCAAAAAAGAAAAATTAACAGCTCTCTCTTCATTCGCGCCGCTCTTGGTTTCTTTGAGAGATCTCAGAAAAGGTTTTTCGTCCCTATCAATCTTCTCGCTTACCGATGTTGTGTGCTCCATTTCAGAGGAGACCCCTTTTGAAATACTGACCTGCCTGGTTGCACAGTTAGCAACACCAAGCAAGATGGCAGCAGCAACAAGTAGCACGAGCTTGGACGACCCCATGCTGGTGATAGTACTCGCAGGGTTGACTCGGGGAAACTCTGTTGCTGTCGACGACGAATGTTTTGGAATAGAAATTGGGCAGGCTTTACAGCGAGCTTTGTGGTTTCAACTTGGTTCAGATTCTGAGATTGCTCGTCATGCCGTTACTTTGTGGCGTAAAAGAGGACATGACTTGTCAACACATACAGTACTGCACCCCGTTTTTGCGCCTTTGGACCTTTGATAAACTTCCGGATGTGATGAGCCTGAATCCAAATGAACATTAGTACGTATGCTAAAATCGAATTTACTTGCAAATCCTATATGATCCACCCTCGCGAAAACGGGGTGCAGTACTGTAATAAGTGTGAAAGCCCAAATTAGAATGAGATTCGGCCTCAGTAGACACCACAAAATAGCCGCCAGTATACACTTTCACACGTAGAAGGGCCAGTGCGCGTTTGCACGACGCCGAGCACGCTGCTGCACAGCAAATTATGGCTTTTGTTTCCTGTGCGCAGCGTGTCTTCATTTGCTCGAGTTTAGCGCGGGTCCATGCTCCATGGGCTCCATGGCATGGAGGCCTACCTAGCTTGCGCAAGCCGTACATCAACGGAGAAGAGAAAAATTGACATTTTAAACGACTTAATTCAGTAAAACTGTGTCCTAGTAGCTAGCTTCTACATAGTCTTTGTGAGCTGAGAAAGCAGAGACGTCCTGGCTTGGTTGGCCTTGCTGGCATTGAAGCCACCCTTGGCGAGCGTCTCAATCTGCAGCAGGATGGAACTTGGCTTGTGCTGCTTGATATGCTGGGCGACCTTGTAAAGGTAGTGCAGCATATACATGCCGTAATCTACCGCATTAGTCTGGCGGGGCTTGCAGGTGTAGGAAAACCCCCTGGCTGCCTCGAATCTCCCACGGCTCGTGTGTAGAACCGCAAACCACCAGTCCAGACACGCGAAAATATACTCCTTGTCGTGACCATTGTGAAGCGAGTCGATGTGATAATGTATCTTTTTTGCGTCACTGCCATTCTGGATAATTACAACGCTCCAGTGGTCGTTAAACGCCATAGGCAGTAATACATATTTGTATCCACTCCAATCGAAATCACCAATTGTGTCGGGGGCGCTGGACTCCCGACCCGAGTGCTTGATGTAGGCGTAGTTAATGGCGGAAAATACAGCCGATCTTGCAGGTAACATGAGCTCTGGTTCGGGTTTCGTGTAACGAGAGATACAATAGTCCACCACGGAGCTAGTAATCGGAGCTCCTTCCTTCACGCTGGCGATGTCATCAGCGACGAGTGGAATCGAGACAAGCTCTGCGGACCTACCTGCGGCGTGGGGGTAGATGCGTACAGGGGCAAGTAGGTTATTTCGTGGCCGCAGGCTGTACGGGGCGGCACTCTGTTGCAGGAGCTTGGTGTCGGGATCTCCAGTTGGATTTTCAAGGCAAATTTGAGGCTTTATTCTCTTTTCTGATTCCACCCCTGATTCAACGCTAGCCACTGGTCCTGGGAGCTCCAAGTCTGATTCCAAAACTGATGCATCCAATGGAATCGGAGCGGAATCTCCGACTGATTCCGGGTTAGGGCCTTCGCCTGATTTGCAGAGAGCGATATCTGATACGGGGTATGATTTGTCCCCATTTGCATCTCCACTTGTACCAGCTTCCACGTGTAGCCCAGGATCACCGGCATTGGCAGCAGCTCTTGCGGTCCCAGCCTCTTCGCTACCGGGGTCGTATCGTTTCATGAAGCGTCTTGCTCGCGATCGCTGCGTTTACTTGTGTATTATGGCAAATTCAGGAATAGTTCTTAGGTATCGCAGGAAGTCTGCGTAGTGCACCACTCCGTCCTCCCGCAAACGTCTGTCGTAGTACTCCAAGGCCTGAAACTCGTAGCTTGCCAACTTGTACGGCCGCCCCGCTCCCTTCACTCGATAGCGCTGGCCATCTTCCTCTGGTGGCTCCAGCATGTCCCAGTATTTTCTCTTCCAAGTAAGGAGCTTCGGTCGGGCGATTCCGAGATGGCGCACAGCATCCGCAGTTGACCACTCGGGGTGACGCTTCCAGGACTGAATGGTCGCCCACTGGTCCCTCACTCTCGTCTTCTGGGTCATTTTGTTAGCTCAGGGGATGCCGAGGGGGGAGAAGTGAGGAAATTGAATGTTTCTTAAAAGTGAACCGGTCCGAAGGATTTTTTTTTATCGTGACCGGTCCTATTCTGTTAAGTACTTTAAATTTCTAATACTATCACACAATGTAGCTCCTCATAACTAAATGACAGTGCTAAAATTATTTGCCAAGTTATATATGTGCATTTGTTCACAGTAATGCGATCTGGTCAATTTATAGTGAACCGAGAGCTCACAATTAAGTGACACTGGCACGTAATTGTGAACTCTAATGTTGACAGTTATTTAACAGTCTACCTTAATTGTGAACATTAGAAGTTCACAATTACTTGTCCGTACGGCAACATGTACTAGTAGACTAGCAACTCGTAACAGAGGTTTGTTTTATCGAGCGTGATGCCACGCTTAGGTAAGACTACAGCTAGTACAAGTCTTTTTCACGAAAGAATTCAAAGCAATGTGTCATTCAACTAAGGAAATGTTATTCGTATGCTGGACTCAGCGTAGTACGTATTGAACATCTAGCGCGGGGGATGCTAGCGGAGGTCTACCACGCGTATGCCTCAAGGGCAGGACCACCGTTGGTGTCGGGTACTGAGGGGTGATGTTCCACGTATCGTACTGGTATTTACCCGGAAGGTGCGTATCCCATGTCTCGGGGTTTAGTCCCACCGCACTCCAAATCTGGTTGTGTACGTACGAATCTAGCATAAGACCCGATGGATAGCGTATCGGACCGCAATACGAATGATCCGGGATAGCAAAGGGTAGTGCGGGTAAACCTCCCAGCAATGTCATATGAGCCCGCTGTACATTGGCACCGAATTCTTGATCCGACCTACCCTGACCTTGTACGTTTCGTCGAATCCGTCGTTCTTTAAATTTTAGTTGGTATCCGTTGACGCCAGGAACGCTGAGACCGTGCGCAGCGCGACCGCAAATAATGTGCGCGCAAGACAAAAACTTTTTATAGTAGTAGCAGGAGCACTGATTGGAGTCTGTTCGCACCACCCACCCCTCTCTGGGCATACCAACGTGGTGGGCTCGACGCACTGACCACTTAATAGCAGACCTGTAAAAGCTCGCCGCTTTTTGTTTTTCCTCATCTTGAAGGCACTCGGGGGAAATTAACGACGCGAGACGCTCACTGCTCAGAGGAACGTCGTCTGAAAGCGACGAGATGTCATTCACCTCTGTAGGGATCTCTCGATCATCGCTTTTGCCAATCGTGTAGCCTCCTTGGGCGGTGTAATTCGACCGCCCACTACAGACGTGGGAAGGCATATAGAGTAGTCTTCCGTTATCGTCAGAAGTTTTATCAGCAACCTCCTTGTGTCACACGCCTTGCGCTGTGTGTATCTCTTTATGCTTGCGTTGAAAACTTCACAGGGATTGTTCGTAGTTGCAAAAGCCCCCGGCGAATGAAAAATCTGCCACCACCAGAAGCGACTAGCGATTCATTGACTGTAGAAATAGTTCGTGAAAGTTTCTAGTCTTCCGTCCAGGAGCCAACCCTGAGAAAAGCGATTCCACTCCAGATAGAGATGGTTCCTGCTAAGGGTGTAGTGCATATCTAGAGCTCCGCGGTACACAACAGCTCGAAGGGCTGCGGCAAGGTGCTGGATATGCTTACGTACGTTGTATAGTACGTGGAAAAAGCACATCAGGTAAATGCTGTTCTCAAACCCACTGATAGCAACTAGTCCATTTACTTGAGCCTTCTCCGCTTCTCCCATCACAGCATCGATACGCAGTGCTACACCCAATCACTCCCGAAAAACCCTGACGAAACTACCAACAGCCTCATAGTACTCACGCTCAGTTCGCTGGCTCACAATAAACACACTGGCTAGGTGGTAGATTCTTCGCCGGTCAGTAAAGCCACAGGTTATAACTGGATACCCCAGGTCACTGAGTTTGAAAGTTGCATCGAGGTAAAAAATCAAGAAGTTCTCCTTCTGCTGTAGCGCCAGAATAGTTTGCATGAGTTTCAGACTGGTTATACCCAAAATCAAAGGTTCATCGTCCTCGCCATTACCCACAAACGGAAATCCCCTTTCGTCCTGTCGGTTTCCAAAAACGAACGCCGACTCTGGGTCAATATCGGCTCTGAATGCTTTCGAAATGACCAGCTCGCGTGTCTTAAGTATTGAGTTCTTCGACCCGTGCAGCCATCAATTGTAACGAACGCTTCGCTGGACCTGGGCGCACGATGGAAATCCTAGCGCTGGGGAAGAAATCTCGGGTGCTCACAGAAGATTACTCCATATTAAGCGTGGTGGTACTGCGCTCTCATCCATGCGTTTGATGTTCTCCCGCATTTCAGGAGTAACGCGTGGGCGTGGTCCTACAGCACACGGCGTATCGCCTCGTGAATGCTTCTCAGTGTTCTCGAGAACGACCCACGTCGACAAGACTTCGCAGTGTTGAACTTTCCATTGCACTGCACACGTCTTCAGCAACCCCGATCCTCCGCAAGTCGGACTCTTACATTGCAGGCGGCGCTCGGCCATTTCGTGGTCGCCTGCGCAAATGCTGCACCATTTTGTTCTCACTGAAAAAATGCTCGAGCAGCAAAAATGATCCCATCGATACTTGACGAAGTCGGACTCGACATGCAGCTCGGCACGCTTGGTCCAGAAGAGTTTGGGGGGGGGGGGGGGGGGGGGGGGGGGGGGGGGGGGGGCATCGTGCAGACGTTTGGGTGGTGGTCAGGTAGAAGCGTATCTGACCCTTTAGGCTGAGGTTCAGAATTATTCGCCAGATGGAGTAGTAGAGACAAATTCAGCGTAAGCGGGCTTAAGTTTTCATATCCCTACAAATGTGCTCTTTAGGACAAATAAAAATTGTGCTTAGCACCAAACGTTTTTCCATGCAAATTTAATACCTTTTCTATCGATTTGGTGATTATTATGTTCAATGGTTGCACTGAACTGTGGAGCGGTAATTATGAACGGGCGGCTCACATTTACTTGACAAGGTCACATAATTATGGACCAGCGGTTCACAATTAATTGACAAAGTCAGGTAAATGTGAACCAGCGGTTCAGAATTAATTGACAAAGTCAGGTAATTATGAGCGTTTCGCCCGTTTTGTGCAGGTTCCGTGCGGAAAGTGCAGACGTACGTAAAAGAGGTGAAATCCCACGTCCTTTCTTTAAGTGTTTGCTAGTGGTCAGAAAAGTGTATGCCAGCGGTCAGTTCGAGGCATAAGTGTTTGGTCGTGTCAAATTATGTCTACCGTTCACCAAAAAGTGTATATTTTTGGCTGGAAAAGCGTATGCTCTCGTACCAGACTCACATAATAATACCTACGATTACTGCGTGCCGTGGTAATCGGTAGAACACGTAAAAAAGTAATATTGCTCTTAAATGATGTGTTTACGCGCATTCCATTTGATACTAATACTCGGTATAGAGTTTCTGGGAGTCTGCTATCAGCGCGATATGACAACGCTGTTTAGTACATGTACAGTACTGAATTATCCGAGCTACAGCTATCCACTGAACTAGCAAACAGAGATCGTACTCATTGAGGTACGCTTTATATTTTTATACCGAGTCCGGCACAATCTTGTTCTAAATGCTATGTTTACCAGTCAGGTGCGATAGTTCTTCTTCGTCTATGAGCTTTTTTAAATACCGGTAAGTTGAACGAATCTTTTACGCATGTATAAGAATCGACGGTTTTCTCGCATTTGCGCCGGACGATGTAGTCCATCATAGACAGACTTTGCTGGAGGAAAACTAACGGCACTGCCAGTCCTTGGATTAACTACAGTGACTATTTCGTGTGTTAATCGGCCTTTCCAATCAATTATTCTGCTAAAACTAGTTATTCGCAACAGCCAGTTGCACAAGCTGCTTTGTTTTGGAACGAATTGATCAATACGAATATGTCTCCCTCCGTCTGAGAAGCCTGGAATAATAGGACACGGCACGTTGCCTATCTAATTAAAGAACCCTGATTTTGTATAAAATTAAAGATTTATAGTAGCAGATAAGCAACGAAGATGTTTTTAGGACAAATATGACATTTTAAGACTCAATTAGGACGTATCCTTTTCTTCCCAACACCGATTTCCCATACGTACTGCGGAATGCTACTCACCGCCTACTACGGTCGCTGGCGTTGAGGTGTCCCTCATTTCCCACTCGTTTCGCCGGGGCGGAGCACAGCACGTGGATGTGACGGCCTCTCACATCGCTGGATCTTCGACCGTGGTGCCTGGAAAATGAGCACAACGAACAAGGGCTGCAATTACATCTTCAACACAAGCCGCGAAGATCGCAATGTTAGCAAGGCTCTCAGTGGATACAGCACCATCGCTAAGGTGCCTTTGAAGGACTTACAGTCCTTCGACGCGCAGACGCAGGAGAAAATCGAAGTTGTCCAGGCGTACCTATTCGTGACGTGCTTCAAGCTGAATCAAGTCAAGTACAACGTGGGTCAGCGTGGCCTTGATGTGCTAGCGGATTAACCGTCTTCTCCGCTATCCGCAGCTGAAGGAGGCCCACCCAGAGGTGCCAGCGGTGAAGCGCTTGGAGGTCTGTGTACGACTGGCAGGATCGTCGCTTGCGGAGTTGCTTGCTTGGTCGACCCATCTTTCTGGCGCTGCCTGCGAAACGAACCTGGCCACAGACGACAGGGAAGCCGCACCACCCAAGCAGCTGATCCACGACAACACGCTCATTGAAGACCAACGTAGTGTGATTGATCAATTAGTTCAGCTAGTGAAGCGCCAAAATGAACGCATGGGTATCCTAGAAGCTAACATGGAAGGCGACAAACAAAGTGACAAACGTCAGCTGAATCGAGATCAAGAACAAGAGCCAAGCATTCCATCCAAGAGTCGATGAACCTCCGTCACTCTTTTGCACGCGACGTGGTTCTCGTGGTACGCCCAGGAGGCTTGCTGGCTTGCTGCTGCGCCAAAGCAGCAGCACTGGAGCTCAAACAGCTCGTCGCATTCATGAAACTCTTCATTGCTAAAGGCTTCTTTCTAGAACCAAGCACTGGCGACTTCCGCGACAGAGTTCTTGCATTGGGTAAGCAAGCCGATACAGAGGTGCTGGGCTCCTGCGCAAGCGTAATATTACGTCGCGGGGATCGACTTCCGTCCGCAAGCACCCTCATGACATTAACGCTGCTGGTGCACCTAACTACCGGATCGCGCGCCACCACAAGCACATCCAAGCCGGTACTATAAAAACCCCGATCGACAAGACATGCTTGGGCCTGAGACTACGATACTTTAGAACTCTAGGAAGCCAGGAGCATACATCTGTAATACATATACGTACATCGCAATTAGCAATATCACATCGAATTACAGCAAACAAACTCGGTACTGCAATCGGCGTATTGCGATTACAAACAGGTACAGCAACGCTCACGAATCCTCACCCCGAATCAAAAACAATGGCTACGACTGGAATCTAGCCAGCAATTCCCGAAGTAGTACTTCGTGCTTACCTTGAGCTTCGACGTCGTAGAGGATGGGGGGAAGACAGTACGAACCAGTTGGCTAGGTGAGAAGGATGTCGGGGCATCAAAAGCTCTGCGTAATAAGACTAAAAAATAGACGAAGGAGCTGCGGCTGTTGCTGTCGGCGACAGAGTGCGGAGTGTGCCTCTGTGAGCACTAAATGGTATCCTGTTATTGGTGGAATCTTGGCCAATGAAGAGTGTACAGCAGTGACTGGCTGTCGGCTTTCTCTTTATCCGGACATAGGCTTTTTATCCGAATCCTCTCCATGATGGCCCTCACTTTTTTATTTATAAGCTTGAGAGTACATAGCTCTCGAACATGTTTTGCTTACCATGTACATATTTTGCTCACCATGTAAAATATGCTCGAGAGCTATGTACTCTCATACAGGCCGTTTCATTCTGAGCCGCCTATAAACTTGACACATCACGCTCTCTTTTGCATCCCTCAATAAGTATAGGGACCATTTTATAAAGTTTTATGGGAAAATCACAGATATCTTATGATTTGGGCACAGGCCCAATAAGGTCCTACAGTGAGGAAACGTGAAGGACACACTACGGATCTGAATATCACACAAACTCATATCCGATTTGAAAACACACTGGCAGCAAAGAGGCAGCCGTTGCAGCCTGTCTGATGGAGCCCAAGCCCATGTGGCCTCTCTTCGGTCGTAATAATGTGCACCGATGGTTTGAGCGACAAAAATCAAATGTGCTTTGAAGGTTGGACCAGCGAAGATTCGATGTGCTCTGAAGGTAGCAATAGTGCGGGGCCGTCATGACCCCGACAAAAATCATTCCTTTCAGACGGCCTCGGCCTCACCAGTGCGGCGCAGTGCCCGGCACCTACAGACCAACGATGCCGGGACTTGACGCCTCAGGACTTTCCTTGGCGTCTCTTTACGCTGGGGATAGACTAGAGTATTATTATTGGACGTTCTTTCTTGGAGACACTCGAGGATATCGGTCGACGACCGTCTTGCGTATCGGCGACGACGTTAATGCCGATTATCCAATTGGACACAGGAGACGTGACGCCTCGAGACATGATGATGCGGCTACAAGCTGACCGATTCGGCAACCGCTTCATGCCGGCTTACGCTAAATGGCACAAACTGAGAGCATACAAGCCTATTTCTGGCGGGTGGAATGCTCTTACGCGGTCCAGCTAATTTGCTAGGGCGTTGCGTTAATGGTTCGAGCTGCAGTTGAATCAGCTATCCTGCAGCATCGATCTGGATGCGAGGAAATTATGGAAGAGAGCTCCAACCCGGAGGGCGAGTCTCACGAAGAAGCCATCGATACCACTGAACCGACTACGGCATCCAGCACCACCGTGTGTAAGGCAGCAGTGGCGGACGCCGCAGTTGGGTATTTGTCTAGCAAAGGCAATGGCAATCTTTGCGAGGATTTTGTCGATGAGAACTCCTCGACTTTTGAAACTAAAGCGACATCCTATATTGCCGAAAATCCACGACGAGGGCTCCATCATCTCTACACTGGCCTCGGCCCGAAGAAAACGATGCTTACAGCACAAAAAGACCTGAGAAACAACACCAGACCCACCAAATTACTGTAACATTGGTGGAGAGACACCCAGGACCACCAACAGACAGGGAGCTCGTCGAGACAGGGGCTCATGTGAGCTCCGTGCCAACGCGACTCGAGCAAGAGAAAATTCGGCATCAGGCAAAGAATGCCCACGTCGTGGCACATGCCTCGTTCGAGGAAACGCCGCCATCAAGTGATTTGTGCCATAACACGGAGCGGACCGCAACTGCATCACGCAAGCTCAGTGAAGGCGGTTACGGTGAAGGCTCTATTGAGTTACCAGGGGTCAAAGCTCGTCGAGCTAATTTACATGCAAGTCGACCTGTATACGAGCCACCCACCGAAGAGGACCGAGTTCCCCGAAGGAAGTTTAATGGCCACCAGAAATTAAGAAGACCGAGAAGTGCAAAGCGATTGGCATCAAATTTTCTGATTTGGGTGCGTTTCACAAATGCCGCTGTGTTGGTGATTGTTTCTCGAACGTCCGCGAGAACGCGGGCGCTGCTGTGTTCTGTACGCCCGCGTGTTGAAAACCTGGGGCATGCTGCAGCAACGCACCCATTGTTCGCAGTACGCTTAAGCTGTTTGACACGGGCAGGGTGGACCTCGGTATATATATCACTACAAATTTAGACGTTGGGGACGTTGTCGGTGTATGTACGGGCGAGCTGAGTGAATGGGACGATCTGAACCCGAATCAACCCGACCAGGCGCTGAAACAGAATAGCGGATACACCCTTCTTCAAAAGAGCCAAGTATACGAAGAAGAAGTTTATGTACGTCGATCCAGTAGGCTGCAGGTCTATCACACGACTCGAGAGCCACTCGTACGACCCCAACGCCGCTTTCAGTGAGGTTCAAAACCGCAGACACGTTAAAGTCCTGATCAAGATGATCAAGGGCGTGAAGGGAGGAGCACAGATTACACTCCACTATGGAAGCGAATGCTGGTTCATTTGCGCCTGTGACTGCTGCTGGGATGACGAGTCTACATTAGTAAGTTTGCTGCAATCTTGCGAGGAAAACCCGCACACGCAGATCTTGTAAGAGGTCATTCCGACTACGACCCGGAACGTGGTATACAAGTAGCATGTACAATCGCAGCTCTGGACATGTAGTTTGTTATCGCTTCCCCCTACGTTTTTTGTTTTGACAGAGATCTTGCACCGCACTTACATAATCCACGGGATATCTGGTTAATGCTGTCGCTTTCATGTGAAAGTCACAACCTTCTGTATACGCGGAAAAAATGAAATATTAAGTTTCTTCTCATATATACCCACCAAATTATATGGTTTATTGTGTTGTTGCTTACGTCCAACTTCAGTGTACCGAACAAGCAAGGTGCCGGATGCAACGAGGTGATTCCTCTCTCACATACTGTTGGGTAAGTCGCATGATGCCTCTTGGTCGACCGCGAGCCTACTACAATTAATATGCTGCGACGCTGAATCAGGAGTAGCTCAGTGCAGACCTTACAGTAGCTGGACGACCACCAGCGTTACCATGCTCATCCTCCTCACGCCTACGTTTCTTCCTTTTGACTAGGATCTCCGGACGTTGGCTGTCCACGTACGCAATGAAGCGAAGGGCGAATCGAACATGCACACATGTGCCGAACATGAAGCAGTAGTTGCATGGGCACCATTGTCGAGCTACATTAACTTGCCATCCCTGTAATGGGCCAATTACATACATGTAAGTTGGTAGATATTTCCTTAGCTATTACGTAAGTAGGTAAAGTGGCACACGGGTAGCGTGTGCCAAGATGTCATCCTCTATAGTGAGGAGCCAGACTCATTTATTGGTCAATCAGGTGTAGACATGTATTTGAGTGGTTCACACGAGGCCAGGGGTAGCCGCCCTGGTCCTAAATAAATCAGAGTTGAATTTGACACAAACCTAAGACTCGGTTTAATTTTTGCGAGCTTCCTCCACACTATAGTGTAAGCTAGTGATGATAACTCTTACCCCGTTACCCCTGGTAGCGCTTTGTAGTCCTTCCAACGACCAAGTCTACGATGAGCCAAGTTCAGATCTCCGGGGCGACCCTCGAGCACGCTGCATTCCCCCATCTCACTCGCGTAAAGTGGGAAGCGCTGCACCGCCTCGTGGCGGTGTCCGGAGGTGCCGTTGTCCCATCGCTGCTGAGCTCAGCGACGCCCGACCAGCAACATCTTGCAGCACAAGCGTTTATGGAACGCGAGCTTGGTGATGCGAATCGGCGAGTGTCAACTCCCCTTCCTCCATCCCAGAATGACGTCGTCAAGTTGGAGACGTCTACGTATTCTGGCACCGGCTAAACCCCGCTCCCGTTAAATCGGTGGCTCCGCGAGATCGACATCGCTATCGCCTCGCCAAGGTGAACTTCCTCCTCTCCCGGTTAGCCGGGAATATGGACTCTTGACAAGTTGGTTGTCGACCCCGAGGCTTTCCCAACTCGGAAACTCACCAGTGCAACTTGCGCCTCACGTTTGAGCCCCCGCAAGATGAGTCTCGCGTTCGTGCAGAGCTCTTCGCTCTTCGGCAAGAGAAGATGTCTATGCGTGATTACGTCCAGAAGACGCGACATCTGGCATCATGCATCATGACCAAGCCAATCGACAAGGCCTCGTAAGTCCACGTATTCGTGTTTGGCATGCGCGAGGCGATGACGCGTTATTGTCTTACAGGAGCCGAACCCTCATCTCTCGAGAAGGCATTTGCGCTCGCGATTCGCGAGGATTACATGGTCGCTGCATCGTACACCGCAGCCATACCTATGGAAGCCCGATAGTCTACCCCCGAACCCATGGAGATCGACGCCTTCAAAACGTCGAGCGATCGACGTCGCAGGTCCTACCGCGGTAGCGCTGGGTGAAACAATCGTTATCGCATCTGCTTTCGCTGAGGAAGAAAGGTCACCGCGCGGCGGAGTACCGCGGGCCAGCTCCCATCGTCGCGCACGCCGATGCGGAGCATTCCTCGGTCGCTCATTAACAAAACGACCAGGACCAGTAGCTGCGGGGCGTCCTACTGGCTTTAACGAAGGACCGGGCCCTTCGGTGGCAGCCCAACCTTCAAGCCCACAACCTATCTTGCGCGTCGTGTTTGTCGGTACTATCGCAGAACGTCCGCGTCCGGAATGGTCCGGGCGAGATTCAAGTTAAACTCGCCGGTGATAAGGCTCGCCGCGTTGCGCGGCGTGACGTGTCCTTGTCGTACACGCTCGACGGTTTTTGTAACAAGAGCGGCTTCTTGGTGATCGAGATAAATTATGCGTTTGACTGCATCCTGGGCATCCCATGCCTTGCGCGATATCAGCCAGAGATTGACTGGCTGGCCCAATCGGTCAAGCGTCGACGTTGATTCGACGGGTGTGAGGGCTTCACACACCCCTTGGTGGCGCCAAACGACTGGCCCCACGTCCCAGTTGTGGCCAGAACAGCAACGATGCAGGCAGTGCACAGAGCGAGCGATGGCCCTCTTTGCTTGGCTTGTGCTATGTTGTTGGGCGAAGAGCCCTCGCGGTGTCGCGAGGAAGATGATGAAGTCGTTAAGCAGAGGCGCCCACAGCACGAGATGATGGTCGAGCAAATTGGGCTCCCGTCAAACGATGCTGCGGTTGAGCAGGGGTTTCACGTGTTCCCGGTCCGGTCGAGTACGGCCTTCTGCGCCAAGAGGAGGAGGATGCATCGTCGAGTAGCAGTGAGTCAGACTCAAGCGTGAGCTTGAGGAAGACGAGGAAGAAGTCGAAGAGACGACAACTGAAGCCTCGTCGAGACTCCACGACCAGCGATAGCCCATCGATGAAATTGGTCTGCGCGCTCGAGTACGTGGAAAAGAGCCGAGTCGTTGCGCACTATCGAAGTCGCGTGTCCGCCGCGCAAAGCGATGACGATCACACACCTTCCAGTCTTGTCCTGGAAGAACTTTCTTCGAGACCTCAAAGCTGGAAACGTCGAGCAAGTGTGCTTAACCACCGAGGCAGCCTCGGAGGATGAGTCGGCAAACGCAGTTGCAACGGATAGTCCGCAAGGTGCCGAACCCAAGTCGGCTCGTGAAGAACGATTCCAAACGGAGTCTTGGAAGGCCTTGCGGGGGTCAGAGAATCCCGTAAACGACACCGCCTGCGAGTACGCCGACGTCTTTCCGGATGAAATACCCGCCGAGCTACCGGCGGATCGTGGGGCTCAGCACGAGATCGATCTCGCACCAGGTACGAAGTACTGCGTCACCAGACAATGGCCACTTCACCGGGATCAACTGAAAGCGATCGATGACTTCTTCGAGGGTCGCCGAAAGGCGGGTCGCGTGCTCGGGAGTACCTCGCCCCATTCAAGTCCAACGTTCTGCGTGAAGAAAGCTACAGGGGGGGGGGGCATTGTTCACGCATTCAACAAATTGAATGATGCCACTATCCCCGCGCAGACTCCGATCCCTCGGAAGGACATGGTGCTGGACGCCATGGCTGGCAGCGTTATCTACAGCGCCATCGACCTGACCTATGGATCCTATCAGATCCTGATGAGAGCATGTGATGTGCCTATCAACGATGTAAATACACCGAGCGGGATGCTCTGGGGGTGGCTCGTGATGCGACAGGGTCTATAGAACGCGCCTGCCACCTTCAATCGCGTGGTCTCCCATGTGCTTCGTCCGCTCCGAGACTTCGCGCCGAGTTAATTCGACGCCATCTTCGTGCACAGCCGCACCGAGGGCAACCTTAGTGCCGTGGAAGTACATCATAAACACCTGAGGCAAGTCAGGTGATGCAAGAGAACAAGCTCTGCGGAAACCTGAAGAAATGTGTCTTCTGTGCCCCGGAAATTCCGGTGTTGGGATGCTACGTGAGCAAGAGCGGTGTGCGCGCAGATCTCGAGAAGGTCTCGTCTATCTTTGCTTGGCCAACGCCGACTGAGTTCGGTCAGTGGATTGGTATGACCAATTACTTGCACAAGTATACGAACAATTACGCTGGGTTGATCCAGCCGCTGCCCTCGCTGCTGAAGAAAGACGTGACCTGGGAAAGGAAATCGGACCACCAAGCTACGTTCGACTCGGCGAAGAAGCGCTTGGTGTCTGCGCTAATCTTGAAGCTTGCTGACGACTCGAAGCCATTTCACGTCGTCTGCGACGCGAGCGATTTTGCCATTGCCTGTGCGCTGATGCAGTTTGATGACGACGAACACGAACGCGTTACCAACTATCAGTCGCGGCAACCGAAGCCAGCCAAAAAGAACTACCCAGGCTACGACAACGAGCACCTGGCAATGCGGTACGCTCTGATCAAATTTAGTGTGCACATGCTCAATGAAGAGTCGTTTGCGGCTTACACTTATCACGCATCGCTGCTGACAGCGAAGAAAGCCCTCACTTATCGCATCGGATGGTCCGTTGGCTGTCCTTCTTCTCCTAGTACAACTTCGTTGTTCAATACAAGCCGGGCAAGAATAACATTCTCGCCGACGCGCTGTCACGGCGCCCGGACTACGATCCCCGTTGAGCGCTAGGACATCAGGTGGCTGATGAGGACGACGTCAAAGGGGCGGTCTGCGTGTCGTCAGACATGAACTTGAAGCTGACCACGCCCACGATTCCGCTGGGCGACGACATTGTAACAGCGTACGATGATGACCCTATATACGGTGCCATCTTGAAACACCTGCGCGCTCCTAGAAGTGCTACGCTAAGTGCCCTGTCAAGGACCACGCGTAATCAGATCGATCGGTATCGACTGGACGGCAATCTGCTGAAGTACAGCATCGACAGGTTCGATGGACCTCGAGTCGTCGTCCCAAACGACGCTGATCAACGTACGCGTATAATCCACGAGTACCATGGCGCCCCGACTGGAGGACATCTCGGTCGCGCGAAGACGTACACGGCACTGTCGAGAGACTTCTATTGGCCACATATGTACAAGTGGGTACGCAAGTGGGTCCGCACATGTGAAACTTGCCAGCGAGTCAAACTATCTTCGACGTCTCATGCTCAATTGCACCCTCTTCCGATCGCCACGGAAGCTTGGCGCTCCATTTCGATGGACTTCATCTTCGGTCTTCCGCCCGATACAGCCGGGCGCATGGGTGCTTTTGTGTTCATCGATCGTTTCAGCAAAATAGTTCAAATCGTTCCTGTGGCAGCCTCGATCTCCGCGGAAGCGTCTGCGGTCCACTTTGTCGACGTGATGTTTCGTCACCATGGCCTGCCGGAGTCTATCAAATCTGACCGCGGCCCGCAGTTTACATTCTCGTTCTGGTCACGCCTCTTTGAGCGCTTGGGAACTAAACTGCTGATCTCGACCACGGCTCCTCCGGAGACGGATGCACAAACAGGACGCGTCAGCCGAGCCCTTGAAGACGTTCTCCGCAGCTACACGACTTCGTACAGTGGCTGGAGCTCGTTCCTGCCGCTAGCTGAATTCGCGCTCAACAACGCCGAGCCCTCTTCGACGGTTCTGACGCCGTTCTTTGTGAACAACGCTCGATACTCACGTGTCCCGGCCCTTCTCGCCGTGGGCCACCCAACGGATGCTGGTAGCTCCACCCTTGGCGGGAAGAATCTCCTTATGTCGACATGGATGCTGATGCTGCGGTCAGTCTGCCGACTACGCGTCCGTGTCGTGGTCCTCACCGGTACGTGAACCGGTGTCTTAGCGTGCACCAGTAGCCTCACTGGTGCCAACAGGCCTGTCGGCGCATTCGACTTCTGGGTTATCTTCGGGTGTAGCCAGTGTGAGCCCCTTGACTCGCCCTCCGTCCAAGCAGACCATCGAGACTCCTCGGCGTACCGCATCTCCGATAACGAGATGGACATCGCAGAACTTGATCGATCCAGGCAGCAAGGCTCGCGAGCAGGATGTTACCACTGCTAATTATACACTGAAACCCTCGGTGCTTCCAGCTTATCGCTCGGCAGTTGCGGAATTCGTCATGTAGAGGCAATCCATATCAAGGTTCGTCCGCGACGCACTGCAGAACGCAGTGGACAAGCAAAAGGAACAAGCAGATAAGCACGGTCGAAAGAACGTGGATCTATTCAAAATAGGAGATCCCGTTCTTCTATCGAAATGAGGGAATCCGCGCTTCTGTCGTAACCAACCTGGACGCCAAAAACTTGCTCCACGCTTCATGAGCCCTGCGTAATCAAGGCTGTGGGCGACGCCTACGCCCTGGACATCCCGTCGTCACTTAGACTCCACCCGACTTTTCACGTCGGGCGACTCAAGCGGTACTTCCCTGTGACGATGCCTGACCCAGGCCAGCAGACGGAGCATGCGTCGGGCGACCAGCCCGCCGACCCCGACGCGTCAGAGACCCGTCAGCCCCAGCTCTCGCGGACGATCACTTTGCTAGGCAGAGCCAAACACACGCGTCTCCAGTCCTCGTAGGCGAGATAATAACTCCCGATTCGACTGCCGAATCTTCGACGCGATCGGCCAACCCGCCAGGCACGATCTTCGCCCGCTCACCCCCAATCTAAGCGTCCAACGCACGGCTCGAAGCTATCTCCACCTCGCCCTGGACGTACAGGGTGTACGTCGTTTCACCGTGAAGGTCCACCACCGATAATTGACTCGGTGGGTGATGCGCGCTGGATTGTGGAGCGTATCGTTGACCGCGAAGATCCCCACAGATCATCTGCTCAGCGTAACTTAAGTAGTCCTGCTTCTCGCGCGCTTCCGACCGCGCGCCGCTATCTGGTACGCTGACTCGGCTATCCTCCAGAGCATGATACGTGGGAGCCCCGCGCCAATTTTCTCCGCGACGTTCCGGACGTGATCCACGAGTATGAGATCATGCTGCTTGCGAAGAAGCATTCCGCGAGTCACTCCGCGGAGACCGTTAACGATATCGAGAACGCCCACGTGAACGATACACACGAGGAGGCGACAACGATGCCGTGCTCCGACGCGTGCAATGTCGGCGTGAGCCGCCGCGATTAGCCTCCTGATCCATACTGGACAGGGTGTGCTCGTGCTTCCCGACCCATCCCGACGCTTCTCCGCTGAGTGGCCGCTCAGCGAGATGTTCACATCATTCGCGTTACGTCGGACGGGTTGAAGTACCACAGGACTCACTTCCCTCTCTCACGTGCACGAAGCAGAGTTGATCCCTATCCCACGCGTTGTTGCAGACCTTCACGCGCAGCTCCTCAATCGAATGACCCGCAAGAATCTCCTCGCGATACGCCGACCAGTCGGCACAGCTTTCTCCAGCACGCGACATCCGGTTCCATCGTCAGATGAAGGCACACCAGAAGCGACGAAGTCCCCACGATCAGCGCCTTCGATGTACTTCTTCCGCGTCGCGCGGAAGCGACGGAAGTGGTTCTACAAAGTGCCGAGAGTATCCGGATTCTCCGCTCCTGACAAGTCGTACAGGTCCCAGGGAACCAAAGCGTCTTCCATACGCGCGACCGGGTGCTTCCGGTGCTGATCCTCGTGACGGTCGGCTCTGCCGGTGTCTCGGCTCTCTAGGCTTCCGCCGCCGTTAGTGTGTCGACGCCTGCTGCTGTCACCAGCATCGCGGTGGTGCTGATGCCCGCTGACTGCGTCGTGTTGTCCTCTACCAACTTCGCTCCGTTGGTTTTTTTAGTTTTCTTCAAATGTGTTCCGTGTACTTACGTTGCGTAAGCGCAACTTAGAGAGGAGGGTGATGTAATGGGCCCACCCCCATTTACATCAGTAGGTAGATATTTCTTTAGTTATTACATAAGTAGGTAAAGTGGTACACGGGTAGCGTGTGCCAAGATGTCATCATCTGATTGGTTGAAAGTGAGGAGTCCGGCTCATTTATTGGTCAATCAGGTGTAGACATGTATTTGAGTGGCTCACACGAGGCCAGGGGTAGCTGCCCTGGTCCTAAATAAATCAGAGATGAATTTGACACAAACCTAAGACCTGGAGTTATTATTGCGAGCTATAGTGTAAGCTAGTGACGGTAACGCTTACCCCGTTACAATCCCCCCAAGGGCTACTTTAACACTTCCATCCGGGAGTATTTGGCCCCCATTTGAGCCGACGTAGCAATCCCTTCCTCGCTGCGTTTGTTAGGGGCTACAGGAAGACGTGTTGGTGAGAACGCCATCATACGAACGATATTCGGTTCACCCGCACTCACAAAATCCAATTCATCGCCACCCCCGATGAGCAACAACTTACTTCGTGTCAACTCCGTCACTCTCCGTATGAGCGTAGGTGCTGGTTTCATCTCGAACAGGAATGGCTTCGAGCTGGGCGAGTGATCTTGGCAGCACGCAGAAAACTCTCGCAGAAGAATCCCCATTTTAAGACGACGTCTGAGAGTATATTTCCTCTCTAACACGGGGTTAAACGTTCCGCGGGATTTTTCGTAGTAGCAAAACCGATAGGAGTCGCGTATGCCTGTCACGTACTGAACGGACCCTCGGGCCATTGGGCCTTCATGTACAGTATAAAAAAATGAAGCCGAGAATTAGTTTCCCAATTCTCCAAAATGGTCTCCCGCATGAGCAAAATTCGTCGTGGCTCCTCGCGAAGTGAAGATCGTATATGTCTCTCAATACAAAGGGCGCAAGAAGCGAGGGAAAAGGCTTGATCGCTATCTGTACCTTTTCCATTACATGATAAAAGCACATAAGAAATTGAAATTTCGGGTTCCAACCAAACACAGTAGACAACGCATTGCGCTGGGGCTTCTCCCCGTCCGCCATAGCGTACTGAACCACAATCTCCTTTTCAGTGATACATACGTATAGACGCCTCAGCGACATCAGTACCTCGCACTGCCGTAGTCTCTTGCAAGACTACCAATAGCACAACCAAATGGAATTCGCGAGAGCGATCTGAAACGCCTACGAGTACCAGAGGGTAGTCCACATGATTCGCTTTATAAATGGCATCCAAATGAAGTACGAAGCACTGAGCAGGTTGCATCAAACGCACCACCAGCGCTTTGGTAGACAGACGAATAACGAAAGGCCTCTCATCGGAACCATTTCCTACGTCCAGACTGCCCTCGTCTTCGTTGATCCACCCAAACGCGAACGCCTGTGTCATTTGCCGCTACGGTTGCGGTCACTCAACAAGTGGAGCTGGAATAAATTACTGGATCGATGACAGACAACGGAGGGGAAGCTGGCGCGGGGAACAGACCCGTGCCAACAACTGGTGACTTCGACACGTACGCGGAAAAGTTGGGAAGGTGGGCCTGTACGTTTACAGCGGCTTGCGCGACCCGCTGATTGACGACGGGACGCGGAGCTTGTTCCACCGACACCGGCGGACGTGTAGCAAGCCAGACGCGCTGACACGGGCCGTGACACTATACTCGCTAGACAACGCGTGGACGTCTTTCTTGAACCGCTGGAATCCAGAAAGCGCCGCCAGATTCATCCCCCCCCTCGAAAGACGCGAAGCAAACCATGAAGCGCGCTGGCAAGGCGGATTCACAACGTGGCGTATGACGCCGACCGCGGCTGCAGTATGTGCATTACACCAGTAAGTGCACCTGGTGTTCAGACAACGGTTACCCGAGACCCAGTCAGGGTGCATGGGAGCAGGAAGTCGCAGGCTATCCAGTTTCTGAGGCGGAGCGGGAACTTATTGGGCAATACGGTAGGGCCATGAGCGATGTTAGGCGTGGCGGGCGGCCGCGCCACCCGGAAGGCCTGGCGTCGTTGGAACGGTTGCCTCGTACGCCGCCACGCAGTCCGGAACGTCCTCGAGAAGCACCGCTTGGGGCTCCTAACTATCGGGCATTGGACCAAGTCAACACACGAGGTACTGGCAGTGGGGAGGGATGCGAACGTCGCGGGCGTGAGACCCGCGACCCGTACGCGTACGGTGGGGAGTGGCATGGTAATCGTCGTGCTCCAAGATCGCCTCCACAATATGACGGACGTGGCCAGCACTTTCAACGCGGGGTGCAGGGCCCTTACGCTAGAACCGTGTTGTGTGGTCAGCGCGAGGAGGCTAAAACCGCTCGAAGCCGGCAGCGCCCGGTGGAACGGCTGAGCCGTCTGGAACGCGAGATGGCGGAGTTGCGCCGGGAGCTGGAGGAGCCTCCGCGCCCTGAGCGGGGGCATCATGATTAGTGGGAGGCAGAGACGCGGGGGTACCATCGGCGCTAGGGATGGCGGGTAGGTGATAACGTCGGAGTCGTCCGACGTAGAAGGTAGGATGGAGGCATAGTGTGCAGCGGGGCTACATGGTATGCGACACACAGGGGTACGGAGTACCCGAAGAGTTAACAAACGCTCAGTACATAAGTTGGAGACTTAACAAGGTCTCTCAGTACGTTGGCTGAAAGCTACACGGTATGCATTTGATTAGGTTTAGCTATGCTTGATAGTTAAATAGATACATTTACCCCTAGGCGGCTTGGCCACAATAATAGTAAATAAAACACTTCTGGTTTTGAAGCATAAAAGTTTAGATATTAACTTTGAGCCCTGGTCGTGGGCTGTAAGTTCCGTTGGATAAGGAACTTAGTATTAGTGACCCTTTGAGTTGAACGTCTTCCTCTGACGCTAAAGCTACGGCAGCCCCGCTGCACTTGGTAGCACTTGTAGTCAATCCCTCCCCTGAATCGGTTGATCGTATCCTCTGTGAGTATGGAACACCTCGTGTTCGCGAATTTGCCCCCGGCGCAGCAGGACGCGCTTACTAAGCTAATGTCCTTGCTTAGCCCGGAGGGCGTGGCTCATCTTGCATCGCAAGGTCACCGCCAGGCTGGAAACGTTCTCACGCTACGAGAACGCGCTCTTGGAGCACGCCAAGAGAAGATGAGCGCCGCAACGGCGGCGGCGTCGATGATGCGTGAAGAGTCTATGAATCTGAAACCGCTTATGGTCAGCGTAAAAACCTTCAAAGCGAAAGAAGGAGAGAACCTCCTTCTCTGGACCCGTTAGGTCGAAATGGTGGGATCGGCCCTGCCCCAGTCTAAGCATCAGCTCGTGGTGCTGGTTATCTCCAGGTTTGGAGGTCGCGCTCGCGAATGGGTACTAATGTACGGCACGTCCGTTGACGCAGCATTTCCCACTTGGGATCAGCTGAAGCAACAGCTTTCGCGCGTGTTTGCGCCGCCTAATCAGGCGTACCGTAGCCGGTCGAAGCTCTTGCTACCCGCCAGGGAAAGAAGTAGTTATTGGACTATGTCCAAGAGTTGAGAACTCTTATCGCCGGAATGGCGGCGGACCCTCTTCCGGAACTGGTCAGCGTGACCGTGTTCATGGAGGGGACTCGTGTGAGCGCAGCTCAAACGGAAGTACTCCGTGTACACCCTAACCCTTTCAAGAGGCGGTGGATGTGGAATTGAATGCCAAGCACAACTTTAGGTCGGCTTGACCTGATTGGAGCGCTGCTAGCGCAAGCTCTTCGACCGGTCCGGAGCCGATGGACCTCAGCTATGCTGAAGACGAAGAAGCGGAGCTTCTTGCTGCGGAGCAGCGCCCCGGCATCCGCCGATGCTTTGTGTGCAATAGCACTAAGCAGCCGAGGGCCTATTGCCCTCTGCGCAAGAAGTGTGAGACTCCGGCGAGCCAACACTTCGGGTCATCGCCAGGAAGCGGCAACTCCCAGTAGGCTCGGGGTGACCTACTGGGGAGAAACTGAGCTCTGTTGTGCCTCGAGGAGGTAGAGGGCAACGGGGCTCAGCCCTGAAGAGAGCTGATCCCTCTTACGAGAGGTGTGTGTGTGCAAGCCGGGCTTGCTAGTCGTTCAAGCGACCGTGAAGATACGATCTCTGTCCGTCTCGCGACGGGGACAGTGATAGCGGGGGAAAAGATCTCAGTCACCTTTGGAGTGAAGTTTGAGAACTTCGATAGCGTGGAACTCTGTTTGGCCTTAGACCTGGATGCGAGGTATGACCTCATCCTTGGCATGGCATCCCTAGTACGCCATGGGCCATGGATCGACAGGAAGTCGAAAACGCTAGGTACGTCGCACCCTGCTCCTAGTTGAGCTTTGGTGAGTCATGAACCCACGCTAGGAAGCAGAAGCGCTTTTGGCGCGAGCACGAGGCCGAGGCGCCCGTTGTGCTGGACATTGGTATGTCAGAAATTGTTAGCAATGAGGTTGCTGTTTGCCCTGAAGGTGTACGTGGTGTGGCACGCTATCCGCTGAGCGGTGCAGGTCAGGTCAATGACCAAATGCTGGGTCCTGGTGAGGACGAACGAGGCGTGGCGCGTAATCCACTGAGTGGTACGGATCTGGTCGATGACCTACCGCTGCGTGGCCCGAGGGCCGTGGTCGACTGCAAGTCGAGGCATCATGAGCGCGGCTCAGAAGATGCAGGTGAAGGGACACCTAGCTCACTGTGTGAGGGTCAAGGACCTCTTGGCTCTCAGCCGAGTGTCTTGCGAGACACTGTATCCGCTTCGAGGAGTGATGGTTCTGCTGCACCCGGTGATGGAGATGCCGCCACATCGCACGCATCCGGTCGGGCTAGGTCGCGGAGGGAGAGGAGAAGAAGAAGCAGGGCGCCTGTGATGTCTTCGACGTCGGACGGGGTGACCAACGGGACGAGCGGTGAGGCTCCACGTGATTGCTGTGAACAGCTGTACACACTCGTGAACGGAGTAACGGGGGAGGTAGAAGGTGAGGTTTGACACTCTGCTTGCTGCAGATGCTCTGCTAGATCGGGACGAGATGTCCATTGCCGAGTTTGGCGAAGCCTTGAAGGCAGACGAGCTAGCCGAGGTGGTCCTGCTGGGACCTGAGGAGGAGTTAAACTCCTCATCTATCGTGGTCGACGCGATCCTAAAGGACACCAAGAAGGCGCTGAGCGCAAGAGGTGGATCGGCGATCCCAAAAGATCCTTCGGATCCCTTCTACCCTTTATGGAGACGTTGTCTCGAATGACCTACCGACAGGCCTGCCTCCGGATCGAGGCGTGTGTCATGAGATTGACCAGGTTCCTGGAACCAAATACTGCGTAACATGGCAATGGTCTTTGCCAAGAGAGCAGTGTGACGTCATTGACGCATTCTTCCGTGCGAAGCACGAGGCAGGAATGGTGCGTGAGAGTAAGTCTCCGCACTCGACACCCACGTTCTGTGTCAGAAAGCCGAGCTGCAAGTGGCGCATTGTTCATGCTTTTAACAAGCTAAATGCGACCACCATTCTGGCTCAAACGCCGATTCCTCGCGAGGGTGTTCTGCAGAGCAACACGGTAGGCTGTACGTTGTACAGCACACTCGACTTGGTCGATGGCTACAAGCAATTGCTCATGAGAGCGAGCGAAATTCCGCTGACAGCGGTGAGTACTCCGTGCGGCATGCTCTGGGAGTGGCTGGTCACGCCCCAGGGGCTTTCAAACGCACCAGCAACGTTCAATTGTCTCGTGATGCAGTTGTTTAGGCCCCACCGGGCGTACGCTCAGACGTACTTTGACGATATATTCGTCCATAGGCGTGCAGAGCACGAAACGTCGGACGTGGAGAACCACATTGACCACTTTGCGAGCGGTGCTCGAGTGCATGCGCACTAATAAGTTGTATGCCAACTTGGACAAGTGCGTCTTTGGCGCGGAGAAGATACCTTTCCTCGGATGCTTCATTGGGAAGCGAGGCTTAAGGGCAGATCCTGCCAAAGTCAAGGCCATCGTGGACTGGCCGGTTCCCAAGAACCAAAAGAACTTACGCAAGTGGCTAGGCTTAGCCAATTACTTGCACAAGTACAGCGCAAACTACGCGATGGCTCGGCCATTATCAGATCTCCTTAAGAAGGACGCACCATGGTGCTGGAATGTCGAGCACGACGGAGCCTTTGAGGCTGTGAAGGAGAGCCTTCTCCAGGCTCCGATCCTTGCGCTACCGGACCCGGATAGTCCGTTTAGCGTCGTCTGTGACGCCTCCGATTTTGCAATCGGTTGTGCTTTACTACAAGCAGACGCCGAAGGGCGTGAACGCGTGATTGCGATTGAGTCTCGCCAGCTCAAAGCTGCAGAGAAGAACTATCCAGTTCATGACAAAGAGCTACTTGCAATGAAGTATGCTCTAGTCAAAGTCAGGGTACACCTGCTAGGCTCGAAACCTTTTGTGATCCTTACTGATCATGCGTCGCTACGCACTGCGACACAGTCGCCTCATCTCTCTCAGAGAATGGCAAGATGGCTTTCCTTCTTTGCCGAGTACAACTTTGAGGTGAAGTACAAGCCGAGCGGCTTAATGTAGTGCCCGATGCCCTCTCGCGCAGGCCGGACTACGAGTTGGCTCATGTCACGATAGTGACGTCGTTAGTGCCTGGCTTGATACGTGGAGTGTATGCACAGGACGACATGTACGTAGCGCTGCTACGGGTTCTTGGGGGTGAAGCGTTTAAAGACTCTGACAAGGAATTGTCTGGGCGCTTATGCGCGAGGCTGCATCGATACTCGCTTGATGGCGGTCTGCTGTATTACAGTACCAACTCTGCGGACAACCCTCGTGTAGTCATTCCTCATGATGGGGATCTAAAGTATTGAATCCTCTATGAGGTTCATGATACGCCCGTGGGCGGGCCATTAGGTCGAGAGAAGCCCTATGTATCGGTGGGATCGATGTACTGGTGGCCCAAGATGTATAAGTGGGCTGGAACCTATGTACGCACGTGTGAGACGTGTCAACGGACAAAGTCGGCGCCGAGCACGGCAGCGCCATTGGCGAGTTTGTCTATCCCCAAGGGATGCTGGCAGTTCATTAGTATGGACTTTGTGTTTGGCCTTCCCAAGGATAAGGCGGAAAACACGGGTATTGTGGTCTTTGTAGGCCGATTGAGCAAGATGGCTCATTTAGCGGTGGTGCCGGACACCATTGATGGTGAAGGTACAGCTTTGCTGTTTTAAGACAGAGTCTTTCGCCAGCATGGCTTGCCTGAGGCAATTGGCTCGTATCGAGACCCGCGCTTCACCGCGAAGTTCTGGACGTCCCTCTTCAGAGTGCTTGGCACTCGTTTGGACATGTCTACAGCGGACCATCCGCAGACCGACGGTCAAAACGAACGCGTTAATCGCGTTGTGGAGGATATCCTCCGAAGGGTATGCGCTGAGGCGCCAAAACGCTGGAGCCAGATGCTCCCACTCGTCGAGTTCGCATTAAATAATGCAGTGCACGCCTCGACAGCCTACACGCCGTTCTATGGAAACGACTTGGTGAACCCTCGCGTCTCACCGATGGCGCTACGCAGTGGGTCAGGGCTTGATGGGGGAGGGATAGCCGAGCGGCTAGCTAGTGTCAGCCCTGTTGCGGTTTGCAAGCAAGTCGATGGCTTTGTCGTTTAGAGACCGAGCATTATACGTCAAGTACGCGACGCTATGGCTGAAAGCCAAGACACGCAGAAGGAACATGCAGATGCCAAGGGTAGAAGCAATGTTGAGTGGTTTGAGGTCGGTGACCAAGCTTTATTAAACGCTAAAAACCTATCTATTCATGCAGTGTCTGTAGTCTTCAAGACGAAGCTGAGACCTCGGTTCATAGGACCGTTCACGGTCGTGGCCAGGAAGGGCCTAGCGTATACGCTCAACCTTCCGAAGAAGATGCGCACGCATCCGGTCTTCTATGTTGGCTTGCTTAAGCCATACCAAGACCCTGCTCAGGTGAGCGCGGAGGCGTTGGCACCAGCAGTGGCCGGACCACGGACAGCTGCAAGGCAGCAGGTGGTAGAGCCACGGGAGGCTGAACGACAGCAAGTGGTGGACCCACAGATGGCCGATCAACAGCATGTGGTAGAGCCACAGGTCGCGGAGCGAAGTGCTCGAGCTGCAGGAGCAAGGCAAGCTTAACGTTCAGCCGAGCGCCTGGACGCTCAAGGTCCGAGACCTGGTTGTGAGTCAACAGAGGGGGCTCTAACCTATCCACAAGATGGATCATCTCTTTGAGATCGACCGATGGGCGGTGAACGTGAACGTTCGCGTCTTGGACGCCGGCGTCGTATGGACGCAGACGCCGTTCCGGCAAGTGCTGACTCTCCCCGCGAGAGTCCATCTGAAGCAAGGCCTCCTCCCGCTCTGCTCGATGAGCATTGTGAGCTCCACTTTCACGTGGAACGCCTTGTGGCGCGGCGTAGACGCAAGGGTCGTACCCAGTACTTGGTGAAGTGGAGGGGTCACCCTCACTCACAAAACACGGGAGTTTGAGGTTTTCCTCCGGCAAGATTGCCCTGACGTCGTTGACGCTTACGACCGGGCACATCATGTGCCGAAGAGCCACCATGGCGTGCGTCAGCGTCGCCAGGCGCTGGGCGCCTCCCACTATAGTGGGGAGCGATCAGGTCAGTAGTTGAGCTCAGGCTCTGACCAGTAGCTGCAGCAGCCAGCTCGTACGTATGAGCGGTGCTCGCAGCGGGGGCTGGAGGTGGAGAGACCTCGTAGGTTAGGGACATGGTCCCGAAGGAAGCAGGTGCTTCGTGTTGTGCTGATCAAGGTTCAGGCACAAGCGTCTCGATAGACGCATAGTTGTTTTGAGACAACTTGCTCAAAGAGCATGATCCAAATGTGGATGCGCTGTAACAGCGAAAGTGGTGTCCCGGACGGGGATCGAACCACTGGCCTTTGGCTTGACAGGCCGGAGCTCTACCATTGAGCTATAAGGGCGATGCCCGTACGTCAGTCCGAGAACGGACAGCTCATGGTATGAGAGGGCTGCGCCCGGGTGGATTTGGACCACCGACCTGTGGCTTCCAAAGCCAACGCTTGACCACTCAGCTGAAAGGGTGTTGCCCTTAATCTTGTCCATTCAAGGACAACAGACATGGAACGAGAGGGTCTATGCCCTGGTTGGTTCGAACCACCGCCCTGGTGGGATCGAACCACAGACCTACCGCTTGCGAAGCGTATGTTCAGCCGCTGGGCTGCTGTCGACAACTCGGGTGAGTCCAGATCATAGCTCTGAGTGGTGTGCAGCTCATGAAGTAGGCGCAGGGCGCGAGCGTAGTTCTGAGACCGCTTGAGTACAAAATGCGCGGTGTGCTTGGAATATTGGGCCATTGGCTGACGACGAGAAGCTGGGCATCAACGATGGGTTGGCGTTTGGGAGCTCGCGGAGCTGTACAACGTTGGTGTGAGGTGTAGTAACTTCCGCCGTCTTGACAAGACGTGTCCTTGCTGAGGAAGTTTCGAGAACGGAATGTTCTCATCTTAGTCGGGGAGAGTGTAACGGGGTTACATGGTGTGGGACACACAGGGGAACGGAGTACCCGGAGGGTTAACAAGGTCTCTCAGTACGTTGGCTGAAAGCCACACGTTATGCATTTGATTGGGTTTAACTATGCTTGATAGTTAAACAGATACATTTACCCCTAGGCGGCTTGGCCGCAATAATAGAAAATAAATGTTAACGGTGTAGAGGTGTTGGAACGAAGCTTGGGGCTGAACGGAGTGACTTCTGCACTTGGTGCGGAGACCGGAGTGAAGGCACTTGAGCGAAAAAGGAAGATTCGAAAGTGATTGATTTATCGGGGCTTACACTGTCCTCACTACCTAGGTCATCCAATCATTCTACTCGTCCAATCATGGGTGGCATAAACAACGTACCATAATAACAGCGGGATCGTATTGGACCGGTTCAGGTTGACCGGTTAATGGGTACAACTGGTACACAGTACCAAGACCAGCAACCCTCAATACTCCCCCTCAATGCGAGCACGCGTGGATGCCGAGTGCAGCTGCTAGGGCCATGTGACGAGGCCCCGGGAGCGCCTTCGTCATGATGTCAGCCAGCATCACAGAAGTCTCGCAATACTCGAGCTTGACGTCACCACGCTTGACTTCATCGCGGATGTGGTGGTACTTGATGTCGATGTGCTTGGCGCGGCCGTGGTTCACAGGATTCTTCGTCATCTTGATGCACGACTGGTTGTCTTCTTGGATCTTGAGGTCGGGTCCAGTCTCATTGGCAGCTGCTAAGATCTCGCATAGTAGGCGATGAATCCACCTGCCTTCTTGAATTGCCAGACTGAGCGCGATGTACTCCGCTTCGCGCGTAGACAGCGAAACACTTGACTGCTTCTTGCTGCCCCAGCTCACTGGCGCACCCATCAGCATGAACGTGTAGCCGGAAGTCGACTTGCGGTCCGCGAAGTCACCAGCCCAGTCTGCGTCAGAGTATCCGCGAAAGTCGATGTTGTTACCCGGCTTGTAGCAGATTCCATGCGTCTTGGTGCCTTGCAGGTAGCGAAAGATACGCTTGACCGCAACCCAGTGTTCTTCTTGGGGACACTCCATGAAGCGCGACACATAGCCCACCGCGTACGCAATATCTGGACGCGTCGCAGTCATCAGGTGCATTAGTGCCCCAACAGCTTCGCGAAACGGAGCTTGTACCTTGGTCGCCGCGTCGCTTGGAACCAGTCGAGTGCTTATATCCACCGGACTCACCACAGCCGTGCACTCGTCCATACTAAAGCGCTTCAGGATGTCATCCACATAACGCCGTTGGCTCATCGTCACGCTGCCGTCTGGACCGTCTACCTATTCGATCCCAAGGACGAACACACACTTGCCGCTGTCAGTCATTTCGAAGCGTGTCTTGAGGTCGTCCTTCGTGCGTGAGATCAGCTCGGGTGAGCTTCCGGTGACCAGGACATCGTCGACGTAGACCAGTATGAGTACACAGTGGTCATCAACAACTTTGATGTAGAGGCACGGGTCAAAGGCCGAAACTTGAAAGCCGATAGAGCATACGAACTCGTCAAAGGTCTCGTTCCACACGCGCGAAGCTTGTTTTAGACCGTAAATGGCCTTCACCAATTCCAGGCAGTCGAAGTCACCGTCGAGCTCGACACCTTCGGGAACGACGCAAAACACGATCTCCCTCATCACGCCGTACAGGAATGCCGTCACCACGTCTAGTTGGCCTAGCGGCCAGCCAAAGTACTTGGCCAAAGCGATCACCATGCGCAACGTCACGTACTTGACAACCGGCGAGAACGTCTCAGTGTAGTCGATGCCGTACTTTTGCTTGAAGCCCTTGGCCACGAGGCGTGCCTTGTACTTCTCGATCGATCCTTCCGCTTTGCGCTTGATCTTGAACATCCACTTGCTACCAATAGCGCGTTGTCCGTTAGGCAGCTTAGCAGCACGGAACACTCCTCGAAGTCGCATCGACTTGAGCTCAGCACGAATTGCTTTGCGCCAGTGCACTTGGTCGGGACCGTTCACCGCTTCTTGGAAAGTCGCCGGCTCCGATAAATCCACCGCAGCTTCGACTGCGTTGGCACTTGCACGCCAAAACACGGGGGGAGTCGATTCTTCATCTTGATCTCCAGCTTTTTCTTCTTCGTTTACGTCTGCTCGACGTGAAGACGAATTGGGCGGCGCACTTGCTTCTTCCAGTCCGAGTCGATGACGCGTAGCTCGCGGTCTTGTGGCAGATTCATCTTCGTCACTCGGGCGGCTTTTGCGCTTCTCCGCCTGCCTGTGCTCCGTCTGACGCGAACCGTCATTGTCGATGTCGAGAGATTCGAAGTCCAGGTCGTCGATATCTTCATCGGAAATTGGCTCTGAAAGTCCAAAGGTCGATTCATCGAAGTTGACATCGCGACTGATAACCACCTACCCTGCCTCAATGTCATAAAGTCGATACGCCTTGGATACTTCTTCGTAGCCCAGGAACAATCCGGCGCGAGCCTTCGGATCCCACTTGAGCCGTTTCTCCTTCGGAGTTAAGATGAAAGCTCGACAGCCGAAGACGCGCATGTGTTTCACACTCGGCGCGAACTTGTACACAATCTCGAACGGAGTCTTGCACTCGATCTTTGGTGACGGCAGGCGGTTCTTCACGTAGATGGCCGTCATCGCCGCTTCGCCCCAGAAACACTTGTCCAGCTTGGCATGATGCAGCATGCTGCGGCCGATCGTGACGATGGTGCGGATGGCCCGCTCTGCCGTGCCGTTAGTCTGGTGCGCGTACGGAACCGTGGTTTGTTGCTCGATGCATTCGTCTTCGCAGAAATCTTTGAGCGAGTTGGTCGCAAATTCACGAGCACCGTCGTGTCGCACGAACTTGACCTTCTTGCCAAACTGCTTCTGCACCTTCGTGATGTACGTCTTGATGCAGTCTTCGCTTTCTGATTTGGCACGCAGACAGAAACCCTTCATGCATCCGCTGGCTTCGTCCACGATCAGTAGCAAATACTTGCTGCCACCAAGCGAGGCTTTCTCCATGGGTCCGCAAATGTCGAAGTGAAGCAACTCGAAGGTGTCGTAGCGACGCTTGTCACGGTTGCTAGGGAATGGTTTTTGGACCATCTTGCCTTGCTGGCAGCCGCGACACAGACTTGGTCCGCTAGGCTTGGAAGGTGATTTCGCGTCCTTGATCATCTTGTTGTCGACCATTTTGCGAAGCACCTCGACTGGAGCGTGACCCATACGCGCATGCAGGTCGACCGTCTTTCCAGTTGTCGCCGCATTTGCTGATCGAAGAGGGGTGCGAAGCCAGTAGAGTCCATCTACGAGATCCGCCGATGCCACCACTTGATTCGAGTCCTTGCGTGAGATGTGCATCTCGGTGCCATCGAACACCACCCGGAACTTTCCGTTCTTGTTGATCTGCGGTACTGAAAGCAGATTCTTGCTAATGTTAGGCACATAGAGCGCGTTCTTGATCTCGATCTCGCGCTCGGCGCCGTTGGGCAGGACCTCTCTTTCCACGATGGTCCCCACACCCTTGATAGCCGCCTTGTTCCCGTCGGCCACCGAAAGTTCGCCTTCATTGCGCTCGATGAGATTGGCGAACTTGGACTTGTCGTTACAGATGTGGTGTGTGGCACCACTGTCGACCGCCCACATTCCAGACACATTCTCGTTCGTCGATACTCCACATTCCAGGGAAACCGCGAACGCTACTCGATCGTAGTCGTAGTCGTCGTCACCGTCGTTTCGCCACTGGATGTTGTTAGCTCAGCGTCCACGACCGTTGCCGCCGCGTCGAGCACCTCGACCCTCATCCTTCTGCTTGGTCCAGCACTTGTCAATCATGTGCCCCAATTTCCCGCAGTACGTGCATTGGCGAGACTCTCGGTCGGTGTTGAACGCCTTAGCCGCGTTTTCAGTCTTCACCGTCGCCGTCTTCTCACCTTGTCGCTTGATGTGCTCGTTTGTGAGCACTTTCACAACGTCTTGCGACCGCAGCTCTGCGTTGCTCATCTCCAGATTGAGCACGACGTTCTCGTAGCTCTTGGGGAGACTTCGCAGTAAGCAGATCGCCACGTCCTCGTCCTCCATCTTGGCGCCGATGCTGCTGAGCTTGGCGCTGATGTTGAGGACCTCGTTGCAATGATGCAAGACATTGCCGCCTTCCGACATCTTCATGCTGAAGAGTTGGCGCTTCAGGTAGATGCGGCCAGCCTTCTGCGACCCACCATACAGCGTCTTCAAGCGCTTCCTCGCAGTCATTAACCACGTGCTGGTAGTCCGCGTTCATGTGGAGCAACATCAATCCGAACGCAATGTTGCTCGCCTTGACGTAGTCGTCCTTGGTCCGGATGTCCGTGAAGCTCGGCGTCGTTTCCCGGTTCACTACGTGCCATACCGACTTGGTCAGAAACACGCCACGCATGTAGCGGTTCCACGTCGCGTAGTTGTCACCGTTGAACTTGTCGATGGTGACCTTGGTCGAGGCGTCATGGGCAGAGGACATGGTGCTTGGGCTCATAACCTGTTAATGGTGTAGAGGTGTTGGAACGAAGCTTGAGGCTGAACGGAGTGACTTCTGCACTTGGTGCGGAGACCGGAGTGAAGGCACTTGAGCGGAAAAAGGAAGATTCGAAAGTGATTGATTTATCGGGGCTTACACTGTCCTCACTACCTAGGTCATCCAATCATTCTGTACTCGTCCAATCATTCTACTCGTCCAATCATGGGTGGCATTAACAACGTACCATAATAACAGCGGGATCGTATTGGACCGGTTCAGGTTGACCGGTTAATGGGTACAACTGGTACACAGTACCAAGACCAGCAACCCTCAATAATAAACACTTCTGGTTTTGAAGCATAAAATTAAGGTATTACTATGAGCCCTGGTCGTGGGCTGTAAGTTCCTTTTCCAAAGATACTTAGTATTAGTGGCTCTTTGGGTCGAACGTCTTCCTCTGACTCTAAAGCTACGGCAGCCCCGCTGCATAGTGCGGTAGGAAGTAGGAGCGTGCAAGCATCTCCTAATTCCTTTGTTACTGTGAATGGTTCAATTAATATCGGCGTGAGCTTATTCGCGCCGAAATTAGTCACAGCGGACTGGTGAATCCCCTTTGTAGACAACAACACACAGTCGTCAGCAGCAAACGTTTTCATGTTCCGGCACCCACGCCGGTCTGCGTATTCATTTTTAAGGTCAACCGCCGCTGATATGGAGGGCCGAACGTAGCGAGTCACATACTCGCGCTGATGAAGGAAGGCACGAACAGCCGCAGTGTCTCGAGCGATGCGGGAAGAGGGGCGAAGTTAGCCGGAGGAGACGCGGCGAGTGCTGCCGTGTCAGGGACATCGCGATACTCAACACCTCGACGGCGCTGCGCCGGGGAGATCAATGTTCTCGAAGTCCAGTCGGCGACACTTTGTGCCGCCGATTCCGTCGCTTTGTGTTGGGGATGACCGTGGAGGTGGCTGAACCAGCCCCTGCGCCGCCCTCGTAACGGCGCGTGTGCGCATTCCAGACGCGGTTGCAGTGACGCCGCGTAAGCGTGGTAACGCCGTTCAGGAGCGCGATCTCGTCAGTTGCAGCACCCTCGTGTCGGGCGCTGATAGAGCTCGGAGCCACTCTACCGTGGGGAGTGGGCACCAAGGGGGCTTGGTCAGCGGCACCCGAAGGTGAGGAGGAGCGCTCAACACCAAGGAGCGCTGGAACGCGAGGATGTCGTCCGAAGATGAAAAAAACGGTGTGAGACTATTCGACGCGTGCTCGGAATTGTTGATCGAAAACTTGACCATGGGAAGCAATGAGCTCAAGGACTTGAACGTCGCAAATCTCCGCAGCACCTCCTCGACAACGCCGTTGACGCTCTCCGTTTGGCCGTCGGTTTCCGAGTGTGTCGCGGTGGACACCAACAGCCGCGTCCCCACTAATTGGAATAGTTCTCTCCAGAAAGCGGCAGTGAAGCGAGGAGCCTTGTCCATCCCGAGGCAAGCCACAGATAACGTCTATGCTCACTGAGGACCACGGTGCATCTGTGACCGGAAGAGGATGAAGCGGCGCCTGCTTCGCCGCTGAAGGCTTCACCCGTTGACACGTCTCACAGGAGCGGACCCACTTCAGCACCCACTTGTACATGTGCGGTCAGTAATAGTCGCGAGCCAGCAACGCGAACGTCTTCTCGCGACCGATGTGACCGCCACTGGGAGTATCATGAACTCGTGAATCAGGCGAGCGCGGGGGAATCGTCCAGCGGGACGACGACGCGTGGAGGGTCTGAGCGGTCGACGCAAAATGATAGAAGGGTCCCATCGAGTGCGTAGTGGTCGATACGGGCGAGGCCGCGTGGAGATAACTAACGCCGCGCCGCGGTGGACGGGTCCTTCAAGTACTTGACAATTTCTACACACGCAGCGTCTGACGCATACGCGGACGCGATCAAGTCGCGGAGAGGACTGTTGGCGGTAACTGCGACTGCGATCGTCTCCTCAGCTGTGCACACGGTACACCCGTCTTCACCATTGTCGCCAGCTGGGTGGCGGCCCGACTGCACGTAACTCGGCCGACGCGATAGCGCGTCGGCAAGGATGTTGGTTTTACCAGGCTGGTAGTGAACAACAAAATTGTACTCGGAGAACAGCGAGAGCCAGCGCGCCATGCGCTGGGACAAATGACGACGCTTCGTCGCTGTCCGTAGCGACGTGTGATCTGTGTAGAGTGCAAAGGTCTGCTCTCCGAGGAGGTAGACCTTTGCGATACGTAGCGCATGGCCAACAATTCGGAAGGGTCGCAGAGAATTTGATAACATGCGATTGAAAGTGCAGGGGAATTCTTCGGGCCCTGCGACATGACCAGCCATTCCCAGAGCACGCCGCTGGGAGTGCCGACGGCAGTCAGTGGCACATCCCCTTCACGCATCAAAATCTGGTAGAAGCCATCCATCGAGTCAATGGTGCACGTGGTACTACCTGACATGGTGGCTAGCACCATGTTTTTTCGAGGGATTGGGGTCGGTCCCAGTATGGCGGCGTCGTTGAGCTTGTTGAAGGCGTGGACAATGCGCCATCCGCCGATTACTTCCTTCACACAGAAGGTCGGGCTGGCGCGTTGCGACATAATTTCACGGACATGGTCGGCTTGCCGGCGATTCTCAAAGAAGGCGTCTATCGGTTCAGCTTGGTCGCGGTGAAGCGACCACTGTCGCGTCACACAATACCTCGCTCCGGGCACGAGATCGATCTCGTGCCGCACACCGCGATCGGGAGGGAGTACGGCTGGGACCTTGGCGGGGAAGATGTCAATGAACTTACGAACAAGAGGGGCGACTGGATTGCCGGAGGCCTCCAGTGTCAGCAATGATTGAGCGGCGTATGGCGCCTCCCGGGTCGTCTTCGGCGCTACTTGATGTGGGCGCATCCGATCGTCGGAATCTGATTCTGCTTGTGAATTGTCGACTGCCGCGATGGCGGAGGAGTTGTCTGCCACAATCATGCAAACTTGCTCATTCTCACCGTGCTTCAGGTCGTGGAGGAAGTGTTTCCGCGACAGGCCAGACAATTCAGTGATCTCTGTCGCGTCGCACGGGGGCATTGTGACCTCGGCATCGTGTACTCGGGGAGCCTCGACTGTGTCCTTCTTCATCAGGGCCGAGATGATTTCGGACTTAGGCGAGGCTGAGTACTTCGAAGCTGTGCGAGAATGTCGCGATTTTCGACGACATCGACGCCGGACAGGGCGAGTATCGCCATCACCAGCTACCAACGAGATGCCGCGCTCGATCACGTCAGTAGGTGTGGGGCTCCGGGTCTTGACCTCGGCGCCTAGGCACAGGATGCTCGAGGTGAGCACATATTTGTCTTCTTCAGGGAGCTCCTGCTCTACTACACGCGGGTCACACGCTCGACCACAAGTGGGAGTTCATGCGCTACCACATTTTCTTCGCCAGGGAGCTCCCGCTCGACCACCCGCAGGAACCTCTGTTCGACCGCGCGGGGGAGGCCATGCCCAACCACGTCTTCTTGTTGTGGGAGTTCCCGCTCAACCACCCGCGGGAGCCCCATCTCAACCGCGTGTAGGAAGCCTCGCTCAACCGCTATTTCATCGTTCGGCGTGAGCGGTTGCTCACTGCGACACGGGAACCCATGCTCGACCGCGTCAGAGATGTGTTGAGACTCCGCCTCAGGACCGGCACAGGCTGCGCGCTCACAAACCGCACACGAAGGGCCATCGCGAACTTCGGGAGTAGCCGTGGTCACGGAGTCGGGTTCCATGACTGCAACATGCGGCCAATGGTTGGGCGTCCCGCTCACGGAAGCCAACACAGCGTTCACGTCGATGTCACGTGGACGGACAGTTCGGGCTAGCAAGTCAATGTCGGGCTGGTGACGAGCAAGCCACGGGATCCCGAGCACGTAGTCAAAAGAAGCGCTTAGCTCAATCACCAGGAATTCATCGGATCTCTGGAAACCATCAAATTTGTAGGAGAAGGTGACCGAGCGACGCGGTAGTCGCCGCGGCCTGCCGTCTGCGTACTTGACGACCATATCGCCGAGACCTTCACTAACCTGCGTGTCCGCTGGTAGTACTGACAAACGCTCGGCGCGAACGAAGTTATTCGTCGCGCCTGAATCCAGCAGAGCACGAATGGGGCGCTGGGCTCCCTCGACGTGAAGACTGACCACGATCAGTCGCGAGTCACTGCCGGAGGTGGTGACCGATAGATGTACACGGAGCACAGGAGGGCTAGGAGGAGGTTCCGCCACCAGGGAACCATCCCCCCTTCCAGATTCAGTAGGGCGCCCCGCACCTACTGGTCGTCGCCGTTTTTTTTGCAGAAGCAACGGTGACGTCGTCGTGAGAGGTGACGCTCGTCACAACCAGCGCCATCGCGTGGCACACTGCCGCACGATGTTCAGGCTTCTTGTAGCGGAAGCAACGCAACGGGCACGGTGTGCGTGCAGAAGGTCGAGGTGAAGTCGACGACACCGGAGCAGGACGGCCGCTATAATGCTGGATCGCATCCACTTCCATCGGTTCTGGTCCAGTCTCAGGTACTAGAGGCCTTGAGACGTCGAATGCTTGCGACGCCGTGACGCTGTAGCCTTCGCGTAAAGCAATCGCGAAGGCCTCTTCGAGAGCGTTCGGGGTCTTCCTCGTCAAGTAGAAACGCTGGTATCCAGCGTTCATCCCGGAGACGAAAACGTGGACCTGATTCGCCATGTCAACTGGGTAAGTTATGATGCACGACACGAGGGGCTGTGCTCGTTGAATATACTCAAGCATGGATGAACGTCCCTGCTTCAGAGGCAGGAAAGGGGACCGTTAAGCAGTCTCGTCCTGCGGTGGCTCGAACGCGAGCCGTAGATCGGGTTTCTTGGACGCCATCGTTGGGAAGCAGGCGGGGTCAGCGACGAGCTTACCGAGCGCCCACTCCTTCGCTTTACCACCTAGTTTGGAGAGGAGAAAGCGAGTCATCGCAAGCTCGGTGGACAACTACCGAGCTTCAGCTCCGATATCCACCTCGCAGAACCACCAATTTAGTTGAAGGTGACTGTTGCCTTAGTCACTGTAGGTGGCTACATCGAGCCTGGTGATATCGGTTTTGTTCTTGGACAGCGTGGAAGTCGACACTCGCAGACATAGTTCTGCGAGTTCACGTGCCATGAACTTTTGGGTGGCCAGGTGTTGTTGGGCTTCCGAACCGGCTGTGAGTAGCGCCTGGATGACGGCTTCGCCGGATGCAGCGGTGAGGCTGTGTAGCATTTCCCACTCGATCGACGGGAGATGGGGGAAGCTAGTATGTTCAAGTGATGTAGTGGTCATCTTGGACGCGTCGTTCATCGATGTGTCTTTCATCTTTTGGCGCTGAACGGATTACAGTGCTACCAGGTGTAACGGGCTAAAGACAACCTGTTACCAAGTACACACTGTAGTGGAAGGAAGCAGGTAAATTAAACTCTAATTGATTGGCGTGACGTCATCAAGGGCGTCACAGCCATTAACCCTTCTAGTCCCGTATGCTGTATAATACAGCATAAGTGTTATAAAAGGTTTTAATATACAGCGAACAATGAAACATCAAACTTTTCGCATACTGAAAATTGTATTGGTCGGTTGCAAATCCTAACGGTGACTGGTTTCTCGCACGTCGCCGCTGATTTGGGGTTAGAGGAGCCCGTCTACGGATGCTATCGGGTGGATAGAGGTTTGGGTCGATCGCGCTATCCCGCTCCCTCCCCACTACATTGAAATCTCGGTCTCCCTCCGCCCCGCTCCGCCCAACTCGAACAGCATGGAAAAAACATTTAAGCAGCTCTGGCGAGAGCTTTACAAGCAAGGGTGGACACCGAAGCCCTTCACCGGCCTTAGTAGTGACCACCGCTACGTCCACCCGGGAAGAAGCGTGAAAGGAAAGGATGGCGTCGACTACTTCACCGGTACAGCTCGCATCACTAGTTTGCATCGATTACAACAACTTTAATAACCGTTTTGTCCCCTCAGGCGAGAAAGCGCTACTGGAGTTTGCTCGACAGCGTGGTTGATTAGAGCATAGTGTCATCGCTGGAACTATTCCTCCGTCCCCTTCGTCGACAGCATTGACGGCACCGCCTGCAGACAGCGGAGCGTGCGATGATAGGTCCACTTCTGCCGCAGCTGATCGCGTCGAAAGCGAGACAGCACCAACGACTACCCCGCCTGCTAAAGAGAACGTGCCAGCTACGACGACCCCTACTGCGACGGCAACCACTATAACCAGTACAACTCAAGCTCGGGCTTCGAGTCCATTTACCTCGGCTAATACAGCACAAGCTCGGCCCTTGACCGCAGCTGCTCGACCGGCTACAGCACAAGTTCGGACTGCGAGTGATGCTACTCGGGATGCTACAGTACAAGCTCTGACTGTGCGTCCTGTTACTCTGGGTTCTACAGCACAAGTTTCAAGCGTTATCCTGTCTGATACAGCAGAATAAACACGATGACGCTGCCTCTGCATCTTGATACAGCAGAAGGTCATGCTGCAGTAGAGGAAGAGGAAAAGGTGAGGAGCCCGAGCTTGATGACGTTGCAGCGTTCAACATGCACGATTCGAATGGATTCTTTTCCGCTTTGGCCAAGTGGGAATGATCTCAAAATGCGGATGCAGAAGATCCCAATCTCTGTGACGCGGACTCGGAGAGCGACAAGTCTGATGATATTAACACGGAGGATTATATTCACGAAGTAATGGGCACGGAAGTAGGCTTGGCAACTAATGCCGCCGAGGATGCCCTGAGCGACAACGACGACGGATTAGATGACGCCGAATTCTTCGAGGATGTATACTGTGTCGCGTATAATCCACGGATCCCAGGGTTGGTCGCCGCTAGCTGGAAGGATTCAAAGATCGTCAACTTCATGGCAACGGGATGCAGCACGAGACGGGTTATTGTTCAGCGAAAGCGTAAGGGGGATGGCGTCTTTCTTGAAGTAGCGTGCCCCGACCTGGTTCGTATCTACAACAAAGGCATGAGAGGAGTAGGCCAACAGGATCAGCTGCGTCTTCACCGCTATTCTATCCAGAAAGCACTGCGCCATCGATCCTAATACAAGAACCTGTTTTTCGGTATCGTTGACATGGCATTAGTCAGTGGGTTCATTATCCACTAGTTAGTGATGAAAGAGCAAGGCAAACCTGTTCCCACCCATGCTGACTATTTGGCGCGGCTACACGTGGAGCTGCTTGCGCAGCAAAAGGTGGACTTTCAAGGCAACATGCACGCCCAAAACTTACTTTCGATCCCACTGGCAGGACAACCGCACGGGCCGATAAAAACTGCGGAAACCTACAAGAACAAAGTCCGTCAGTATTTATGCAAAGTATGTTCGGCCTATTCCGACAAGGAACATCGCAGCTTCGAGACGCCGTACTCTTGTGAAGAATGCTCGCTTACATTTGGGGGTTGCGTGGCTCTCTGTAACAAGGTTCGCAGAGAGGAGCGAGGCAACACCGACACGTGCCATCAGACATGGCATATCACCTGGAAGAATGGCACCATCATCCCGCCGGACATGAGAAAGAGAATTAGATTTAGGAAACGAAAGCTGCAGGAAGTAGATGACGAGTAGCTCACCCCTGATATAATGTGGAGGGAACTTTGCCAATTTGTTGTTTACACAAGTCTTTGCTTGACAAATTGGCAAAAGTTTCCTCCGCGGAAAGCGCGGGGTAGCTGCAGTGCTCTCCACACCACCACTTTTGGCGCGAATCGCCACGACGACTTCCGTACATCGAGTATGAAAGGGTAACGAGTGCTACATACATTTTTCACGATTTTGCACAAAATGTATCTATCAATCTAGCCAATTAGGACTCTTGCATTCACTGGCAGCATCATAAAGTGTACTAGAATCCGGCTCGATTGCTAGAAGGGGGCTACAAACAGATAAATTTTCACACAGGTACGCCGTCATACTATAGGAAAGCTTATTCCTTTTGCTGTATAATACAGCATAAACAGAGGGGCTAGAAGGGTTAACAATAGTCTTAGGATCTGATTGGCCACCGTGCACCCACGATGGCAACCGTGTGACAAAGCTCTGTCACAACAGTAGCCGGTCGTAAGGACTGGCCGTATGAACGGTTCTGTGCTAATAAACGCTGCCGCTTGAGCCACAAAGATATATATATATATATATATATATATATATATAGTTTAAGGTTGAGCAAAAAAGAACAATTATGTGCTGGTGACAATTACTACTGTAAATGAATTGAACTTGACCATTGTTTTATATACGTTTTTTTTAGACAGCAAAATTCGATACTACATGCACTTTGTAGGCGGACGTGTTGCCGACAAGGGCGTAGGATAAGGTTTTGAATGGAGCGATAAGACAACAACACAACATGAGAGGTGTAAATTATGATTATTTTAAGCTGGCCCAATAAAGAAACGTTAAGAAGTTAGACCTAATTGACATTTAACCATCCTGGAATCATCTTTTAAGTTTCAAACACAACAACAACAGCAAGGCGTCTTGCGACGCATCGTTATATCCAAATGCTATAATCATAACTGGCACAGATTGGAGTGTCTAATGACTATATCTAAATTAGTACAAAATGAACACACTTCAATGTGTTACAGTTTGAATATATATTTTTACTTCAAAGTAGCTTTCATTGAGTTTGGTAGGAGAAATTATTAATATTCAGTTAATTACAAGCTTAAACAGGCAGTGCAGGCTGGTCCCTTTTCTGCTGTGACCTCTAATCGTCGATTATGTCTTATTGCGACACTCAGAAGGTCAAAAGTATACAGAAGTCAAGTCAAATGATTTGCTGTGTGCTGAAACAGTAAATACATGTGTTTGGCATGTTCTGTCCCATTTCAGGTCTGTTCTCCCCAGAGGGCGGATTCAATACAACCACCTCCCGGCCAACCTGTGCATAGGGCTGGACAGGCCTCAGGTTAAATTAACCACCAGTAGTGATATTGACAAAGTCTCTTCATTATTGTTAGCTTTCACTGTACCTTCATCTTCTACCCAGAAGCACCTGCACTTCAAATACCGGTAGCACTTTTACAAACGCTACACAATATATTTAGTTGCGATTCGTGTTGGATTTCATGGGCCGTTTCTGAAACTTAGCTCGAAGCAATGCAAAGGATAGAAATGTCCTGCCCAGCTGCACTATGTAAATACCCGCTTCGCGCTTCGCTTGGCTGGGCGCCCCTTCGGCGCCCCCGCGGTTCGCTGCGCTCGCAATATGGAGATAGAATGTTCTGGAAAGTGTAGTGCTCGGCTCGCTGGTGAGCTCAGCGCTGGGCCCGCCTCCGCAAATACCGCGCGGCCCTGCTTCGCGGGCTCTCCGCGCGGGTTTGCTGCGGCTATGGCACCCACGTCGCCCAGCCTTGTGTGTGCTATCCCAGCGATGGACGTGTGTTTCTCCTATTTTCTCCTGAAATGGTGTAAAGTCTTTTTTTTAAGCATGCTAAGTACCGAAATTTCTTTCTCAAAGGGCGCCCTGATTACTAAATGACAATAGAGGAGGCAGTGGTTTGAAATACAGAAGCATAGGAGATACATACATTAAAGTTCAATTTATCGGTACACCAAATTCATTCTACCATATACAGTACACAGTATTAGACTCAGTAGCCTCACCTACTGCGTCTAGCAGAACATCTGAAGGCGTCAAGTAGCACAAGGCTAGTTTCTCTTGTACTTTAATAGCTAGTTTATCACCAGAGATTCAAGTTCCGAGTTGTACAAGTACTGCACGAAAACACATTCACGATGTTCACATTTTATAGCACAATGATTTTGGTGGTGCTGGAAAGGCAGCTACAGTACCTCCACTCACATGATGCAAGTCTCGTAGCTAGCCGGATAACTGACATCCAGTTTCACCTTGTTTTCACTAAGGAGACCACTTTTTAACATCAAGATTTGTGATTGTAGCTGTATCTGGTTGCTTACAAACACCAAGTGAATATATAATTCGCCACCATCCCAGAATCTGAAGAGCCGGTAGATCAGCGTTTCTGCAAGTGTACCCTTTGAGAAACGATTATCCTGATCTTGGATTTCTGTGGTTTCATATAGCTAACACTCCTTTCTTGAGATTGGGAAGGTATTAAAGAAGTCGGTTTAGGCACAGGGGGTTCAGAGTTTTTGGAATAATTATCCTGCCTCCGCTTCGCTTCGGTGGGAAGACAAACGTCTAGAATAAAACCTAAACTACCGGCGCTCGGCTAGTGTGATTTGCAGTTGCACTCCGTATTGTCTGCCAGTTGCAATAACATATGTACGAGAAGAGCAAAACTGCGAGAGAAAAAACCATATGCCGAAATTGATTGTTGGTCGCAACTGAAGAAGGAGTCACCTCCCAGCCAATTCTATCGAGAGACGAGAAGTCAGCAACACGATACACAACACTGCGTGGAGTAGGCTGTGCAGTTTAGCATTTGCACAACTTTAGTTAGAATACGCTGTGTTAACTAAGTTCATTTTTTTTAAATCTGGTAGTAGCTGTTTTAGAAAGCTGTTGCGGTTTGGAATATTCATCGACGTTCAATTTTCCCTTTTTTACGGCCAGTTATGTTTTTGTCGGCAGCGTCGGCCAAATGTCGGCAATTTTATGGTATAGTGAACTTTCAAACATACTGTTGTGGTAGTCACTGATTGCGTGACTCGACTGTTCCGATGTCGCATGCGACATAAGGGTATTGTTGCTGATTCAATACAATATGGAATGATTAGCTCCTAGTGGCACGATTCTCTTGTGGATCTGCTCTCTCAACGCCATGAAATTTTGATGCGATTCTACGCTGTTCCCTGCCGCAAACCTTCCATTCCACAACTTTATTTGCCGACCGCAATCGAGATATCTCCATCGATCAGGGGCTAACAAAATCCATATCGAGCCCGGATTGCCACCACTCTCACTGTCATGGGGTTGTTCAACCTTGTGCTAACTATTGCTGCTTTTATCTTGCTTGAGATTATTAGCTGCGAGGCCAAGGATGGTACTCACACAACTGTCTCGGAAATGAAGCACTCTGGAGTAAAGTTTTCGCCCGCAGTAGTCGAAAATGGTGACAGCGGCAAGAAACAGCTTTTGAGATCTCTCACCGACAGTACCGAGAGCAACGAGAAGCAAGTTGAGGAAGCTCGATCGATAAACTTGTCATTTTTCAAAAACGCCAAGAAGAACATACCTGGCCTAAAGGCTCTGAAGGCGGCAGCGGCCGCAAGAACTGCAGCAACACAAGCGAAGAAGGCTGAAAAAATCAAGATGGACAATCTTTTTAAGGTCTCGGGAACAAGCGACCGGGAATTATTTCTAAAATTCAACGAGTGGAGAGCAATGAAAAAGACAGGGGTTGACGCTGTCGAAGGCGTTTTTAAGAAGGGTGGGATGACTGAAAAACAAGCTATCGCGATTGGTAACCGATACGATCGTTGGCTCAGCGCTTTCAAAGTGAGCGCTTGACGTACTGCTCACATGTAACCTTACCGTTTAGCTGAACCAAGTGGTTTCTTTGATTTTGTCGATATACTGAATCCTTTTATAAAGATGTGACACTTTTAAATGACCTCTTTACGAGGTCGTCTTACTGCATTGCCCATTCACGCTAGTGCGACCAAAAATTAGCGGGAATTACTACTGTAGTATTTATTAATATCATCGCTTTATGATATCATATTTCTTCCTGCAGGGCAACAAAAAAAGGTAAAACAGTGCAGGGGCTAACGGTTACAAAAAAACAAGTATCATTTAATTTTTATAGTAGTAGTACTATTTCGATATCAAGTTCAATAGTAGTTTAGTTTTTTTAAAAGTTATTACAGTTTTTTAATGTTAACTCAGAATTTTGAAATAAAAGGTGCTAGATGATTTTTTTTTTATGTTTTTAACTACTTCAGAACGTTGATTACTCTGCTGAGTGAGCCGAAGGCTCACTAAAGAACTCTTTCGGTCAGGTTTTAAAACACCAGTAGTGATCGCAGGCTTTAAAACTGCTTAACATTTCACTGTGACACAGACAAAGCCAATCGAGATGGAAAGCTGCAAACAGTTTCAGTTATTTGAAGTCGATAGAGCAAAATCAAGGTATTTGTTCTTGTTCTCTGCCGATAGCCTCGTCCTCATCGTGCGTCTTATAACCTGTAACCTGTGATGCTAGATTAATGCGCTCAGCAGTGCCAACAAACCACACCAACCTTGCCGTCACTCTTCATCCCTCAACGCTGATTAGTAAAACTTCATCGCTAACGATATACATGTACAGAAGTCCCCCTGAATACGCGTAGCTAGTACTTCATATACCCTTTTATATCTGATCTCATGGATGGGGTACCTTAAACAAATCACTGAAGCGCTGAGAATTCCCTATGAAAATTAATCAGACGACCTTTTTTTCGCTTATTGAGGGGGACTTCTATACTTCAGTCTGACTTATGTATTAAAATCGATTACGCAATCTTTGAAAAATATAATATCGAAATAGCTACAGTATTAGCTAATGATGTATTCCATGGTGGAGAAGCAAGGGAATTATGTTTTCCACACCAGAAGAATCAACTGGTATACCAACTGAAACCGGTATACTTCCTTCACTGGCTTGCTGAGGACCACACGTAGCTTCGCACTCACTTCGCATTCTGAAGAACAACCAGCAAGCAGAACAAGAAACAAGGGGGACATTTCCCTACCAACTATGACCACCTCTACGCCAGCTTCCGCTCCTCCGTCGCCTTCGCCCAGGGCTGAACAGACCCCGTCGGACAGCGAGTCGCAGACAAGAAGGCAGGTCGTCGTCGACGTAACTGGGTGACGAGCCTTGGACAGCCACTGCTGCTTGCAGCACGTCAGATCCCCCTCCGCTTCGCACCAGCAAGCGTATCACCACACGTTCCACGACCGGCGGCGGGCAGCAAGAAACGCGTAAAGGCAAGAAGAAGTCGACCGGGCGCGCAACATTGGCGGATTCAGGGAGCCCCGGAGGCAAGAAGGATGATGTCGACTCGTCGAGCGTGGGGCGGAAGAAGGCCTCCGAAGACGCGGGCGGTGAGTCGGGCTTTGACGCCGAGGAGAAGCTCGCTCCCTCGAAGGCTAAGCGAGCAAGGAGATCCTCGACTTCGGCGGCATATACCAACGCCGGTACACGCATTTCATCGACGACGACAGACAACGACACGCGTGGCTTCAGCCTTGAGACGTTTATGGCCACGTTTGAGGCCGGGCATGCCGTGTCTAGATATCGCCGCGCAAGCGGGTGAACAGCCCTTTGGACGGCCATCCTACCGTCGAAAACCTCTCACTCCGCGCCAATTCGGAGGCCGCTGAGGTGTTTGAAACACACACTGCTACGACCATACATCCACAATTGATTATACAGTCCGGGTCGTCCATACAGTCGCCCACCGCTATACAGCAACCTCTGACTATACAGTCTGGGCCGACCATACAGTCACCCACCGCTATGCAGCAACAATTGACTATACAGTCCGGATTTTCAACACAGTCTCAATCTACTGATGAGCCACTACCAACAGAAAAGTTTGTGACGGTTTCCCCCGAGTTCCTGCATCCGGTTGTATCAAACGAAATTGTGGCGAAGACACACGAAACTGCCCGACGGAGACGCGACCTAATTAAGGAGCGAAGGACGGCTGAGTTGATCAAGATGTTTTCTAAGTTCGACATCACACCACCTCCAAGCGTCTATCCTTCATCGCGAGAAAGCGCTTCGGGTAGTGAATATCTTCTTAACAAGCCGCTTCAGCGGGCACTGTCGGAATTCGCACGTCGGTCAGCCCTCACACTGCCGGAATTCGTGGAGCTGGTACGGGAACAAACTGCGACTGACTATCGTCCAAACAAAAATATGGTGCCGGCCGTTCTGGACAACGTGTGCAAGAGTTATCGTCACTTGAACCTCCTTCCAGAAAATTGTCCGGGAAGGTGTTGAACTTCGTCTCACAGAGACACCCCCTCGACAGTCAGTCCGTCCTCCGAACCATGGATCAGCCCGTGAACGGATTAACATCCTGCGCAAGAATATACGCAAGGAACAAGATGCGTGGAGATGCTTAGTCCTAGACGCGAACCTTCAGGAGCGGTGGCCAGAAGTAGTCATCAGCCCATTCGGTATGGTCGACAAGGGCGGAGAAGACTCTAAGGTGTCCGGTCGAACTATCCACGACCTCTCCTACCCTGAGGGCGCGTCCATTAACGAGTACACGGACCAAGCCAGCATCACCAAGCCAGATTATACCCACTGTGACGCTGTCTCGCGCGAGATACTGAAAGCCAAGAACCAGTTTCCCGATGCTAACATCTGCATAATGGCCGGTGATGTTGCAACAGTTTTCCGCAATATCAGCATTCACAGCAACAGCGTGTACCTGCTCGCGGGACGAATGGAGGAAGAAGGTGTCTTAATCATTGGATCCCACCAACTGCACATGCGCTCCTACTCCGGCTTCTATTGTGGTTCATTGTGGTGTCCAAGTACATCGAGGAGAAAATGTGATGACCGCGCAGGTTGGTGCTCGCTTCACTATCAAGAAGCTGGCGATGAAAGTGGCCAAGTTCGTCCGCGAGTGCCATCCTTTGTAAGCATGTGAAAGGGGGCAAGATCATACCGCGTGCGTGGACCACGGGCCGTACAGTTTCAATGCGCAATGAGCGCATTCACATGGACTATCTGTTCCTTGGAGAAACGTATGGCACCACCAAGTACTTCCTCGTTCTCAAGGATGAGATGACTCATTTTTGTAAATTAGTTCCAGCGGACTCGGCCAGCAGCGCTGTCGTGGTGGCCTCCGTCCTCGACTGGTTTAAGCGTTTCGGTCTACCAGAGTCATGGGAGAGAGACAACGGCTCTCACTTTAAGTCAGAGGTCATGGCGAGTCCGTGCGAACAGCTGAAAGCATAGCAGTCATTCGTCCCGGTGTACACCCCATGGATAAATGGTACGGTCGAGCGCCTTAATCGGACATCTTGCAAGTCCTCCGAGTAATGCTCCTTGAGTTTCAACTGGATACAAGAAACTGGCTACATCTACTACCTCTGATCCAGGCGAATTTGAATCATTCGCCAGCTGCATCACTTGGGAACCGCGCCCCGGTCGATGTTTTCACGGGTCTTCCAGCCCCATCAGCTTTGGACACTATTGCCGTACCATCCGACAAGGGTATACGGCTGGTACCTGTGGATCCGGGGTGTGTGAATGCTCAAGTCGAGAAACTGCGGCGTAGCCTTCAATCTATGCACAAGGAAGCTGCCACACTGAAGGAGAAGAAGCGCCTCTACGAAATGGCGCGGGCCAAGGGCAGCGTCTGTAACTTTGAGGTGGGCGATTTCATCCTGTGGTTGCGAGTCGACTCGCGCCTACAAGGGAACAAACTACGCGTCCGTTGGGTTGGTCCATTTCGTGTCGCCGAGACCGCCAGCACTCTTTCGTTGTCGATCATATGATAAGCAAGGACAAAGTCGAAGTGCACGGTTCGCGTTTTAAGGTTTACAGCGATTCATCGTTGGAGGTGGCAACGGAGCTCAAGGAGCATGTGGCGAAACAAGGGATAGTGCTTGCGGTGCGAGCGATTGTCGATCACCGCAAGAACCCCGTCGCCAATGAGTGGGAAGTGCAAGTCGCGTGGGTTGGTCTCGAAGACATCGAGAATTTGTGGGGGCCGCTCCGGACTATCTACGCTGACGTTCCCGCCAAGGTCGAGGAGTATATTGACCGCAACGCGATCACCGATCTCGAATGGCTTCAGGACACGTCGATCTCTGACGATTAATCCGGCTTTTGCTGTTCAAGTGATGACTCAGAGCTACAGGTTTCGGGGGCAGTGTGGGCATATCTCAGGATACCCAGTGCAACCTGTAGCCTGAGATCCCAGGGAGCAGGCGGTACGCATTGTACGTGGCATTGCCACTTGCCTACGATGGACACAGATCTGGACACAGAGCAATGGACAGGGGCCCAGGGGCTTCCCCCATGGCCCAAGGTAGCGTAGGTGCAGTCAGTAGGATTCTCCGTTTTCAATACACTCTACAATTTGCACTCATAGTACGAAGTGTCATAAAGAATTATTTGGCTACGATGCCTAGCTTCGGTGTGGATAGCGACGGTGATGTGGAAATGACGACTCCACAACCCATCTTCGAGTTCATTGGAGCCCCACGGGTTAGCACGTAGAGTCAAGCGACGTTGAGCCAGTTCAAGCGCGAGCGCGACCAGTACGATAAGAAAATCGAGAAGCGCTGCGCGGTGACGAACGAGAACAAGGCCAACGTTCTGGTCAGCATTAAGTCGTCAATGGAGACACGCGTTTTGGACCATTTGGCTCGTTTCATCCTCCGGAAGAGTCTGGAGATGGTGACGGATGCTGACATTCTGGCGGAGATCGAGCGGAAATGTGGTACGATCCTGAATGCCCATGTGCCAGATGTCATGGGTGCGTTCAAGGAGTGGCTCAGCATGAACTTGCAGGAGCAGGACATCGAGGATCGTATCAGCAAGTATTTCGTCGACTTTGACCGCCTTGTGGAGGATAAAGGTTTCCTCGGTATGCTGGGACGCGGCATGGAAGGGCAAGCGGATCTACAGAAGATGAAGATGCGTTGTCGCATCCTGGTAGATAACCTTGCTCCTATCGTGCTGCAGGTAGATGTGAAACGGCTTGTCGAGATGACGCAACGAGATGCTCGTATCGACGACGTGCTCCTGTACCAGCTGATTCTGGAGCAAGCGACGATGCAGCACCATTTCCACCTGATGCTCAAGGAAACCAAGGAGCCGTGAGCTGCGGCGAGGGCACGGACGCCATCAGGAACCGCGTCGGCGAAACCTGCTGTGACCAAGCCGGTAGCTGGGGCCGCCACCAAGCTAAAGACGGCTGTGAGTGCGCTTGCTTCAACGGGAAAGAAGGTGGAGTGCTGGGTATGCAAGGGTGATCGAACAATGCGTGACTGCCCAACGGCCACTGACGCTGAGAAAGAGGCAGCACTTGCCGCGTGGCGGGAGAAGCGCGACTCAAGGTCCGAACGCGCAAAGCATGTCGCTGAAGGCATCCCTAAGAAGGTGGTGTTGGTTAACGGCATTCTGGAGATTCCTCGTTGTCCGGATACAGGATACGATCGCAATATTATCTCTCGAGACTATCTGGAGGAGCTGAAGGAGCTGAGCGCAGAGGTGGTCACCACGTCACTTGATGAAGTAATCACAGTGAAGGCGACGGGAGGAGCGGAGTTTGTTTGCAGGGAGGACGCAACACTAGATTTTCAGCTCACCACAGCTGCTGGACCGCTGCATCGCTCCCGTGTTCCTGTCATTGTGCTGGAAAGGCCAGAGGATGCGTTTCTTTTGGGCCGCGTCACGCTCAAAGAGATCGATATTGTCATTAATCGGCTGTTGGAGCAGCTGGCAAGCGGGGGAAACGATGGTACAGTTGTTAGTGCTGCCGATGAAGATGACCTTTCCCCGGAAGAGGAACTCAGATTTGAGGCAGATGATGGGAATGTCGCAGCTGCAATGGAAAATCTAGTTTACAAGGCAGTCGCGAATAGGTTTGATGAAGCACATGTGGGTGGTCTTCGGGAACTGGTTCGTGAGTTTCCTGATGTCTTTCGCTTTTATGTCGGTAGTGATCCTGCTGCGGATGTGTAGCCTCTGGAAGTGCAAGTGGTGCCGGGCGCTGTTCCTTTCCGGTGCAAACTGCGCAAGTACCCGGAGCGACAGCGAGAGTTTCTGCGAGAGTACGTTCAACAGCTTGTGGATAATGGGCTGGTGCGACGTAACAATGACAGGCGCTGGGCTTGTGCTGCTTTGCCTGTCAAGAAGTCGAATGATGAGTATAGGATGACTGTGGAGTATCGCCCTGTTAACAGACTCACCGTCCCGCTAGCAGCAGCGACCCCAAATTTGGCGGTGGTCACTCAAAGTGTTAAGGATGCGTATGGGTTTGTCACCTTTGATCTGTTCAAGGGGTTCTGGCAATTGCCATTATCCCCTGCAAGTCAAGAGCTGTTCAGTTTTCTTACTGAAGACGGCGTTTTCACACCAACGCGTGTCCCCCAACGTGCCTCCGATTCTGCGCTGCATTTCCCAGCGCAGATGCAAGATTGTTTTCGCCCCCTGCTGTACAGTGCTGCGCTCGTGTGGGTTGATGACATTCTGTTGTTCGCCCTTAGACCTGCCGAATTTTTGGATGTAATGGGCCCTCCCAAGTTACATATGTAGGTAGTTTTATAGGTTCTTTGTAGTGGTTCACACCATTACATAAGTAGGTGCAGCAGCACACGAGTAGCGTGTGCTGAACTGCCGTCACCTTATTGGTTGAAATATGGGAAGCCAGACCCATAATCAACCAATAAGGAGTTGACGTGTATTTGAGTGGTCAGGGCAAGCTGCCCTGGACCTAAATAAAAACAGAGTTGATTTTCCTTCAGACTAAGTACTTGGTTTCAGTATCACTGAGCTTGTACGCTTCCTCATCACTACGTGTAAGCAAGTAACGGACACCCCAGGCCCGTTACACCTGGTAGCACTTTGTAGTCCTTCCCATGACCAAGTTCACGATGAGCCAAGGTATGACGTCTGAAACTCCAGGGCCGACCCTGGAACATGCTGCTTTCCCTCATCTCACTCGTGTCGAGTGGGAAGCCCTTCACCGCCTCGCGGCGGTGTCTGGTGAGGCTGTAATCGCGTCGCTGCTGAGCTCAGCGACGTCCGACCAACAACGCCAAGCAGCCCAAGAGTTCATGGAACGCGAGCTAGCCGATGCGAATAGGCGAGCAACAAGTCCCACGCGTTCCTCGAAAAATGATGTCGTGAAACTAGAGACGTCTACCTTCTCCGGTGAAGGAGCGAATCGCCTCCCGCTGAACCGGTGGTTTCGCGAGATCGACATCGCGATTGCTTCGAGAATGATCGAAGCGCAAGGGACAAAGGTCAATTTCTTATTGTCCCGGTTGTCCGGGAATGCCAAGGAATGGGCCCTCGGTAAACTTGTCGTTGATCACGACACATTCCCCACTCTGGAGTCTCTCCAGAAAGATCTCAGGCTTGCGTTCGAGCCATCTCAAGACGAATCCCGCGTGCGTGCCGAGGTCTTCGCCCTTCGTCAAGGCAAAATGACTATGCGCGACTACGTTCAAAAGACTCGCCACCTCGCGTCATGCATCGTGACAAATCCGATTGACACAGCATCGCAGGTCCATGTATTCGTATTAGGCATGCGTGAAGGCATGACACGGTACTGCCTGACCCGAGCGGAACCTTCCTCTCTCGAGGAAGCATTCGCCCTCGCGTTACGCGAAGACTACGTTGTGGCGGCGTCTTACGCGCGCGATGTCAACGGCAGCTCGTGAGTCAGCCCCCGAGCCCATGGAGATCGACGCGATTGACGCGTCGAATAATCATCGTCAGTCGACTTCTCGTGGGCCCAACGGCCGTCCTAATCGCCCGCTAACTTGCTTCCGCTGCCGGAAGATCGGTCATCGCGCGGCGGAATGCCGCGCGCCAGCGCCGGTACTCGCGCACACCGCCGAAGTCTCACCTGCCGTTCAGTCAAAAAACGGTCAGGGTCAGTAGGTGCAGGGCGCCCTACTGGCTGGAATGGAGGTCCGGGTCCCCCGGTGGCTACCCAACCTTCTAGCCCTCCTGTGCTCCACGCACACTTTAATGCCACCACCACGTCGGGCGACTCGAGGCTGATCATCGTCAGTCTTCATGTCGCCGGCGCCCGGCGACCACTTCGCGCACTCCTGGACTCAGGAGCGTCGAATAACTTCTTTCGCGAATCGTGCTTATCGATACTTCCAAGAGAGATCGCAGTCCGTAATGGTCGAGGTCAGGTCGTCGTCAAACTTGCTGACGGAAAGCCACGCCGCGTTGCGCGGCGCGAGATCACGTTGCCATACACATTCGACGGCTTCCGCAGCAACGACGACCTCCTCGTGATTGAGATAAACTACGCGTTCGACTGCATCTTGGGTATCCCGTGGTTGTCACGATATCAACCAGAGATTGACTGGTTGGCTCGGTCGGCTAAACACCGCTCTGGCTTCGATGTGAGTGAGGTGTTCACACACATCCTGGTTGCCCAGAAGGACTGGTCCCATGTCAGGGTCGTGGACCGGTTGTCCACAATGCAGGTTGAGCAGAGAGCGAGTGATGGCCCTCTCTGTATGTCTTGCACAGCGCTGTTGCGCGAAAACCCCTCGCTGCGAAGCGAGGTTGTTAACACTTTGGCGGTAGAGCAGGGGCTCCCGCAATCCGAGCAGGCGGTCGAGCATGGGTTCCCGCCACGTAACACGGCGGTCGAGCATGGGTTCCCGTCACGCAACACGGCGGTTGAGCATGGGTTTCCGTCACGCAACACGGCGGTCGAGCACGGGTTCCCGCAAAACACTCTAGCGGTTGAGCAGAGGTTCCCGCAACGCGATTCGGCGGTCGAGCAGTTGACACTCCCACCGGCTACGACGGCGATCGAGCAGGAGCTCTCTCCAGTCGATGGCGCGGTCGAGCACCGAGAGCTCCCGCGCACTACCGACACGGTTGATGGTGCCCTTCCGTGTCTAGAGGGGGGTGATCCCTCGTCCAGCGATAGCGAGTCTTCTGTCTCGAGCAGCGGTTCGAGACGCCACAAGAAATAATCCAAGCGACGCCGTCTTAAGCGACGTGGTCAGCCCACCGCCGATATCGCAGTGAATGAGTCAATACACGTCCTGGAACGCGTGGAAGGAGGCGCCGTTCGCTCACGCACACTTGACATTAAGAGCCCACCTCGCGAAGCTTCTTCCATCACACGCCTTCCGGGTCTTTCCTGGAAGCATTTTCTGCGCGATCTGAAGTCAGGAGACTTCGAGCAGGTCTGCTTGATCACCGAGTCTGCCTCGGCGGAAGAGACCCACACGGTCGCTACCGACAATCTTCCACTTCGTCCAAAGAACGCTGAGCCGAAGTCGGCGCGCGAAGAGCGCTTCGCTGCCCAGTCGTGGGAGTCACTCCGCGACTCGGGCAATCCAGTATACGACACCGTCCGCGAGTTCGCGGATGTTTTTCCCGACAAGATTCCAGCTGAGCTCCCTGCTGACAGAGGCATTCGCCATGAGATTGATCTCACGCCGGGTTCCAAGTACTGTGTGACGCGACAGTGGCCCCTCCCACGCGATCAGGTTAAAGCCATTGACGACTTCTTCGAGAGCCGCCGCAAAGCGGGTCACGTGCGGGAGAGTACCTCGCCACACTCGAGTCCGACGTTCTGCGTGAAGAAGGCCACGGGTGGTTGGCGCATTGTTCACGCTTTTAACAAGCTAAACGACGCCACCATCCCAGCACAACTCCGATCCCTCGGAAGGATATGGTACTTGACACCATTGGCCGCAGTGTTATCTTCAGCGCCATCGACCTGACCGATGGCTTCTATCAAATCTTGATGCGACTCAGCGACATCCCGCTCACAGCGGTGAGCACTCCCAGCGGGATGCTGTGGGAGTGGCTTGTCATGCCGCAGGGCCTGAAAAAACGCACCAGCCACGTTCAATCGCATGGTTTCCCATGTTCGCGACTTCGCTCCGAGCTACTTCGATGACATCTTCGTTCACAGCCGCGCTGAGGGCGATCTCAGCGCCACAGAAGTCCACTTGAATCACTTACGACAAGTGTTCCGAGTCATGCGCGAAAACAAACTGTACGCGAACTTGAAGAAATGCATCTTCTGTGCCCCGGAGATTCCGGTGCTTGGCTGTTATGTGAGCAAAAATGGTGTCCGAGCGGATCTTGAGAAGGTCTCGTCCATCTGTGCGTGGCCCACGCCGCAGAATCAGACTGAATTGCGTCAGTGGCTTGGCCTCGCAAATTATCTCCACAAGTACACGAAAAGTTACGCTGGTCTGATCCAGCCATTGTCTTCATTGCTGAAGAAAGACATCACGTGGTCGTGGACTCCCGAACATCAGTCAGCCTTTAATGCAGTGAAGAAAAGCTTGGTGGATGCCCCAATCCTGGCGCTTCCAGATGACTTAAAGCCATTCCACGTTGTTTGCGACGCGAGCGACTTCGCCATCGGCTGTGCACTGATGCAGTTCGACGACGAAGGTCGCGAACGCGTCGTGAGTTACCAATCCAGACAGATGAAGCCCGCTGAAAAGAATTATCCGGTCCACGACAAGGAACTCCTTGCGATGCGCTACGCACTGATCAAATTCAGAGTGTACTTACTCGGTGAGCAGACATTCGCGATCTACACAGATCACGCGTCGCTGCGAACAGCGACGAAGAGCCCTCATCTCTCTCAGCGCATGGCACGATGGCTGTCATTCTTCTCCGAGTACAACTTCGTTGTTCACTACAAGCCAGGCAAGAATAACATCCTTGCGGATGCTCTATCTCGGCGCCCCGATTACGATCCACGCCGAGATTTGGGTCGTCAGTCACTTGAAGACGTGGACGACGACGAATTGGACTGCGCCACATGTGTGGCTGCAGGTGTGAACCTGATGACGGCGGTATCCCCAATACTTCCCCTGCGGGAAGAGATCTCTGTCGCGTATCGAGATGACTCGATATATGCCGGTATCCTGGAACACCTTCGCACACCAAGTGATGCCACGCTAAAGACACTGAGCCGCTTCACGTGCGATCAGATTCACAGATACCAACTTGACGGTGATCTGCTGATGTACAGTATCGATCGATTCGATGCTCCTCGCGTCGTTGTCCCCAACGACCCCGATCTACGTGCAAGAATTATACACGAATTCTATGACGCTCCAGTGGGTGGCCACTTGGGCCGTGAGAAGACTTTCGCAGCGGTAACCCGCGACTTCTACTGGCCTCACCTATACAAGTGGGTGCGCAAGTGGGTCCGCTCCTGCGAAACTTGTCAGCGCGTTAAGCCGTCACCGTCATACCAAGCTCCGCTGCGTTCTCTCCCTCTGGCGACAGAGGCGTGGCGCTCTGTGTCAATGAACTTCATATTCGGTCTCCCACCCGATACTGACGGTCGTACTGGTGTTCTGGTCTTCGTGGATCGCTTTAGCAAGATGTGCCATCTCGTTCCGGTTCCGGACTCAATCACCGCGGCCGATACCGCGGTGCTCTTCGTCGACGTTGTCTTCCGACATCACGGCCTTCCTGAATCAATCGTCTCTGACCGCGATCCCCGATTCACATCGGCGTTCTGGACGAACCTCTTCGACCTCCTGGGCACCAAACTCATCATGTCGACGGCGGCGCACCCGGAGACTGACGGGCAAACGGAACGCGTCAACCGCGTGCTAGAAGATGTTCTGCGCAGTTATGCCCCGTCCTTCGAGAACTGGAGTTCCTTCCTGCCTCTTGCGGAGTTTGCACTCAACAATGCCGAACACGCGTCGACGGGATTGACTCCGTTTTTCGTCAATAACGCGCGTCATCCACGTGTCCCCGCACAACTTGCTGTGGGCCAACCCACGGCGACTGATGGCTTCACTCTGGAGGGGGAGGAATGTGATAACCCTGCCCAACCGGTTCCGATACTGGTTGAACCACCGGTTTCCGGTGATACAACGGTTCTGCCGTCTACGAGTTCAGCTACTCCTGCAGTAGACATCAACGCGGTGACGCGTTTACAGTCGAAGAAGATCCTCGCACCCGCGCAATCCACGTCGTCGCCGTTAGTTGACTGGACACACCGAACGCTGATCGCTCCAGCACAGCCACACTCAACTGTGGCTAACTACGCGCCGAAACCTCCAGCGCGACCCGCTGACAAGGCAGCGGTATCCGACTTTGTCCTTCATCGCCAATCGGTTACCCGATTCGTCCGTGACCGATTCGTCCGTGACGTACAACTCGCGGTTGACAAGCAGAAGGAAAACGCTGATAAACGTGGCCGCAAGAACACAAGTGCATTCGAGATTGGTGAGCGTGTATTACTCTCAACGGATGGAATTCGTACCTCTGCTATTACGAACCTAGGTGCGAGCAAACTCGCGCCGCGCTACATTGGGCCATTCAAAGTACTACGAGTTATGGGTGATGCCTACACGCTAGACATTCCTACGTCGCTACGACTACACCCGACGTTCTACGTCGGGCGACTTAAGAAGTATCTTCCAGCGATGATCCCGGAGGCGGAGCAGGAGCATGCGTTGAGCGGCCCTCGCGATGAGCCTGTCGAGCCAGCGTCCCATCTGCCCCAGTTCCCCGCTCGCGCGGAAGAGCTCCACCCCTCGGTCCGCCAAACACCTGGGCCTCCAGACTACGCAGTCGCTGCAAGAGTTCACGATTCGACTGCCGCAGACTACTCGCCGTCACCTCGGCGTTCGGAGAGCTCTCAGCCGCCCGCTCGGCCTCCTCCTGTGCGTCCCGAGAAGTGTTCAGCGCCTGCTCAACGTCGTCCTGGTCAATCAGGTCGCGTCGAATTCCACCGCGACGGTCCTCCGCCCATCGTTGACTCGAATGAAGATACGTGCTGGATCGTGGACCGTATTGTTGATCACGAAGATCCTCCCCGCGCGTGTCACTCGACCAAGTCGTCGGCTGAACACGCGGCTCCCGCCGCGCGGAAGTATAAGGTACGATGGCTCGGGTTTCAACCTGCTGATGATACGTGGGAGCCTCGCGCCAACTTGCTTCGTGACGTTCCTGATGTCGTCCATGACTACGACTCCAGCCTTGAGTCAAACGCGGCCGCGATCGACTACGCGCCCGACGAGACGTCGAATGCGCCGGAGACGGGCTTCGTCGCGAACGCTGTCGGCGCGAGCCGCCGCGAATAGCCGCTTGGGTGAACTCGGAGAGTGAGCGCTTATACTTCTCGATCCAAGCGTGTTCGGTCGGCATGAGCGGATACTCGACAATATGCTGATCCCACTCAGCTTGCGTCAGGCGTCGCCCGATGTCACACGAACTGCAACCTTCGCGTACGTTGACATAGCACAAACGGTCTTCGGTCCAAGCGTCGTCGCAGACTTTCAGGCGCAGATCACCGAGTGAATGCTCGGCTTGTAGGGCTTCGCGATCACCGAGCCAGCCGACGACACTTTCTCCAGCCTCATGCATCCGATTCCACCGTCGGATGAATGCGCACCATGATCTCTGCAAAGCTTCGTACGTCGCGCCGTCGAGTGTTTTGTTCCGGAGACGCCTGAAGCGCCGAAAGTGGCCCTGCATGGTGTCCAACGCGTCCGGGGTCACCGCCCCGGACAAGTCGTACAGCGCCCACGGCTTCATATCCTCGTTCATTACGCCGGGCCGAACCCCAAGTCGACTCACGCTCTCAGGTGCAATATCAGCGGTCCACCCACTGTTCAGCGTCGTCGCCGACGCTGGGGCCGTCCGCGTTGTTCCGCTTCCTGCCTGGTTCGCCGCCCCCGTCTGCTGCGCCATGTTGTTCTCGTCCGCGCAAGTTGTATTGTACTGCTCCTGGGCTTCGCAGGAGCTCCCGCCCGTCAAGTTCTCAAGCGTTCTCTTCTCCGCCATTTCCCAGTTTTTCCCGATTGTTCTCCGAAGCGCACCCCCGTTAGGTGATTGCTGTCTTAAGAGGGGTGTGATGTAATGGGCCCTCCCAAATTACATATGTAGGTAGTTTTATAGGTTCTTTGTAGTGGTTCACACCATTACATAAGTAGGTAGATTTGCATTACAAAAGAAGGTGCAGCAGCACACGAGTAGCGTGTGCTGAACTGCCGTCACCTTATTGGTTGAAATATGGGAAGCCAGACCCATAATCAACCAATAAGGAGTTGACGTGTATTTGAGTGGTCAGGGCAAGCTGCCCTGGACCTAAATAAAAACAGAGTTGATTTTCCTTCAGACTAAGTACTTGGTTTCAGTATCACTGAGCTTGTACGCTTCCTCATCACTACGTGTAAGCAAGTAACGGACACCCCAGGCCCGTTACATTGGAGAAGCTTCGTGCGTTTTTCATCATCCTTCGGCAGCGCAACCTTAAGTTCAACGCGAAAAAATGTGAGCTATTATCGAAGAAGGTCATTTGGTGCGGCAAAGTAATCGACGGAGTCGGTATTGAGCACGATCCGTCTCGCCTTCATGAACATGCCTCTACCACCAACGGCTGCAGCACTGCAGAATTTTTTGTGTGCGATTAATTGGCTGCGTGATTCTATGGTGGACCATGCTCGTACAATAGCGCCATTGAAGCATAAGCTAGAAGATGTAATGGTAGCACGTGGACGGCGCAAGTCACGCCTTGCTGGAGTGGACCTCGCGTGGACGAAGGATGATGAATCGGCGTTTCGTGTGGTGCTGGAACTGCTTTCGAGCTCTAGCAAGTTGTTTTTTTCCTGATCGGGATGCCCATGTCTGCTTATTTTCGGACGCGTCCGCATCCGGCTGGGCCGTGATCCTCACGCAACTGCGAGAGTGGTCGACAAACACACCAGTTGAAGAACAGCATCACGAGATGTTGGTGTGTCGTGGCGGAACATTCCCTAAGGCGCAGATAAATTGGTCTGTGGTGGAGAAAGAAGGCTACCCGATCGCTCGGGCCTGTGGTGATCTCGATTATCTGTTGGAGAGAGAGAAGGGTTTTCACATTTATTGTGATCACTCTAACCTTATCCAGATTTTTGCGCCAGGACGAGAATGTAAAAGGCAAGCTTTCGCGCTGGGCTCTGCTGATTACGGGCTGTCGCTACACAATCGAGCACATTGCCAGCGAGCACAACCTGGGCCGATATTGTTTCGCGCTGGGGGCAGCCACCTGCAGAGCTAGCAGCGACAAGCACCGCCACGGTGCATCATGTGACAACGCGCAGTGAGAGCGTGGTCTCACAGCTCCGACCGTTAGAAGTTGACGATTTCAAGTGGCCTAGTGTGTCTGAAATCAAAGGGATTCAAGCTCGTTGCAAGAAGGAGATGCCTCCAACCGCAGTTGTCGATGACGGTCTAGCCACTGTTGGTGGCAAGATTTGGATCCCACCAACTGCACATGCGCTCCTACTCCAGCTTCTATTGTGGTTCATTGTGGTGTCCAAGCACATCGAGGAGAAAATGTGATGACCGCGCAGCTAGGTGCTCACTTCACTATCAAGAAGCTGGCGATGAAAGTGGCCAAGTTCGTCCGCGAGTACCTCCTTTGTAAGCATGTGAAAGGGGGCAAGATCATACCGCGTGCGTGGACCACGGGTCGTACAGTTTCAATGCGCAATGAGCGCATTCACATGGACTATCTGTTCCTTGGAGAAACGTATGGCACCACCAAGTACTTCCTCGTTCTCAAGGATGAGATGACTCATTTTTGTAAATTAGTTCCAGCGGACTCGGCCAGCAGCGCTGTCGTGGTGGCCTCCGTCCTCGACTGGTTTAAGCGTTTCGGTCTACCAGAGTCATGGGAGAGAGACAACGGCTCTCACTTTAAGTCAGAGGTCATGGCGAGTCCGTGCGAACAGCTGAAAGCATAGCAGTCATTCGTCCCGGTGTACACCCCATGGATAAATGGTACGGTCGAGCGCCTTAATCGGACATCTTGCAAGTCCTCCGAGTAATGCTCCTTGAGTTTCAACTGGATACAAGAAACTGGCTACATCTACTACCTCTGATCCAGGCGAATTTGAATCATTCGCCAGCTGCATCACTTGGGAACCGCGCCCCGGTCGATGTTTTCACGGGTCTTCCAGCCCCATCAGCTTTGGACACTATTGCCGTACCATCCGACAAGGGTATACGGCTGGTACCTGTGGATCCGGGGTGTGTGAATGCTCAAGTCGAGAAACTGCGGCGTAGCCTTCAATCTATGCACAAGGAAGCTGCCACACTGAAGGAGAAGAAGCGCCTCTACGAAATGGCGCGGGCCAAGGGCAGCGTCTGTAACTTTGAGGTGGGCGATTTCATCCTGTGGTTGCGAGTCGACTCGCGCCTACAAGGGAACAAACTACGCGTCCGTTGGGTTGGTCCATTTCGTGTCGCCGAGACCGCCAGCACTCTTTCGTTGTCGATCATATGATAAGCAAGGACAAAGTCGAAGTGCACGGTTCGCGTTTTAAGGTTTACAGCGATTCATCGTTGGAGGTGGCAACGGAGCTCAAGGAGCATGTGGCGAAACAAGGGATAGTGCTTGCGGTGCGAGCGATTGTCGATCACCGCAAGAACCCCGTCGCCAATGAGTGGGAAGTGCAAGTCGCGTGGGTTGGTCTCGAAGACATCGAGAATTTGTGGGGGCCGCTCCGGACTATCTACGCTGACGTTCCCGCCAAGGTCGAGGAGTATATTGACCGCAACGCGATCACCGATCTCGAATGGCTTCAGGACACGTCGATCTCTGACGATTAATCCGGCTTTTGCTGTTCAAGTGATGACTCAGAGCTACAGGTTTCGGGGGCAGTGTGGGCATATCTCAGGATACCCAGTGCAACCTGTAGCCTGAGATCCCAGGGAGCAGGCGGTCCGCATTGTACGTGGCATTGCCACTTGCCTACGATGGACACAGATCTGGACACAAAGCAATGGACAGGGGCCCAAAGGCTTCCCCCTTGGCCCAAGGTAGCGTAGGTGCAGTCAGTAGGATTCTCCGTTTTCAATACACTCTACAATTTGTATTCATAGTGCGTATTTAAAGTCATCTATGAAGCATGGCTGCACGTATCGTTTAAGTCGTGTAGATAATATGGCACGTAACGACACTGTCTTAGCCATGACATAATAGAACAGTGCAGGAGCGCCGCAAAAAGCAGGTCTTGTTTTTATTAAATTCACTTTTTTCGGCCAAACACGGTATTAATAACAATGGGGGACTCACGTTAAAGTTCTATTGAATTAGTAATTTAATGTAATCAATTGCACTCGACAATAAAATATGATACATCGACGGAATCAGATGTCTACCCACTCATGACGGAAAACGTGTGTGCTAGTATTTTCTGATAGTGATGTTCATGCTCTTGTAGAATCATTCTACACTAAATGGCCCGGACTAAACAGCGTGCCTGATGGCCTGGTGTACTTCGTGAGCAAAATCCACTAAGAGGGGTCTACAGAAGGGCTGAACGTATAACCTGCTATCCTTGCTTGACAATTATGCTCTGGTAGTAGATGACCCATCCTCCTGCTATTAATACCATGTTGTATGGGTCGGTATAGTCCGGTATCGGTCGTTTGCGTGTGCTACCCATTGCCTACGCAAACGACCGATACCAGGTTGTACCAAGATGCAAGCTACACATTTAACTACAAGCTTCAACACCCGGAAAGTGACATATTTACGTGATCGTCTTACTGCAAGGTAGTGCGAGCAAAACATAACGGGAATTCTTTATCATCGCTATATGATATTAACGATATTTTATCTCCTGCGGGGCAACAAATAAATATTAAACACACGAAATACAGTGTCTCGCAGCTTCTATATCGACAAACTAAAACTATACTAAAGCAAAGGGCTCTTCAATACATGTATCGCAATAACATGCCTATAATTTCCAGCGTTCAATTCTAAAAGGATTGCCGACCTTTGTATAGAAACCAGCTTTTATTTTGGGAGTGGATGGGTGAAACATCGACAAAGGGTTCAGCAATTGGATTTTTATCTTACAATCTTAACATCTGTGACATTTTAAGCACACCATCGTGAAAATAGGATATCATAGCTGCGCCTTCAGCCCAGCTCTAATTGACTTCATTTTTAGTAAGGCACGAACTTAATCTGGCTCATTTACTGCAACTGTGATAGGCTTTGATCACGTAGCAAGGGCGACCTTTCAAAAAAGCTTTTACAGCAAGTATGCGGCGAGGCCAAAAGAGAAGCAGCCCGGCCCCAAGTGATAGCGCCGCTGTGGCGCAGTCACTGCAGTCGGAGCGAGCTAATGCAAGCACCAAACGAACCTACCAGTCAAAAGTAAAGATTATGAGGACATGGCTTGTTCAACACTACCCAAGTACTATCGATGCAGATACTCATGAACTGCGCGTCTCCCTCTTAAAAGAAGCAATTCTAGCCTTCTTCGGCCATATTTACGGTACCTATTCATGATTGCGATCGCGTCGACATTAGCTCCAACGACGCATCTAAGCTCCGCTCTCTGCAACTTGTGTGTGGGGTTACCGTAGTGCGCTTGTTTATGTGTATCACAACAAGTTACTGGAGCTGGTTCAGCCCGTGGACATGGAATCGCGGTGTGTTCTAGATGAATATGAGAAGGTGGTTAATAAATTAAAGAAGCGCGGTCCGATGACGATTAACGAAGGCAAGCGCCAGCTGAAAGCCAGTGGTTTTGAGCTACTAACGCTGAAGCTGATGACAATCCCACAACATAAGAGGGGCAAGTCATATGAAACGGTTTTATAAGGATGGTGCTACTTTGTCTTGATATGGAGCCTAGTGTTGGTTAAAACCACTACCGAGTTAATACCTTTTACCGTTAATCAACCCCCTAATACCAGTTAGTACCGTTAATAACTTTGTGTACTACTAATGTGTCAGAATGTTCTGAAATCTGACGTGGCGGCCAAAATGTTTTGGTCGCGTTGTTGCTGTCTTGCGTGGTGGTCTGCTCGAGCAACACGCTTTGTTGGCCCCCCCTGGTCCTCCACATAGATGTATCTACGGTCCTCCATCCTCGAGAAGCCGTACTCCGTCCTCCTCACTACCATTTCATAATTTTATTTGCTGTAAAGAGCATTGTGAGACCGACGATAGCGAACCATGGACCACGACACAGACGCAAGAGAGCCTAATGACGCCAGTACTCTGCCCGAATCAGTGAACAAGGACGTCCACAGGATAGTGTTTGGAGCGAGTTTGATGTGGTTGTTCCAAGGTGGTCGACACCGAAGAAACAACATCCTGACGTCCAGTGTAAATACTGCGCGAAAACTATTCGTCATGCCCAACCGAAAAAGAATCTTCGCCCTCACATTCGTCGCTGCCATAAGGCTCCTAACAACGTTCGTTCCCGATATCCGCCAACTCCAGCCAAGCGATCCCGAGATGGCGAGAGTGAAACCCGTCAACACAAGCGAGCTCGAAGTGAAGGCGAAGAAACGCGAGCGGTAGTACCTCGACTCTACACGAAGAGTGAGATCAGGGCTTTTCATCACGAGGTCGCCTCTGCCTTTTATTCGTCTGCAATTCCCTTCCGTGTGGTCAAAAACCCGAAGATGCGGCATATTTTGACAAAGTATTGCCCCGGGATGCCGCTACCATCGCGTCAGGATCTCGCTAGCGCGCTACTGGATGATGCTTATCGCGAAGAACGAGCCAATGTCGAGCTGGTGCTACGAAGTCAAACATACGTTACTGTGGTTACCGACGGTTGGTCGGACCCAAATAGCGAGAGCATCATCAATTTCATGATCACATCGCCGTTTATGCGTCCAATATTTTGGTGCTCCATTCGAACGGGCGAAGACCGGCACACCGGGATGTATATGGCATCTGCATTGGCAAAAGTAATCAAAGAAGTCGAAGAAATAGTTGGAAAGGGGGCTGTCGCTGCGGTCGTCACGGATAATGCTGCCAACATGCGTAAGTCATGGGAAATACTCGTGAAAAGAATTCCATCTCTGACGTGCAATGGATGCTCGGCTCACACGCTCAACTTGCTGCTGAAGGATATGTTCGGTATTGAGCTCATGAGAGACGTCCTCAACAAAGCGGTTGCCATTACCAAATTTGTCCGGAAACGACCAGCTCTTCTCTATTACTTTAGGTCGAAGCAGCGACAGAGAATCGGCTCGCGCCAGCATCGACGATCATTGATACTTCCTGTTTCCACACGCTGGTACTCTAGTACCAATTGCATCTCTAGTGTCGTGAAGAATGAAGAAGTGCTACGTGCTGTCTTTCGAAACGACAGTCTCCTGGATCGCTACGGAAATGCTGCAGCGAAGCTACAACATGTACAGGAAATACTGGCGGACAGCCACTTTTGGACTAGAGCTCGTACCGTATTACGACTGGTTGAACCAGTAACTAAGGCTCTAGGGGCTCTCGAGAAGGATGGTTGCTGTCTATCTATGGTTTATCATTATTTTCGCGGCTTGCAATACAACAGCATCTACGCCATGGCGACAGATGACGTAGCTGAAGGCGTTCTCACTACTATTCGCGGACAAATTCGGTCTCGATGGAGAATGCTACAGCGGGAGTCGGTTTTGGTAGCGTTTTTGTTGGATCCGTCGAAGCATATAGCTGAATTTGAGGATTCAGACTTAATCAAGGCCGTTAAGGCATGTGTCGCACTCGCTTTGCGTGTCGGATTACCTTCGGGTGTGAGTGCTCAGGCGTTTCGGCAGGCGGTTCTACGATTTGTACGGATGAAGGAGAGTTGGAGTCCTGAGGAGCACGCCGAAAATGCTGTGGATGCGCCTTTGGATTGGTGGCTTCTTTACCGGAAGAAGCTCTTCGTATTGTACACGCTTGCTACCCGTGTGCTTAGCATTCCGACGTCCTCTGCAGCAAGCGAACGCTCCTGGAGTGTTCACTCTTTTATTCACAGCAAACGACGGAACCGGTTAAAACCCGAGCGAGTCGAGAAACTGGCGTTTGTGTATTCAAATTCGGGAGACAAGGATGCCACAAGCTGTATTCACTATATGGAAGTTGAGCAAGATGCGAGTGATAGCGAAGTAAGTGACGATGCGAGCGAAAGTGGCGACGAGTCACCTTCAGCAGCACACAGGAGCCGTATGAATGGTGCCCGCGTCGTCGCGAGACACGATGTCAATACTTCGCCACCTACTAGATTTTTCGATCAAGATGCACCAAGAAGTATTAGGACGCCAACGCCTCATGTACGGCGAACGTCTACAACAACATCCCGTCGTACAAGACGAAGCCTTTGCAGCTCAAGCTCACACGGACACCAATCGACTACTACATCATCCCGTCGTACACGACGAAGCCCTCGCAGCTCAAGTCCACGCGGGCCACAACCATCCACAAGTGAGCCACAACCAGCAAGACGCACGTTGTTCGCAGCGTCAAGCAGTCCTTTTCCCCCAAGGTTTTCTCCAAGCAACTATCACCCGCGAGCTGATTCAACCACGCCGTCAGAGCGCAGTGGAAATATGTCCACGCCCGCAGACGAATACCAAATAATGCGTCCACATCAACGAAGTGAACTAATTTCTGAGCATTTGTCTCAACATCTCACTACAAGGGTCAATGCCACTCCACGCGAAGAAATTAGTCAATCAGCAGCCAGCCTCGTGGATCAGCAGCGTTTACACCAGGCAGATTGAGGATTCTTCTCCTGAAGCGGTTTTAGCCGTCTTGGGTCGCGTTTGGATGGCTAAACTAAAAAGGAACTATGGGAGCTTGAGTCCAACATCTGATCATTGCCTCTTGTTAGTCCTCATTTATTCGTCACTTGATCTTTCAGGTTTGTAGGTAGCTCACAGCGTCTTGCTCCAGCTGCAAATGCGAAACTGCTTAGTACTACGATAATTTTGTTATTGATCTGCTCTTTGGCTACTGTAGGGATGAGTATTGTTGCCGACTTCAGCTGTAACGGGGTACGTAGCACTAAGTGTACCCTGGTTACATGAAGTGTGACACTTCACACTTCAGGAGTATGACATGTCATACTCCGGGATAAGTGGTACAAGGTACCAAGGTCATTCAAAACCAACCATTGGTTTTATGACATTGCATTTCTATAGGTAACTGATAGTTTGTATTAACCTCAAACTTAACCTACCTATAAATATACTCAGTTTACAATCTACCTTATTTAGGTCACTTCGCTCTCTTTAATTAAAGAGGGGACCTGTGAACTGCCGTTCACTGAGAGTTTGTATACTCTCGGAAGATAACTTCCTCTAGCGCAAGGTGCTGTGTGACCCCGTCACACTTGGTAGCACTTGTAGTCAATCCACGCCATCGCGGGTAGACTACCTGAACCTCCGAAGTTCGTTGCCATGGATAGGAACGACTTCTCCCATATGAACGACTCTCAGTTCGAGTCGGTTCGGAAGATGGCAGGCATCTTCGGGATGGAGGCCCTGCAGAGCCTGGTGGTATCAACACCGGCTGAGCAGCTCGAGCGCGTCAATGCATTCGACGCGTACGAGCAGGGCCTCATCGCGCATGTGCGGGAGAACCTGCAGGCTCCGGCGGCGGAAGCAAACCCGCCTCACCCGAAGCCAATACGGCTGAAGGTAAAGCCGTATGAAGGGAAGGAAGGCGAGAACCTTCACTTCTGGGTCCGAGAAGTAGAGCTCGCGATGGACGCGGCTCTGATCTCGACCGAGCAACTGCGTGTTGCTTTTGCACTCTCCAACCTTAGCGGTCGTGCTAAGAGTTGGGTGTACACTCGGGAAGCGACATCCCCTGGATGTTTCACATCCTGGGCTCAGCTGTGCCAACAGCTCCGAGCCGCGTTCCTCCCGGCGAACTACGAGTACCGCCAGCGTTCGCGCTTCCTCGCGTGTAAACAAGGAAGACGCGAACTGCACGAGTATGTGCAAGAGATACGGGAGCTCACGGCGTCCCTAGTGGGAAACCCACTCAATGAACACATCAAGATGACTGTGTTCATGGACGGCCTTCGAGTGGGCCCCGCACGCACTCAGCTGTTCCGGGTGCAGGCAAGCACCCTTGAAGAGGCGATTCAAGTGGCTCTTCAAGAAGAGTACAGCCATCGCCAGGCGCGTACGCCGGCCTCAGCGTGGCCTGGGAGTTCCTTGTCGGCTCCCGGTTGAACAAGCCCCAACGGACCAGTTCCCATGGAACTCGGGTCCGCCGAACAGCGTGACATCCGCTGCTTCGGCTGTGGGAAGATGGGCCACTTCAAGCGCGACTGTCCCGCGGAAAGACTCCGCAGACGGTCCTTCCCCAAGCCCGTCCTCAAGGGTCGCTGGCAGAAGCCAGGATCCCGGGGACAGGGGAACGCAGGGAACCAGTAGGGGCGGGGCGCCCTACTGGGGAAGAACTAAGTCTTCGTGATGGGTGCGCGGGTGGCGCGTACCACGGGGACTTAGCCCCTGAGAGTCTTCGCACTCTCGAATCGGCGAAGAGCAGCGGCGGGTTGCTCGTAGTACACGGATGTGTACGGGGGTACGATCACCCCTTTAGAATCTTGATTGACTCTGGGGCGTCGAAGAATTTCGCACGCCGCCAGACGGTTGCTCGTAACAGCAACAAGTTGTCCGAAGCTTTGCGAGAAAGCAAGGGCAACGGGACGGTGTCAGTGCGACTGGCCGACGGGAAGGTCGTCACTGTCCCCAACGTCCAAGTGGATCTGGCTGTCAAGTTTGAAGACTTTGACAGCCTCGAACAGTTCACTGTTCTCGATATGGATCCATATGATATGATCCTGGGCATGCCCTGGCTTGAGAAGCACGAGCCCTGGATCGACTGGCGAGGCAAGGCAATCGGTGCCAGCCGCCCTGCGCAGTCCGACAGAGCATTGGTGAGTCATGTTCCCACCTCTGTCAGGACCCGGGGCGCCCGCGAGGGCTGCCAGGGTACCAAAGCATCCGGCAGATGCTTGGGAGTCGTCGACGTATATGACGACTCCGAGGATGTTTTGATGGTGGCCGCGCCCAGAAGAGGCGCCGGCCAAGTGGGTAACTTAGGTCCACAGGCGGGTAACTTAGTTCCGCAGACAGCTGCAGCTGTCATGAACACTGAGAACAGCGTGTTCAGAGTGGGTAACAGAGTTCCACTCACGGTCGCCCAGACCATAACTGAAGAGGAAGACGTCGGATACGCTTCCTGTGTGAGTAACACAGTGCCACACGCGGTCGCCCAGACCTTAACTGAAGAGGAAGGCGTTGAACACGCTTCCTGTGTGGGTAACACAGTGCCACACGCGGTCGCCCAGACCTTAACTGAAGAGGAAGGCGTTGAACACGCTTCCTGTGTGGGTACAACAGTACCACACGAGGCCACGAGTGCCTCGGATGTCGTAGCGACGACATCCCTAGACGTGGGCAGCAAAGCTCCCCGTCACAGAAGCCGTCGGCAAAGACGCCGCCGCCGCCTCAAGTCGGATCCGAACTTCGTTCCGATCGACGTCGCTTCAAGCGACTCGGAGTCCAGGGCCCGGGCTCCTCCGACAAGGCCGGTGGAAGAGTGTTATCACATCTTCGATAGCGAGACGGGTTTACCCGTCAAGGCATCTGGTGTCCACTTGGAACCGTTGCCAGAGGTTGCAGAGATACTGAACCTCGAGGAAATGACGGCTGAGTCTTTCCTGGCCAACCTCAAGGCTGGAGAGATCGCTGAGATGGTACTCATGAGACCTGAGACCACTCAGGAGGAGCTGAACTCCTCCTCTGTCTTGGACGAGAACGTCCTGGAAGACATGAACAAGCAGCGTCAGGCGCGCTTGGGTTCTGAGATTCTCAAGAACCCCAAGGATCCGGTGTATCCTTTGGTGACGGAGTATGCGGACGTGGTGAATAAACACCCACCGACCCAACTCCCACCGGATCGAGGCGTACGGCACGAGATTGATCTCGTGCCCGGCACAAAGTATTGTGTCACGAGGCAATGGCCTCTCCCGCGCGAACAGTGCGAGGTCATTGATGCCTTCTTCGCCGCGAAAGCGAAGGCAGGCATGGTGCGGGAGTCGAAATCCCCGCACTCGACGCCGACTTTCTGCGTTCGTAAGCCGAACGGAAAGCGGCGTCTGGTTCACGCTTATAACAAGCTGAACAACGCAACGGTGCCGGCCCAAACACCGATCCCACGAAAGGATGTGTTGTTGAACAACATGGCCGGGAGCGTACTGTACAGTGCGCTGGATTGGTAGACGGATACTACCAAATCCTGATGCGAGAGAGTGACATCCCGCTCACCGCGGTAAGCACTCCAAGCGGCATGCTTTGGGAGTGGCTCGTCATGCCGCAGGGCTTGTCTAACGCCCCGGCGACGTTCAATCGCCTGGTGACGCAATTGTTCCGCCCTTTGCGTACCTTCGTACAGACGTACTTCGACGACATTTTCGTCCATAGCCGTGCCGAGGGAGGCAAGACGGCCATGGAGGTGCATCTAGGACACCTCCGTCGAGTGTTGGACGTGATGCGAGCGAACAAGCTCTACGCCAACATCGACAAGTGCGTTTTCGCGTCACCAGAGATCAAAGTTCTCGGTTGCTTCGTAAGCAACGTGGGCGTTCGGGCTGACCCAGACAAGGTCAAGGCCATAGCAGCATGGCCGACGCCCCGATCCCAGAAGGATCTTCGAAAGTGGTTGGGTTTGGCCAACTACCTTCACAAGTACAGCGCTGGGTACGCGGGCTTCGCTAAGCCCTTGTCGAGCCTCCTTCAGAAGGACGTCGACTGGCGCTGGGAGCAAGAGCACCAGGATGCTTTTGACAGCATCAAGGCCAGTCTCCAAGAGGCCCCTGTCCTGGCTCTGCCGGACGAGACGAAGCCGTTTAGCGTCGTCTGCGATGCCTCCGATTACGCCATCGGGTGTGCATTGCTGCAGGACGACACGGCTGGACAGGAACGAGTCATCTCATTCCAGTCCAGGCAGCTCAAAGCCGCCGAGCGGAACTACCCTGTCCATGACAAGGAGCTCCTGGCAATGAAATATGCCCTTGTGAAGTTCCGTGTTCACCTTCTGGGCTCTACGCCCTTTGTGATCTACACAGACCACGCGTCCTTGAGGACGGCGACTAACTCGCCTCACCTCTCCCAACGGATGGCGAGGTGGCTGTCCTTCTTCGCGGAATATAACTTCCGCGTCGAGTACAAGCCGGGCAAGCTCAACGTGCTTGCGGACGCCCTCTCTAGGCGTCCCGACTATGAGTTGGCCCACATCACGCGGGTGACAACGGATCTATATGATCGGATACGCATGGCGTATCGGGACGATGAGGCTGTCGCGCCTATCGTCAAGTTCCTTAAGGCCGGAACGAGCGCGAAGTCCGACTGGCTCTCGTCGCGACAGCGCTCACGGCTCCACCGATATGAGTTGAAGGAGGGCCTCCTCTATTATCGGGTGGAGCCCACTGATCCTCCACGGGTGGTCGTACCCAACGACGAGGATCTGAAGTTCGACATCCTCGCGGAGGCGCATGACGCGCCCTCCAGCGGCCACTTGGGCCGCGAGAAGACCTTTCTGTCGGTCTCTCAGTCCTTCTGGTGGACCCACATGTACAAGTGGGTCGCCCGGTACGTCAAGACATGTGAAACATGTCAGCGGGTTAAACCCGCAGGGCACTCTTCGGCTCCACTACAGAGCCTGCCCGTACCGGCTGATTGTTGGAAGTCGATGAGTCTTGACTTCATCTTTGGGTTTCCCGCCGACGGCCACGGCAACACCGGAATTTTGGTGTTCGTGTGTCGGCTGAGCAAGATGGTACATCTTGCTCCAGTTCCCGTCACTGTGACGGGCGAACAAACCGCAAGGTTGTTCGTCGATGGCGTGTTCCGCTATCACGGTCTCCCGGAGACGATTGTCTCGGACCGAGACCCGCGGTTCACTGCTGCGTTTTGGAAAACGCTGTTCCCTTTACTGGGAACTCGTCTGCAGATGTCCACTGCGGATCATCCGCAGACAGACGGCCAAACAGAGCGCGTCAATCGAGTGCTCGAGGACACTCTGCGCAGTGTGTGTGCGGCAGCGCCACGTACGTGGTCGACGCAGCTTCCAGTTGTTGAGTTTGCGCTCAACAACGCGGTGCACGCGTCCACGGGGTTCACGCCGTTCTACTTGAACGGCTTCCGCCACCCCAGAGTGCCTCTCACTCTTCGAGGAAACACTGACTCCTCTATTCTAAGTGGGGGAGAGGCTCGGAAAGCCCTTTCCTCCCAGGTCTCGGATGTGAGGCCAGTTTCGCTGCGGAAACAGGTGGAATCCTTTATGGATACCAAGCTGAACATTGTCAGCAGGGTCCGCGATGCCATGGCAGCGGCCCAAGATAAACAAAAGGAGTACTCGGACAAACAAGGAAGAGGAAACTTAAGTATATTTGAGATTGGTGACTTAGTGTTACTAGACACGAGGAACCTACCTCTAGACACTGTTAGCTCTGTCGGCAGCAACAAGCTGAAGCACCGCTTCATCGGACCTTTTGCAGTCCTGGCCAGACATGGTGCGTCGTACACCATCGACCTTCCAAAGTCAATGACGACGCACCCGACGTTCTATGTCGGACGTCTTAAGCGGTACTTTGACCCGCAGGGGGTTGCTGACTCGCAGACCCCCCTTGACCCAGCTCCTCGAAGCGAGGGCCGGTCACAGTCGTCGACGAGGGCGTCGGAGCAGGCACCCAAGCCTCGGTCGGGACGGCAAGGCTGCGGTCAAGACCGTACGCCGGAGGGGCTCCATACGAACGGACCCCGGCGCCATACGCCGAGTACGCTGAGTACGCCGGGTACGCACCATACGCGTACGTCTGGGAGTGTGCCGCAGGCGGCTCCGGACGTGGCAACAAAGCCTCGATCCGTCGGATCATGCGAAAGGCCTCGTCCAGATCGGACGAAGAGGCCCGGCGGTCCACCCGCAGGTGCAGGCTCGCGACCTCTCGCTCCACCAGGTCCAGGCGACCCGCAAGACGAGCGAGCTCGCCCTGATTCCCGGCCTGGGCGGCAGCATTACCGCCAGTCCCAAGGCCAAGTGCAATCTCAAGCACGAGGAGACGTTGACGGAGGCGGTCAACCTCAGGGTCCCGTGTCGGACCCGCAGTCGGAGCACTCGAACGAGAGTGGCTCTCGGGAGGCGCCGAGTACTCGTACTCGTACGAGGGCACCTCCGCCCCTGCTTGACCGGAATGGAGAAGTCCACTTCCACGTGGAGCGGATCCTCCAGGAGCAACGGTGTCGCGGGAAGCGACAGCTCCTCGTGAAGTGGAGGGGTTATGCCCACTCCGAGAACTCGTGGGAGCCGATTGAACGGCTCCTGATTGACTGCCCGAAGGCTGTCGCAATCTGGGAACAGAAGCGGCGGCAGCTTCATAAGTAGTCCGGGGCTTCTTGCCCGAACGGGGTACGGATGATGAATACATACCGTACCCGCGCTCATCGTGAGCGCTAGAAGCCGCGCGCTTCAGGATGTCCCTTGGCAGCATACGCTTGCTGATCAAGTGGGCAAACCTCACACGAAGATCACGCTGGTCCAGGATGTGGGACAGCTGCTGATCTTCATGGAGTTCCCATAACTCCGTGGGCGAGTACTTGAGAGTCTCCACCCACGCCCAGAACATGTCCTCACAAGAACTCCATGTGGGACAGTTCTCGGGCATAACCCAGGGGTATCCCCAAACAGGATAGAGACCACCCCGGGTCTCGGGCTTCTTACGACAAGTCGTGAAGTCCTTAAGGGGAATGCGGTGTGGCGCGAGAAGCACACACCGAGCAGCCTCCACGTTGTCGACGAACAACTGTTCTTTCTGAACAAGGGCTCGTTCATAGATGCCCCTAGAAGTGTGGCCGCCCACAAGGCCACGAGGAGCGACGAGAAGCTCTAAGAAGAGGTCAGCCCCAGAGCTCTCCTCGGGAGGCCAATACCCTCTTGAGTTGATGGCAGCTCCCTGGCTGACGGGTGCCGCCACCGAACCCCCACGCACACGCTGGGCAGCTTGGAAATCCTCCTGCTGCTGGTCGAGGTCATTCGAGACCTCCCGGGGCTCAACAATGGCACCCTCCTCTTCCTCTTCTTCCTCCTTCTCCTCCTCTTCATCCGAGGAGCCGAAGAGACTCTGATAGGAGCGTCGAGTCTCCTTCTCCTCGCGGAGTGGAGACTTAGAGGCGGTACGCTTCTTTGAGGGCTTGGCGCCTTCGGCTTTAGAGGCCTTAGCGCGCGCAAGACCCTCGGCAAGCGAGAGACGTTTGCGAGGACTCCCTTCCTCATCGCCACCGGCTTTGGGAGTGCCCTTAGCCTTAACGGCCGGACTCTCAGAGCGCACAGAGGTCCTGGGACTGTGATCACCGTGATCACTAGCGGACGACTGCACGCTGTCTTCTTTGTGCTCACTGGGCACTGGGCTGTGCCCTCCCACAGAGCCCGCAGGAGCATCATGAGTGCTCTCGGACTCGGCATCGTCCTCACTGCCCGAGTTGAACTCACGTTCTACGAACCGAGGGTTCGGACGATTGTCTGAAGACGAGGGCGACGGACTGCGGCGCCTGCTTGCGCGCTTGTCCGCAGCCGCGTCACCCGAGGATCCGATCGCCTCGGAGGCCACCTGAGTAGCCTCCTTAAGTGCAGAGCCTTTGCCGTGAGGCTTAGTGCTCTTGGCCTGCGCCTTACCGGCTGCAGCCTTGGAGCGTGTCTTAGCACCGCTCTTAGCAGTGCCACGAGGCATGTTAACGGTCGAAGTGGAGACCTTGACGAAGAGCGCACAGGTTGCTGCTCGAGGCTCTAACTGTAAAGTGAGCCTCCGCCGCGCTCGCGCGGCCGAGTCGATGGTTTCGACTTTGAGAATGAGAGTTTGTGACGAACATCTCTTCATTCTGATTGGTCGGTAAACCGAACCTAAGTGGGGGAGGATGTAACGGGGTACGTAGCACTAAGTGTACCCTGGTTACATGAAGTGTGACACTTCACACTTCAGGAGTATGACATGTCATACTCCGGGATAAGTGGTACAAGGTACCAAGGTCATTCAAAACCAACCATTGGTTTTATGACATTGCATTTCTATAGGTAACTGATAGTTTGTATTAACCTCAAACTTAACCTACCTATAAATATACTCAGTTTACAATCTACCTTATTTAGGTCACTTCGCTCTCTTTAATTAAAGAGGGGACCTGTGAACTGCCGTTCACTGAGAGTTTGTATACTCTCGGAAGATAACTTCCTCTAGCGCAAGGTGCTGTGTGACCCCGTCACATCAGCACTTATAGTGTTGGCGGTCTCGCTAAGCAATGTCTCTATCTGCTACTTGGATAGCATCAGGTTAGTAAAGCTCGTGCGCATCATAGATCTTTGTTCGTACAGTATGGATCGTACTACATTCATACACGAGGCATATTTTCGATGGAGTGACGACGGGTCTTCTTGCCGCCCGCTTGTATCACCAAGAAATACCACATCGTGATGCCGCGCCATAGTGATTACTTTTTCCATTAAGACATTCCTTTATCTTTTTTTTCGGGAGATTCTTGCCGGCCTAAGCATATCAAGAGCCGGTTGCCTATCTTAAATCCTGCACCACAGCGTGGCAGCCCCGGTGGGGCCCCCACCCAAGAGCGATAATATGGGTCCAGCTCCTACAGCAAGCTGACTGGGTCGCACCCGCGACTTTTTATGATATTAGGTACACGATGCAGCTACCGCTGACGCTGTTCCAGGGGACATCCATTTCGGGCTGCTTCAGGCTTCCACGGGGTCGCATTCTAGCCGCCGCATTGCTCAGGCTGACGTGGCGCCTCGCAAGTGTAAAGATAAAAATGTGAGTTGCCAACAAAATTTAATATGTGCAAAAAACGACCCAAATAGTTAATACCATTCTCTATTAACTGTATAAACTACCGCGGTAAGTTATTACCCGTTTATTAACTTGGTAAAAAACAACACTAATGGAGCCTGATGAGCCGTTCCGACTCTATTGACACGATCATGCTACAGTATCTTGAGTGAATGTCTGGTCATCGAGGTGTAAGACCATAAAGGTGACCAAACTGGTGCGAAGAAATTTGGTAAACGTGAGTACGCTAATCCCAACGATTCTTCACCGTGTCCAATACTAGCTGCTGGCGTGCTTGATTTTCCAGTTCTGAACGAGTTGTTGGTGGAAAGCAGCATATCGTTGTAGGAAGCGACAACAAAAACCGTTTTGGACGGATGCTGCGTAGGGTCATTGGTGATTTGAGCGAGGAAGAAATAGGTTTACTCAGCTGCAAACCTGTCGATATTGGGACGCATAGTCTGCGGGGGGAAGCAGTCCATATGCCCTTGGGTAGGTAAACGGCCCCACACCAGTATCGGTATATCTGCGTATGGGCCAAAGTCTTGGCAAGCTAAAGGACCTGTACATTCATTAAGGGCAAGGTGCAGATCAGCTCTGTGGCAGAATGATTGCTGGGTTGCCGCTCAATCCAGAATTTTTGGAGTGCTGCCACCGCGCTTCCCGACTGCGATAACACAATCCATGGCTTCGTCATACTGGGAGAATATTGTAAGTGGATTTGGCAACTATCCACGTGGTGCGAGATCCGCATTTCCGTTCTTATTGGCCTCGGTGATTCATCATGAACTGTCTTCGTGCCAACCTCAGTCCCAACCACCCCGTATTCAGAGTAAGATTTATTTTTAGCTAACCCCTTATTTTACCAACAGCGGGGGATCATAGTACTAGCTATTGGCACTTCTCCAGTGTGTGGAATGAAATCTACGGGTATACCCGCTCATCTTGCAGTTGCTAAGGAGGTAAAAGAATTACGCGAGGAGGTGACTAATCTCAATGAAGAGATCAACAGTTGAAGAGTGACGTTGCAGCTATACTTCCAGGCAGTGTCGCTGACAAAGTAACCTCCGAGCTAAGAGGACATTTCGCTGTGGGTGGTGTTGCTCCTGTATCCCTTCGAGATCTCGCTAGTCTTCGAGCTGACCTGGCAGCGGAGTTTCGCAACGCAATCAGCTCGTTCAAGCCGCCACGCGATCGGGGTAGCCGCACCAGTGGAGACGCCATCAGCAGAGTCGCCATCAGCAGAGTGGCATACTTGGCATTGGGGAGATGGCCAACTGGGGCACGCCGTACCAAAAGGATGGAAGTTTCCGGCTCACACGAGTGTAAAACAAATGTGGAATCTATGGTTCTTCGGTAATAAAGACACCATATTCGGTCATACAAGTTGCTTAGCAAACAACATGATATCCAGCCAAATCACCACATGAGGCAATGCCGTTCCCGGAAAGTCATGCAGCATATTTTAGATCTTGTATACGAAGCTGAAGTGCTACCAGAGGGAGTGACAAACATATCTTCAATTGAACTTGCAGCAGCTGTTAAAGTCTTTGGCGTCGTCTTTAAAACGATGTTATCACAGCTTTACACCAGCGTCCCAAAAGCGATCAGAGGAAAATTACATGCGGTACGATCTACAACTGACTATGCAAATACCAGCATACACAACAGCACAAGTAGTTAGCAAATACCACAGTAAATTTCTGATAGTATTTTCAATCAACCAATCACGATGCTTAATGCTTTGTGATCTGATTTTTATCACACATGCAGTCATTGTATATATATGCAGTCATTGTATCTATCATGAAACTAGAAAACAATTAATTCACATTAAATGTGACCACGCAAAACAAAATGATACTTACGAACCTAAGTACGAATCGCGATTTAAGCCCTCTAAACGAAAGCGAGGCGTCTCCTCTATCTCGTGGGTGCTTAAACCGAAGAAGTTGTGGTCGCTCAAAAATATTATCTCCCTTTATGTGCCCTCGAAATGGTGAGTGTTGTGAGCTCAATGTTATTACTATTTTAGAGATTCAAGTGTTATTTAAAAGCCCTTGCTAAAAGCAATTGAATAAGAGTACTTTTACAGTTTTTTTCGATGGAAGTTTACGATTAATGTCACTGTTTCGATTAAGTGCGAAAATCAATTGGCCAACTTTAAGCTCGATTATCTCGATAACTCTAAATGGTTCGTAAGTATCATTTTGTTTGACGCAGTCTCGTTCGATGCAATGAACACCCGCATTCTGTCCATATGGCCAAAAGTTTTAATTTTACCGTAAGGTGTGCAACCAGTATCCTGTCATTTCTGAACCCATTTCTCGCTGGTCAATAATTTCCTGTAAAAGAAGAGTTATACTTAACGTTTCACAGGTTTTAAAAGCGCTTGTTTTGAGGAACTTTTAACCGCCTCTGTTGCGTCTCAGCGAATAAGATCACGCGATAAATCCACAATAGCAAAATGAAGTGAAAATATTTAGCAACCAGTTTCGTGTCACTTTTAAACTTATATCCAGTATGGCTGTAACAAATATCGCCAGATCGCCCATGAGACAACTTTGTGGTTAGGTTAAGGCTGAAATTATCATTACAATCATCTGTTAAGGGTATTGATTTACAAAAGCGAAGGACCAAAACGGGTGAGACACAGTTCCTAGAACAAGCATTGACAGCTCAGTCGGTTAGCAGCAGTGTTTATTGAGGGCCAGTGCACTTGGTGTGGGTTCGAGCCCCCCGATTGCATCGGAGCAGGGTATGTCGTCGTGCAACCGTCCACGGTTAGTTTTCCGCGCTAACTGGTAAGTACATGCAAATATACTGTATCTGCACTGGAATCGGCTAATAACTAACAACAAATGTGTGTGTATTTTTATTGGCTCCTAGAGCCTCTACAGCCCCCTGTGCGACGTCTGTAGTTTTGCGTCTCTTCTTCTGCTTTGTGCTGTTTGTGCTTTCCTGCTCCAATTCATCCAGCCGTTTCGCAGTCAAAATGTAACCGCCAACAGAGGCCGTCTTTCTACTTCTTATCTTCGTAGATGGCTGCGGCAGCGTCAGAATCTCACGGCGAATTGCCAGCTCAGCCATCAACCAGGCTGTAATCCGAAAGTCCGCCGGGCTTCCATTTTGTGTGTAGATTGCCATGCGCTGGTGCATCCTCACCAGCGATAGTGGATATAGCCCACACACTCGAAAGCCTGACGCTATGTTGGTGGAAAAATGACATCTCGTCCAGGTTAAACAGGAAATCCTTACCGCGGTAGTTTTGTCAATAGAATACCCTCCCTCAGGATCCTCATCGACAAAATTATACACTAGAGCACGAAGTTTACCCTTAAACGATGCGAAAACAACCACATCGAGAGGCTGAAAAAGGTGTGTTGCGTTCGCAGGCAGGCAAACCATTATAATGTTTAGCTCGACTGCTTTCTCGACAATAGAGCGCAAGTAGTGGGAGGTACAGCCATATATTACTAAGAGGAGAGGACGCTTTACGGTGGCTGGAACAGACTTCTAAAAAAAAAACACGGGCCATGACTCAAATACTGTCGAACTTATGAAACCAGACGGGGTTGCCGTAATACCAGTACCACGGTCTTTCCAAGAACAATGAAAACAGGCGGCACAACGAAGCCCGAGGCACTTCCACAAGCGATAATTGTGATGTGAAAACTTGTAGTTGGAGCAGATGTCCACACGTTTTTAGAGCGTCGTACAGAAACAACACGCTTTTCCCTTCGACGCTGTGTAGAATGCGGTTTCATTGACGTTAAAGACGCGGTCGGCTGTAACACCATTTTCGATAGTGACCTTTGCCATTGAGTTAAATAGCTGGTGAACGTCGGTATAATCAACCGTATTGCGAGCTTTGGACAACATTTGAGCGGAGCGATCCGTGAGTTCGGGGTGACGCTCTCTGAACCGCGCGTACCACCCTCCAGTGACAGCCCTACCAGCGACCAGCTCAGATATTTCTACCGCTTTCTTCATGATCTCGGCACGTCCTACCGGTTGGCGTACAACTTGGCGCCCAACGACCCATTCTTGAATTGCATCCTCAGCCTCTGTCGGCAGCAGAGGCTTTGGACCTCGTCGCTGTCGGGTAACGTCATTCTTTGCGTTACGGACCCACTTCCTCAGCGTGCTCACTGGAATGTTGAGGTCCACGGCAACGGCGGAGGCTGGCTCACCACCTTGGACACGCTGAACTGCACAGTCGAAGGCTTTTTGGCTGTTAGATGGGGCCATTTGTAGCAATGGTGGCAAAAGGAGCGGTCTTGAGTCAAATCACAATCGATTTGCTATTGTGAATGACAGGTTCACAAGCACTTAGTGCTTTACCAAAATAAAGTTACTTTTTTAAAAGTAGCCCGCTTTGATTGGGCATGCTCCCGACGCTACAAAACTGGTTGCAGACCTACTTCTCCGGTCCCTTAACAGTTAGGTTTTTCTTTAAAAAAACCTCGCGTGTGTGATTGGTCAATGTCCATTCTGAAATGGGTACGATTGGTTAAAATGAGCTCGTATGAGGATTTGTATGCACACGGATGAGGAGAATGGATTCAATTGCTTTTAGTGATATACCACTAGATTAAGCTCAGTTTGCGTTTTTTCTAGTATATTTTAAAGTTTAATTCTGATTATTGTTGACGTCAAAGCGAAAAAAAATCCACCCCTCCGTAAAGTGATAATTCAAATGGTCAGACATTGGCAAAATTGGCGGGAAATTTGTTCATTTAAAAATCGTGCTGACGCTACGTAAGTAGAGCTTTCAAACTAGCTCAACCACGCTTCCGTTGGAGCTGTACGATCGAAGTTATCTCCGATTTAAAGAACTACACAAGTAAATTTGCTTAAATTTTAAGCATTAAAGACCCAGCCTGGATTATTGGGTTTCTGGTTTTAGAGCCCAATACAGAGAGACCCCAACACTGCCAATGACTACATGTACAACGTCGCCACCCGTATCGAGCGTCGTACAAGGCTCCCTGCTCCTTCCAGAAATGAAGGTCGTTAGTGCCGCGAACTCTCGGCAGCTAGAGAAGCGCTTCCACCTTTGTCTGGAGCTCAGCACATACGCTGCTGCCCACCAGCCCCACACTGGCCAACCACATGATGTACGTTGTCCAAAACCGTATGCACACTAGATGATCGTGCTAAAAGTTTATTCAGTGCGACCATGATGCAGCTAGCTCGATCAAGCGGGCACAGCTGCCGCAACCAGTGCTGGACTTTATCTGTGAAAATTGCGGTGGCCTCTTGGTGCCCAGCGTGTCGGCAGACGCTCGCGTTGTGCCACAAACCCGCAAGTCCCCGGCCAATCGTCGATTGACCAGACAGCAGCGCTGTATTCAGCAGCAGAATGGCAGCAATGGCCCCCGCCTTGCCCGTGAGGCGTTGTCGACCATTGTGGTGGGTAGAACGGGAAAAATGTATGCGGGCCATGCATGTTTTGACAGTATTTTATGTATTCTTATTCAGAGGGTAACATGTCATCGATGTCAACATGCCAATGACCGGCCCGGTGCGTCAACAGTTTACAAGGCCAAGACCAAGAAACCAGCACGAGAAGAGCAGGAGACGGAGTTTACTTCAGCTGGAGAGGCAAAGAAGTTGAAAGTGGACAATAATGAGCTTGGAAAAACGGAGGAGATAAAGGCTGCATCGACTGCTGAGCTGAAGACAGCGCCTACGAGTGTTTTTGCGCCTCCTCCAAGTCCGCCAAGGAAGCTGCTGGACGGACTCAAGCGGAAGAAAAAAAGAAAAAGACACAACCGGATGCTGCCGCAGTCGCAGTCAAAAGCAACATCAGCTCATTCGTGCAGGGGCTTAATTCGCGCAAGTGACCGAGAAATCTACGATGATTTGGTGAATTCTCTTCGATGCGATTGCTGTAGGCTTCGACGTAACCTAGCATGCGATGATGTCAACGAAATCAAAGCAGCGGATGAGGCGTTTCTAACGGGCTTTGCTTTGTACTGTAGTACCGCAACTCTTGCGAGTAAATCTGACTGCTTTCTTTTAAGTTTTTGATAAGCTTAAGGGGGGAAACAGTTAAAGTCTTGTTCGCGAACACAGTGGTCTTTTCGCCCCCCCGCCCCGCCCCGGTTTCCCAACGTATCGAATACTTTGTTCAGTCCACATAAGCATTTTTTCAAAATGAGAGAGACGAGAATCAGGTCGAGCAAATAATTTGTCCCACTGAGTTTCTGAAGACACGATCAGCTTTTCGCGAAATTTGATGACTGGAACACTGATCAGAATGCTTCCTTTTTTTTGTAAACTAACATCAGGCTTACTCAAGTCAACGCTGATGAGCTTGCACAATCAAGGTGAGACTTTTATTCTACATAGTAGTATGTGACGATGTCACTGAGAATGAAGCGGTCAGTGAGTCCAATTTTTTTAAGCTGTGTACGGAGGTCATCTGTGCTGCTTTGCTGCATGCTCCACGACTGCATCGTTGACGGGTATCGAGCACTTGTCGGTCTGGAATAGCTCTTGCGAGCGGTATTCTGTAGATCGCCGTCTTCACGTCCTTCCTCGAAATTTGCCAGCTTGGGAGAAGGACATTTTTCCAACGCCAGTCCTACCGAATCGAGGCTTTGTTTGATTTCAGCATCGATTGAATCTCCCTCCTTTATCGGTAATTCTGTAGCTTCAACCTCCGGTTTCTCATCTGGCTGTGGGTGAATACTCACGCCTTCTCCGCGAGCTTCTTGACCTCGGGAACTGAGTGCTTCAGCTTTCCGCTCCTTGTTCTCCCGAGCCAAAATCTGATTTCGCTCCGTGGCTTTGAAGATTTTGCCCAGAATGCTGAAAAGCTTCTCACGCGGTGGGTCTTTCTGCTCTTCCAAAATCTACGCAGCAGATAAATATTATTAGCTACATACATGTTCTCTTCAAGAAAAGTCGATATCGTACCCGTCGAGTATCTTGAATCGGCATTTGTACCATGGCCAGTGTATTGTTTTTCAAGAGTCCGTCGTAGAATTGAAAGAATCCATCGACAGTGATGCAGTTCCCGTCCCAAAACAAAGCCTGCAGACTCTTATTCTTAGGCAATACATCGCCGAGAACTTGAGCCAATGCGTCTCCACACTCGTTTCCAGTAACATCAAGCATCTGCAAGTATGCATGTGGCTTTGCCAGTGCCTGGACTGCTGCCGTGATAATGTGAGTGCCGAAGACATAGGAGCCGTCACACTTCAGACACAGCTCCTTCAAACGCAGAGGCTTCGCAGCCGAGGAATACGCAAAGAATGATGCAGATGCAGCTCCAGCATCGTTCGCTCCCAACCAGCTCTGTACCTGACTGTCGTTGCAGTCCAAGGCACCTCCAAGCAGCAAAGCCAACGCATTTGAACCTGCTTGTTCGATTACACTTGGTTCCGAGGGTGCCACACCGTCACTGTCACACTTTTCGTTCTGTCGTTTACGTTTCCGGTGGGCGTCACGCTTAACAAACCCGTTTCCTTCCAGACTTAACGAGTCCAAAGTCTTACATCCTCGTATCGAATGGAGCAGTAACAACGCCTGAAGTCACAAACAAGAGTCAGTAGAATGTTACACGTACTGTAGCCGTCCCGCTTAATGCGCACCGCTTTATCGTGAAGACGTGTGTGATCAAGTCGTAGCGAAGTTCGTGTAGCCCACGGTGATTCATCCAGAAGTTGAGCTAGAACTTCAGCTCGATGGCCACTCAAGTCGTTGTCGCTCAGATCCACCATACACGACCAACTCCTATCAGTATTCGCGAACATTGGCGCCAAGATGTTACGCAGGAAGAGTTTGCGAAGACCATCGGCTCGATGCACTGTCCCTCCATTCCTTCGTGCGGCTGCAGTGTGGGCCACCACAGCAGCTTCAGAGAGAGCCAAAAGTGTGCCTTCTTTCTGTAACTGAGGAGGTAACAATTTGTGGAAATGTCGAAAGCGTTTCATGCCCCGCAGGAAAATCGTTGCCAGACTCTGAGATTTGCCCAAAATGACACCGAGATCCTCACTGGCTTGTGTGCGCATCTGGTTGTACGACAGATCAAGCTGTACCAGCGATGACTCGTGAAGCAAAGTGTTCTGTTTAAGAGCTTGGATGAAGATATTGATGTCGAGTTGTGTTCGAGAAACGTCGAGTCGTTGAAGAGCGAAAGTCCCAGTGATCCACGCAGCGAGAGCTTTCGTGCCTTCAAGACCGAGACGGTTCCCTGCAATGTTTAGCTCCAATAATGAAGCAGAAAACGCCGTGCTTGTCGTCAACGCCTCAAGTACTCGACAGCAAGATACTGTGGACAAGCCACATCGTTCCAGCTGAAAAAGCTCAAGGCTATAGGGTAATAGTTGGAGAATTGTAGCTAGCTCGGTAGCCATTGTAACTGTGAACCGGTTAAAGGAGAAATCCAAGCGTCGGAGCTTTATCTTCGTCTCATTTCCGGTTTGTCGCATCGTGGATTGAAGCACAACTTGTTGGAGGATACGCAACGCTCGCACTGAGAGCTGTACATTCGTGAGTGTGAAGCCCTCAATAGTGCACTGCGGTGATAACAACGCTTGGAACAGCACAGTCAAGCTAGCTTGTCCCATTACCAGGTCACTAATGATGATATCGGTAAACTGACTCGAGCGTTCTAGTGTCCTGGCAAGAGCTTGTATCTCTTTCGACTGGAAATTGGTCACTGATCGCGAGGAAGAAGGAAAGCACACGTCCATAATCAAGCGCGTAAAAGCGTGTAATGGAGTTGCAAAGTGATCCTGGTGTTCGTACCCGTCAACTCCAGGCGGAAAACCGAGACAGTACTGAAAAATCCATACACCCAGTTGTAGTAGCACATTCCTCAAGCCGAACGGGTACACTATCGCGAAAGCGCACTCCCAGATCATCGCAAAAGCTTGATAAGCCGTCGCCATGGCAGCAAAAACTGGGTTTGCGTTGGTTGTCTTCTCTTCGTTCTGGTTTTGGTCGTGCAGATAAATATCCCTCTCGTCTGGGAAGAACTCTCGCCAATGGCAATCAGGTGGGAGCGTCACTGGAGGCATCTTCTGTTGTGGGAAAGTAAGTCGAAGTGCGTATAGTAATCGCTGAAGCAGTCGTACAAAGTTATCTGTGTGTGTACCGGGGTCAAAGTGCAGCATCACTGGAGCTTCACTGTTTCCTTTCGTTTGTCTCGGCAGAACAGCGAGGCGAATTGAGACTGTAGACGAGTTGTCAGGCGTCGACGAGGCCGGGTCTGGTCGAAGCGCAGTGAGTTTCTTCACGTGCATCAGCTGATACCTTCGACGTAGTGTGAGCGCCTTGCTGAACGTCTTCTTGTGCTTCAAAACCCACAAACGAAGTGCCGAGAGCACCACAAGCCTCGGACGGAACTTGGATCCAGACTTGTGGAGCATCACCCACTTCATCAGCAACGGAGTGTCACTTCGACCTGTGAAGAGTTCTCAATAGCTGTCGTGTCTTGTAAGCTCAACTCGAAGTAGCTGAGTCGGTTGATAGGCCACGGCGTCGAGTCGATTGTCGCTTCCTCCTCCTCCCGAGCGATCATGATTCTAGGCTCGAGACAAAGAGAAAATAAAATAAAATAAATCCTTAGTACTTGGGCCGTTTGAAGCGCAAATATAGCGCCAGATTCCAGCGCATAACCGACCAAGAAACAATTCAGGACCTGGATTAATTAGTAAATACAAAAATAAAAACACACAAGAAATACAGTCGCAGCCTTCTGCTTACACTCGAGCGTCGGTAGAATCCATCACTCCCTGTCCATGCGAAGTGCTGGCTACGGATGCCAGCAATAGCAGTGAAGGGAGTGGCTCAGTCTTCATCGCGGGCATACATTTTGAACATTGTGGCGGTGTTTTAAGTGTTGGCGACATTTTCTCCAGCTTCGTGGAAGTTTTAGCTGGCGAGCGGAATGCTTCTGGTTCGCTGACGGTACGTCGTCGTGGCTTGCATCGGCTCTTGTTGACGCGCTTGTCTGATTCGCGAATGGACTTGAGCTTGGCACTCGTGCGACGTGAAGTCCGCAGTCGCTGAGGGTTGACTTGGGTGACGAACACCTTTTTGAAGTACCATGCTGGGAACTGCTCGAGGCGGCGGCCGTGAGTGCGCTTAAGAGTCTTGAGACGCTGACGAAGTGCCTCCTTGGACTTCTTGGTGCCTTTCATCAGCTGTGTGAGTTTCTCCCATAGAATCTGCTTATCGTTGCGTGTAAACATCAGCGCCCACTGAACAAGTTGTCGATCTTCGTCGTCAGTGAAATCCGACATCGTGTCGTGGCTTTTGTTGCAATGTACACGACACTCATTGATGGTTCGTGACTACGTGTGGTCAATCTCCATCAAGTCGAAAACAGAAAATGGACGCACTAACTGTTCCTAGATGTTTGCACCGTTGAACCAGCCACTCACATCCAAGTATCTTGTCACCCAGACTCGTCTCAGTGGCGAACATCAAAGACACAAACAGCAGAAATTGAGTATGAGTGGAACACCATTTTCTATGCATTATAACCTCCCGCACCACAGCCTGGAAGACTGAGGGGTCCCTACGTAAACAATGTCTGCCAAATGGAAGGTTTGACCCAATTATAGTCATCACGGTGGACAGCCTGCACAAAAAGAAGCAGTGTTCGTTAGGCAAAGTCACTGCAAGCAGATAATACCAGCAAACTTGGCTTACCTCTTCAGCTTGAGACAGCAATTTCTGCAGCACAGCACGGTGACGTTCAGAAAGCGGAGGGGGCTCCGTCACAGTGGTCGTGCTTGTAACGCGCTCCTTCTGCTCTCGGATCTTCTTTTGAGCTCGCTCAGCATCAAACAGAGATTCGAAATACTTGAGTTGAGTGTACAAGGCACTGTCCGGGTACTCGAGCGTCGTTGTAGCCCTGCAACCAGCAGCTGAGCAGATATTTCCGTTCCCTCGAAGCGATTGCTTTTGAGTCCGCGTCTTGCACGTCACGTCTGAGCACACTGTCCATGCCTCGTAGTATTTCTTCGTCGCTTGTCGCGTCGCGATGTGAAGTCGATTCGACAGCACAGCCTGGAGATCATCGCCCACGTTTCCGTAGATTCCCTCCTTGTCGAAGCCCCAGAAGTCTGCCTTGCACACAGGACAAAGCAGTCCGCTCGCTAGCGAGCTGTCCTTTTCAGAAGTACCGAACACGCCGGGGAACGCGCTCGCCATCTTGCATCGGTCACAAGTGATCTCCAACGGAACACAGTCCTTGAATCGGTCTGCGTCATTCTGCAGAACACTAGGAATGGCGTCACCGCCGTCATTCTCTTCGAAATGGTTGGCCGAATGCGAGAATTTGGCCGTGTCCAGACCCAAACAGTGTGCTAGCTGTGGACTTGAAGTTCCTTCAATGTGAGCACACAAACGGTTAACTGGTGGGTGGATCTGGGACTCCAGATACCACTCGACGTCGATGTTGAGCTTCCCGTTCGCGCGCTTCACTTCGTCCGGGTGGTAGGCACGACGACCACTTCCAGGCTCTTCCTCTTTGCACAGTACGTATGCGATGTGCGTGCCTGCTCCGACTGGCTTGCCTAGAGCACGCAAAGCGAGCGCTACTTGGACATGGTATTGCTTGGCACGATCCGGATATTGCTCAGGTTGCTTGTTTAAGCTCTTGGTGATGACGTACTGCTCAATGGGCTCCTTTCCAGAGCGCATACGTTCCGCCACTTGCTCCAGATGTTCGTGAATACTCTCCACCACATCGTCACGCGAGTTTCCAGACAAGATGAAGTCGAGAACCTCGTTACCCACCGCCTTTGAGATGACGCACCAATCACGACGCACCATGTCAAGACCCTTGACTTCCTTGTCGAACGTAGGTTCGCTGTTAGGTCGTTCCTTCATCACTAAGGCAGCGTATTTCTTCTTGTTCAGCAGCAGAATCCGCTTGAAAATGTAGTCCACTTCGAGCTCCAGCAGCTTGAAATGCTTGTTACACTGAGCCTGAATCTCACGACCAATGCGCTTCGCCTCGTCTAGAGTTTCGGTCCGAGAATCAACCATAATGGAGTCCGTATCACCGTAAATCACATCGTAGCCGCATTCCTGCTCAGCCACCTCTTTGGCACGCTGCAAAGTCTGTCGACCAGTCGATGTAATCAACGCAGCGATGGGCTTGGCGTAGAAGCGCGAGAAGCGGAAACCCAAACAGCCGTACATGGAGTTTGCCGTCAGCTTGATAGCCTTCTGACGAATATCGAGCATGTTGGCCTTCTCAACGTTCCCCTCCTTCTGCTCAATTTTCAGCTGTTGCTTCACTTGCTTGCGGGATTCCAGCAAGCGTTTGATCACAGCAGGCAGAACACCAGGTTCACTCGCGCTACTCGGTAGAGCTGGGATCTCCGAGTCAGCACTAGCGTCAGCGTTATCAAGGTTTTGATCCATGTCTTCGTCGTCCACAACCTCGTCATTTTCAGGCTGAGGCATCGGCTTCGACTTCTTTTTCTTCTTCGAAGATGACGGCGCTCCAGACACATCTTCGTTCAGCTGTCGCTCTACAGTAGTGAAGCAGATATTGTACTCCTACAGTTCAAAAGAATAGACGCAGTGAGTGTCAATATACAGTTTCGCAATACCAAACAGACAGACTACATAAGGACTGTACATACTCGGATGATGGACGGATACAAACTCATGAAATCCAGCAGCACCACAAAGTTGTCGTAGAGTCCCTTCTTGGGGGCGAACACCATACCACCAGCATAGGACGCTTCTCGTCTCTTGTTGGACTTGTCAGCTTCAGTTCTGGTCTTAAACTTCTCCGGCACGATGAATTTATTCTTCGAACGGCTGAACTCGTGAAGCAGCAAGTACTCGATTCGTTCTGCACGCTTGTTCGCCTCAAGCGTCCGCGTCCACATGTATCCACACAGGTTTGCAAGCTGCTTGGACAACGGCAGGATCTCCAGTTTGTGTATCAAGTGAAGCACAAACATAGCGTCGTCAAGCGTATGGCGAAGGAACTTGACGAAATTGTCGGGACCACCAAGAAGAATTTGAGGAATCTCAGTCATCTCAACGTCCAATCGCTGCTTGTGTAGAAGTCGCTCTACCAAGTACGAGAGTGTGTAGTTGTTCTGCGACGGCAGCAACTCCTTCGACGACACGTACGTATCACAGAAAAGCCGGCCGTTCACCATGTCGTCCATCCTGTACTCGTTCCAGCCTTCGCCCACATTCATAGGGTTGAGACGACCGCGACGAAGACGCGTGAGCTTTGACCATAGTCCACCGAGTTTGAAGTTGTCGATACGCGAGATCAGCAACTCCAACGCGTACTTGTGCAAATTGTGGCCAACGATCACGTCCGGGTCTTCTAGCTGAACACGCGTGAGGAAGTAGCTGAGCATGACACGCTCGCTGATCTCCACCCGCAATCGCTCGCTGTTGATCCCGAGCGCTCCATTTTCCATTTTCATACCAAAGCGGTCATCTCTTTGAACTGCCTCGGCGTAGGCCTGAGGGAAGCCGTGGTTTTCATCGAGTGGGCGAATAGCAGTAAAGTGTGACAGGGTGTGTTTTGCGCCCTTGGTCCCCTTGCCAGCACCTTCAGAGCTGATCCCTGTCTCAGTGATCGCTGAAAGCGCAACCACCTCGTGCTTGCCAGTGTTAGGATTGCACACACTCTTGAGACTGAGACTCATCACGCTCAGAGGAGGTGGAGACATTCCACCGGCGATAGGATTGACGTTCTTGGGGTCAAAAGTCTCGAACTCCATCTTGCAGAAGCTGACACCCTCAGTGCACTTGCGTACACCCTTGATCTCCACCCATCCTGGCCCCAACAGCCGACGAGTAAGCAGGAAATTCTCCAGAGGTCTAGTGAAAGCTCCACAAATACGCGAGAAAGTCTTGCCGCCACGCGAACAAAAGTCCGACGGCGGGGCTGGGTATTTAGCCGGGTATATTACCTTCAGGAACTGGTTCTTACCACGTGGAATGTTCGCCTCTTCAAAGGCGTAATTGCGTTCCACCAGTTTCGTCTTGAAAACCTCCTGGTCACGTCTGTTAGTGATACACGATGGGATCAGGATATTGTGGATCTCCTCATGCATCTTCATCCACGCTTCTTGCTGCTCCGTGTTACTCAGTTCGATCAGTGGGGTGCCCTTGGGGACAAGGTACATGTATCTCTGCAAGTTGTTCACCACCACACAGCAACTTCTGAACGTGGGCGGCTGGTTGGAGCCTTCAGGGCTCGGGATCTTCATCTTTCCGATCAGGTAGATCTTGCCTGGTCGTTCACGGACTTCAACTGCATCCATCCAGTACATCTGGATCGAGTCTGCAGCACTCGGTAAAGTTTCGGGCTCTGCATCGTCCGCTGATGCATCAGCCATAGAGACGTTGGTGTCATCACCTGCAACTTGCCACCATTCAGCCACTTCATTCGAAGGCACAGAGCTCGTCATCCCATCTTCCGGTAGTTTCTGCTCCACAGGGGCAGCCAGCGCTCTGGCAGTAGGCGCCGAAGTCTGTAGACGTTGTTCACGCGCTTTCCGCAGCATCATCTCTCGTTTACTCATAATCGGCTTGGCAGGTCCAGCCTCGTGATTAGCTACTTCTTCAGTTTCAGTACTCGTCTCACGCTCCTCATCGGCACTTGCCTCTTGCATCGGTTCGTCCTCATCAGGTTCGAACGCGTTATCACCGTAATCCACCGTATCTTCCTCTTCTACAGTGTTATCCTTACTCACAAAGGACGAGGTATTGGCTGAGAACGGCTTCCTGGCACTGAAACCTGACGACGTCCGGGTTGAGAACGTCGAAGTTCCCGTCGCGTACGACATGGGTCTCGCATACGCTGCCCTTGACTCTGTAGGGTTGCTTGTGAGATCGTCTAGCATGCTGTCGAGATCGATATCTCTCTTAGCGGTCGTTCTCTTGACTCCTCCAGGGGCTGCACCATTGGTCTTAGTCTTGTTGGAGGATGCGGAGAAGAACATGTTAGTGATCTCTGTCCTTCTCCTCCTCCGAGCTGGCACGTTGCATCTTCTTAGCTCGTCGGACGTAGGACGAGGACAAGGCGCCGGCGCTGCGTTTCTTACCGGCAGCGGAGTCATCTTCGTCTTGAGCTGCTCCCGTGTCCTCCGGGTCGGACTCGAAGAATTGTTCCTCTCCGTCGTCATAGTAGCCCATCTCTCCGTCGTCATTCTCAACGAAGGGCAGACCCTGACGACGCTGACGTACCAGCTCCTCGTACTCCTGATCCGTCACGGCCTTGTAGATACTCTCTTCCTGGGGCTTATACTGCGCCAGACGACTCGAGCTGGTGGTCTCCTCCGCTTCGACGCCGTCGCGCATACGCTTGATCTCCTCTAGCGCCTGCTTGCGGCTAGAGCTGCTACGGCGAGAGCCCGCACCCGCACGCCGTGAGCTCATGATCGCTTCCTAGACGTCTCTCAATGCGGAATGGTGGTCCGCGCGCGCCAAAAAAGGAAACACATAGGTTTCCATGTTTAATAAATACCCGTCTAAATCATTTTTGTTTTGTTTTACTTAGTTGAGCAAGCAATTAAAATAGAACAAAGGTAAAACGTAATAGTTAATATGGTGATTAAAGTTTTTGAAGGAACTGTTTTGACCAATAAGACGTATTGGCGGGGTGCCATTTCCCGCCATTTCATATTGAGAAGGGTCGTTGAAAGATGGCGTCGGCAATGGCAACAAAGCGGCTACGTAAGGAGTACGTGGCGCTACAGCGGAACCCGGTGGAGAACATTCGTGCGGCGCCTCTGGAGAATAATATCCTCGAGTGGCACTACGTGATCACCGGGACAGAGGGTACGCCCTACGAAGGGGGGTTCTACCACGGAAAGCTCAAATTTCCTCCAGAGTACCCCATGAAGCCTCCGTCGGTCATTATGTGCACGCCCAACGGCCGCTTCGACATCAATCGGCGTATCTGTCTCAGTATGTCGGACTTCCACCCGGAGACGTGGAACCCGCTCTGGGCCGTCGGCTCCATTCTCACGGGTCTCTACTCGTTCATGGTGCGTGTTCAAGTTGAACAAAAACGATTAGATTACTCACCGAATACGCTGCTACTGACGCTGCAGCTTGAAAATAAGCTTACTACTGGAGGCGTTGTGACGACGGAGGACGCTGGTAGGAGCTAATAGCTGCAGTTTGTTGAAAAACTTCAATGTGATTGATTACCTTGTTGTTGACAGAAACGAGCGTATGCAGCGGCGTCCTCTCGAGTACAACTGCAAGGACAAGAACTTCCGCGTGCTATTCGCCGACTTGGTGGGTATGCAGCGTGAGAAAGAGAAGGCGAGTGCTGCCCCCAAGGAGCCAGTCGTCATCGTGATTGACTAAGCTGTGTCTGGCGTTCCAGAACCTGCTAGCTGTTTAGCTCCAGGTGTACATGTAACTGCTCGTTAAGATTTATTTCACTTCCTCCAGTAGTTCGTCCTACGGCTTTGGTCCCGTAGGACAGGAACAGGTCCCTGTTTCAGTGACGGGATGTGCTTGTGGCATTTGGCACCATCATTACAGTGCATTACTCTTTATTAAATTATGGCATAATCTGTACACGTGTTTGATCCACCCTCAGTGTCGAAGTTGCAGCAGCTATGGCGTCTGTGATGGCGACGAAGCGCCTCCGTAAGGAGTACTTGGCCATGCAGCGCAAGCCCGTGGACTACATTCAGGCGGTGCCACTAGAGACCAACATTCTGGAGTGGCACTACGTGATCACAGGCACTAAGGGAACACCCTACGAGGGAGGGTTCTATCATGGCAAGCTCAAGTTCCCACCCGAATATCCTATGAAGCCTCCGTCCGTCATGATGATTACACCTAATGGCCGCTTCAAGACCAACCAGCGTCTATGTCTCAGCATGTCCGACTTCCACCCAGAGACGTGGAATCCCATGTGGTCTGTTAGCTCAATCCTCACGGGACTCTATTCATTCATGGTAGGGCGGGTCGGTCTCAAGAACTACTTCAAACCTTGTAAAATATGGTGCTAACTATCATTTTATTATAGTTGGAGAACCAGGCGACACTGGGGAGTATTAGTACTACGGATGCTCAAAAGCGGAAGTATGCAGCGGCGTCACTGGAGTCCAATTGTACCAATGCTACATTCCGGAAACTCTTCCCGGATCTGGTAGCATTACAGGAAGAGCGGGAGAAAGATCAAGAACTACTGCGGCAGCTGACTCCGGATGGAGCGACAACGACGTCGTCTGCTAGCAGTACCAAAGGCGCCATGGAGAATGCAGCGGTGATAGAGGACTGGTCCGCGACGGTGTATCTGATCGGCAGTGTGCTCATGCTAGCCACTTTCGCGGCATACTGGCTGTCATAAGGAGGCAGTATAAGAAGAGAGATGTTAATTGAGAAGCAGAAGGAACTGCACTTGGAGTTATTGACCGTTAAATGTCTACTATAGTTGTTAGGATGCCAAGCATCAAACTCAATCGCTGTTCATCGAGGATATTGTGCGTGTGCGGACACTGATGACAGGGTCTTCACCGGTGGAGTAAAAGGTGGCGGTGCGAAGGTAGCTGGTGTGTTGTTGCCAAGTGGCCACGTCATCTCGAGCATGTGGAATATCCGCTCGGATGTTGCACACATTCCTCGAGCGTTCACAACGAAGCGAGCAGCCTTTTCCTCCATTTCTCTGTCGAGTGTGCCGACTGTAGTCTGGCCGCTGGGTGTCCCATTCTTAAGTCGACTTTTCTTGCTCGAAACCAGCGCTATCTGCGCGTCACTAGCTGCTTTGACTTCGTCACAAAGATGAACGTTTATCACGTGTTGGCTGACGTTCCAGAGGTCGTAGAGTGAGCGTTGACCCAGCAGATGCACGAGCGTGCAACCAGCGAATTGCACGCCATCTCCGAACATCGAGCGTAGGGATATTGCAGAATCTTCATCCGTCGTTGAGTCTCCGGGACGAGTACGAGGGCGATTGCAGCTGAGAAACTCGAGGGCACACCACACATGGTAGAAGCTTGAAGCGTTCGGCATCTTTTCCGGTTGAGAATCCGGCTCGGCTTCCCACTCGCTTGCAATTTCCGACACTTTCAGCATGGAGTCGATCCGATCAAGTGCACACTGGAGTAACTGCGGGGGTCGCTCACTATGGTCTGACTGTTCCGTTGACTTCAATTGGATCGCTTTTGAGTTCTACAGCACCCAAGCAGTCAGCTTTTAAATCAACACATTACAGCGTCACAGTAACGTACGAGGACATTTCCGAGCATTAGTAAAAACATGAGCGCGTTGCCAATCTCTCTGAAGCAATGGAATATCTGAGCTTCAAGCTCATCGGAGTCCAGGAGGTGTTTGTACTTGCCCTCGAAGAATCCAAAACATCCTTAAAAAAACACCCAAACCCGTGAGTGAAAATGCAACAAAAAATAAAGTACTACTTTAGTCCGCAGACCTTCCGTTCGATACATGAATCGAGGAAGGCGAAACGGTGGAATGGCAGAGCCCAACGCCGGGATGCACAGTGCCAGCACGTCTTCAATCTGTAAAACAAACATCGTGAAGCTTAATGCAGTACTAAATATGCATGCTTCAATCAAGACAAACCTTGGCAACGGCAAAATCGATGCAGTCGTTTTGCGACATCAAGCAGTTCTCGATGCGAAAGCAGTTCACAGATAGCTTCGATGTGGGGCTCTCTGTAGGAAAAAGAAAGCCATGGAAATACAGAATGTTAGCAAATATCTTAACACTTTCACTCCTTTGCCAACATGTCTTACTCACCCAAAGTGCGCACGATAGGACCCGGTAATGGTTTTCTCAAAAGCGCCATAACTGGCTTTTCCTGTGCTCGGCTGTCCAATTTTGGTTCGTAGCACACTCTTGCCTGATAAATGATGCTTTTTGGCTTTCCTCAGGCACTCCTCATGGGCAAACTGATCCCCCACTGTCATCGTTAACGCATCGTGGAGCTGCCTTCGTATGAATCGTCGATCATCAAACTTGAGGCCGAAGTGCTGGCAAAGATCCGTGAGAATGGTTTGTGAAATCTGCTCGTGTACACGGGACCGGATCGCAGAAGCCGGATGCCCCAAGAAGCATCCAAGCGTTTCGTCGTTTGTTTCTCCGAGTATATCATCGAAGTCATCCAGTCCCAAAACTGCTAGAGACTCGTGGGTCGTTTTCAAGACCTTGAGCATACTCATCAGTGCGACGAAACACGTCGCATCACTAGCTTCAAACTTCGTGAACCAGTTCTCCAGATCTTTACTCACCAAAGCGTCTACACGCTGGCCGAGTTGAAATGTGAGATCGTAGTTACGTCCAAACACGCTTACGTATCTCTGCGTAAGAATCGATTCGTACTTGGAATCGACGTCATCCGTATCCAGTAGCTTCGAAAGCGTCATCACGGCTGGATTATGTCGGGTTGCAGAAGAGCTCTTGGGAGCCACATCGTTACTCTGTAGACGGGCATGATCGATCCATTGTCGACACGTAGTTCTTGCTGCCACAGTCTTGTAATGAAGATACACTCGTTCCGCGAGAAGAAACACAAAATGATCGAAACACAGCTTGCCTTCCGCCTCAGTTTCATCGTACAGATGCTGCTGCTGAAGTCCGTAGAGCGAGCAATTCCCAGCGTCATTGTACGTGTCTAAGACGGCGAGAACCGGTTCCACGAACGAGGTATTCTCGTCAAGGCAGTGCTCAATCAATAGCCAAGGCAGCGAAATTTCAGCCGGAATCTGGGCAGACTTGACCAACTCCACATACAACTCGCGGAACCAGAGATTCGAGAAGTCTCCAAGCTCGTTGAGCGTCGCACTTAGATCCAGCAAAACGTGGAAAGCTCCAGCTGTGCGGTAGAATTCTCGAAGGATGTCCGCATCTGAGCTGATCGCCCGAACAGAGTTAGCGCTAAAGCAATAATACTTATCATAGAATAGAAATTGTAGCACGTATTTACCTGTCGAGATCCTTTCTGAAAGTAAAAAGCGCAGATGAAGTCGAGGATTTGGCATTCAAGTCGCCCATAGAGCGCTTCGCAACGATCGAATCAATTGCGGTTCGGAGCATCTGAATCTGGCACAGAGGGGCACTTGCTGTTCTATCAGGGAGATGAGAAAACTTGCGCTCTTTGCGCTTTTTCTTGAAATCGCTCGCTAATACTTCGCTATCAATCCAGTCACCACACTGTCGCCATACAACATTAGTTAAACCAACCGCATCTTTCAGCTTAAACGAGGATGCGTACCATGACACGAATGTCGTGAAGTAGCTTTGTACATGCCAACTTGCGTTTGTCAGCTTTGTGAAGTACTGGGAGCAGCGTGTGCTGGACGAACGTCTGAGTCTGCAGATACACCGTTCGACGCACACACTTGGCTAGCTGCGATTGTGAGGCCCGCAAGATCTGCACCACCGACTTGACTGCATAAATAATATCGGCCATAGCGCGCCACTCGTCGTCCGAGTAATTGTGCTTCGTAACGCGTTCGTATTCCAGAAAGGGGCTTTCATTCTGAAGTCCTGTTTCGCATAGCACGTCGATCGATCTTGGGTTCTGTCACGCACAGGCCACCACTTGCACCATTACCTCCTAGTTACACATTTACAATTATTCAATGACACTGAATCCTACCTGGTATTTCCAGGCCATAAACAGCAAGAAACTGCTTTTCCACTTGCTTAAATATGATATTCCCTCCACCAGAACTTCATACAACGCACCGCATTGCTCAGGTGTATATTCCTGACCCCCTGTCTACACAGGTAGCCAGTGATCCGTTGTTAGTGGCACAACAGCAGCACCAAGTAAACCCAATCCGAACCGTATTCAGAGCGTGCAGCAGTCGTGGAAGGTAAGTTTCACATGTCGCCTTGCAATCCCGAGATGCAGCAACCGCATCGAACATAACATCGCGGTTCTTTGAGGAAGGCGTACCATTAACCGACTCCAGCTTGTAACCACTTTGTGCGTGTGGGGCCTTCACAGGTTTAATGCTGATTTCGATGAGCATCGGGATAACTGGATAGCGAGAAATAAGTTTGACGGCCTGAGTGCATACAAAAATGTATAAAACATGAGTTTGTGTTGGTTAAATCTTAAGTTCCAACTCAAACAAAAAGCCTACTTGAAGCTGTGCGTACCGCCTCGATAACCTTTTTGTCGGTCCCAGGCAGCGCATTCGTTTTCTTCCAGGCATCCGATCCCTCCAAAACTGCCATGAGATAGGACAATACTCGGACGTACTTGAACTTGGAGCTCGGTGTCATGCACACATCGTTCTCGATATGACTGACACAGTGTCTCAACAGTAAATACGTAACTTGGTCATACCTAGATATTTGTCATATTTCAATAGGCTGCTCGATACATTTGAGCTAAAAACAGTTCTCGTACCGTTTGACATTGGTAAGATTGTGTCTCAGTGAATCCCAGACAGAACCTTTCGCTTGATAGGAGCTCCCCGTGAACTCTTGGAGTCGCACAATATCCTTCTCTACAAGCTCAGAGTCTGGAAGATCGTCCTTAACGTGCAGAAAGATTCTGGCCAACAAGATGTCAGTTCATCACGCGCATCTCTACCAGGAGCCCTCGCCAACCTTTTGAAGACGGAAAAATCATTTCTCAAGCTGCTCTTCGTGTCATGCAAGTGACTCAGCTGCAGAATGACGTCCATGATATCCACAAGTGCGTCCATCATCACATCCGGAATCACTCTCGTCATGTTCTCGTGCACCGTCGTCCGCTGGATGTTGTCACTCAGCAGCACTACCGCCTGCGAGCAGTACTCGTTCAATTGCTTGATCTTTTCCACCTGTGGTTGCAGTACTATACAGTCAAATATCAGCATATTACTACTTGTATCTCCACAGCGACCTAGCAATACAAGTATCATCGCAATCGATGCCCACCACTGAAAAGGGCATGGTAATACTGTTTCATCTTCTTGGGCTCCGAATCGTTAGCCGCGACACCCGAGGGGAAGGCCCTGGCGCAGCTTCTGGAACAGTAGATGATACTAATAAGTTGCCGTCCTTCGTCGCACTTGGCCTGTAGCTGTCGCACAGTCTTCATCTCCTCAGAAAAAAGGAAACCGGCAGCAACTTCGTGCGAGAACTCGTCGCTGGCCGATGGAGGCGACATAGAAAAGGTCAGCGTGTCCGGGCAACATCTGCCTCCAGTAATGCGTCTATCATGCGCATAACTAGAGGCTGCGAACGATCGTAGCGCACCGAGCGACGAACCTCCAGCAGCCAACTCCATTTTTGCTCACGGTGTGCAACCTTTGGGAATACAATTATGTGGTGCACATGTAAAACAATAAAATGAAGTGTGGCACAAAACGTATGTTGCACACACGTGTACGTCATTTTTGCGATTGGCATGGCGTTCCGACGAGTGCTGCGTTTGTCGTTCGGGTCGACGCGCTCGCTCGCGTCGATGAAGACGCCTGCCCCGATATCCAAAGCGCACACGATATTTTTTTCCAGTGGATCAGGTGACGCGGATTTTGTGGCGTTACATCCGAGCGGCAAGCCCCACATCACGAATACCCCAGCAGCTCCCCGAAGCGACGGCTTGGAAAACCTGGACGATTTGGATGGCAACGACGCAGAGGAAACAGTGGCTATCGGACCGTTAGGCGTTGAGTATGGTGGGCCGACACGCGGCGGGAAACTCAAAGAACCCACGAGATTCGGAGATTGGGAGCGCAAGGGCCGCTGCTCGGACTTCTGAGCTCCTGCGTAGGAGAGAGCCACAGTACGGTAGAAGTCGAAAAGTAAAGTTACTGGTGATAATAATTCTTACTCCGGCAAAATTATGCGGTCGGCTCTTTTAAAATGAGTACATTCAGGTGGAACAGCTTACTTCGCTAGCTAGTGCAGAGCATAAAGAGCTCAATTTCCTCCTGCTTTCGGTTTCCAGCGTTGAGCAGTGCCCAATGGGCACAAATGCCATGCTTTTGAGACTGGCCGGTCAGATCAGGCTGATGGAAGCTGTCCACAGATGAACCTTCGTCTTGTTTGGCGACCAGTCTGTTGTACATAATAATAGGAGTGTTTTTTTATACGTTCGAGATACAGTAGCATGTACAGTACTGTTCACGATATGTGCACGTATTACATGTATAACAATAGCATTTTCAATGTCCTGAAATACTACCATAATATATCTGACACTAATGTACTACGTAGTACACTACTATTTGCTCTACATTTGCCTCTCACAATAATATTACAAACTGACTATCCTCTTTGTAGTGGTATCCCAAAATTGTGATCCCTCTAGTTAAGGAGGTTGGAGTCGTCAGCGTACAAGCCCATGTCAAATTTTCCTCTAACCTCCGATTTGTACTCTGTGATAGAATCGACGATTGTTACTACCTAGGGGTCCTTAACTGAAGAAAATGTTCGTTTGGTGATCTTCGGCCGAAGTCCAGCAACGACATTTGCTTCCGCTTGCGACCCAATTCAGTGGGTTTTGCCTACAGGAACGCTCTCTTTTGGCGTGTTTAGCAGCTCGTCGATGGACAGCAGGTATTTTGTCTGCAAAAGCGTCATCATCAAGACAGCTCATCGGTGATGGTGTCCTTCCCTTCAGGTCTCTCATATTCACAGCTATGGTAGTCCAGAAGGCCCGTGTGCTTCCAGCAGCTCACAAAGATGGGTGCGGGTATAAAATCTCAGGACTCCAGGCTCCATATCAGTGCTTAGCACACGCTCACGTTGTACAGCTTTGCCGTGGCATAGTCCATTGTAACTTACATTGTAGGCGATAGTACCCTTATAGTGGTACAGCTCGGGATAGTGATTTCTCTGGATAGTGATAAAAGTGGCCTCCCAACTGTATCACTAGCAAAGAGGATTGCATGAATAACTTTTTTTTATTTTTTGATTGTTATTGCATTTCGTACCAAGCAGGACCTTTGCTACTCTGAAAGTATCAATCTCGATACGGACAATGCCATCGTGCAGAGATTTGTCTTTTTGCGGAGCACTTCAACTTGCCAGTACATGTACATGTACTTGAATCGCTGCTTTACACAAGGGAACAACCAACAAGATACCGTACAGTACCTATTTCGAAGTAGCGCTCTGCCGCTATTGAATTACTGCATATTGCTTTCATGACCTTCCAGATTCATTTTTGGTCGACATCCTGGATCCGACTTAAACTCATAGCTGTTGTCAGTGTGCATCACCTCGTCTCACCACTGTCCAATTTCACTGGTTTGGACGGACTCAACATTTACGAGATGACACCAAGTTTACTGTACGTCCACTCTACCTCCACCACATCATCGGGAACAATTCGAAAGATGTACAGACTGTCACAGAAGTCTGTACAAAACCCGTACCTGAAAAAATACATGTTTTTATTTTAATATTATAAAACGTCTGTACGGACTATTAAAATCGTACAGACATTTTATAGAAACTGCCACGAAGTCCTATGCAGACACCCAGCCGTCCGATTCGGACTCCGAAAGGCCTTTTGACGTGCAGGCTGTACAGTGTAGTTCTTTTTTTCGCATACTTTTGTCAATCCAAAGTTTTTAAATCCCTTATGGACTACCTACATGTACATTATGTAGTATATTTGGTACTTGACCTTCATTTTAATGTTACATATTTTTCTTATTCTCAAGAAAAGTTTTGAATGTAAAGTACTTTACTGCAATTAGGTATAATACTTGTTTTTAGTACAAGAGTACGGAAACAGCTACTACTGTACTAATACAATGCTTCGAAATATCTCACCTTAGCCTCAAGCTTAAGAGAAACGCTCCACGTTTAGCTATAAAGATGGTTAACAATCTGAATTGACTGAAACGGTGCTAATGTTAGTTTTTTTTCAAGAATCCAGCTTGAATTTTGGTATTTCCACAAATTTTTAAAGCATTTAGTAGGTGGAAGGTTGGCCTGATCAAGAGCTTTGAAGACTCGGTACATGTAGCGGAGCTGTAGTTCTGGATAATATATTGGTCAGATGTATTAGTTACATATTAAATTTTTGAAGTTTGCCAGAGCTTTAAAAGAGTACTTAAGTAAACACAGTACTTGCGTGGACTCGTGTGTGTTTAGCGTAAGATAAATGTAACCCGCCGTAAGCCTTCTGCAACATGCCCGATCCCGCATTAGATCCTAATCCTAACTTAACTATGCACAGCCACTTGATTAATTAATTTGTAACAAACCGTATTCACAATCCATCAACTTGAAGTACGCGAAGTCCGCTTGGACAGGTGGCTACAAATGGCTCAAATTGAGTCACATTCGCTGTCACCATCGCAGCCAACACCGGACAGCTCAACAATCGGAGCTTCCGAGACCAGACTCGCGGGTCAATATTAAAACATTTCCCTCTGGGGAGGCGTCATGACACAATGCAGAAGAATTTTCGTCATTTTGGTGGTTGCCTTAAGCCTCGTAAATAGTTTTGCGATCGATTGGACCTTCTGGAACGATGACAATGACAGCGCTACACTAATCCCAGCTAAAATTACATCAACAAGCTCATCTGGGTCTTCAGACTTACCTGCCACTGTATCAAGAATACGAACGTCGGGATCTTCATCATCTAATATCAACTCGTCTCTGGATGAGGTAACGCTGGCATCAGCTACATCGTCCAGCGCCATTGATGAATACATAGACACGCTGGACTTGACTATTCCTAAAGTGACAGAGGCAACGAGCACTGTGACGTCGGACTATCGAAACTGGGTCGGGCCTCGCCCCGTGTCTCCGGACGGCGCGTGCTACCGTGAAGCTCACTTTATGGACACTTGCCCAAGTAACTTTGACCGCAACGAAGCCACCAACACGTGCTGGGCCGAGTGCCCGCTCGCCTACCCAGTAGAATGCGGCATGCAATGTGTCCGCCAGAACGACGACTGCATGATGGACACGCTTAACAAGGTCGGTGCCATTGGAAAGTCGGTGCTGGCTATTGCTGCTTTCGGTGCCTTTCAGAAGCTGTGGCATGTAGCAGAGGGCGTACGATTCGCTTTTGACTGCGTCAACATCATGATCGGCACGATGAGATCCATTTTCCGTTATATCCGTAACATCAAGACCACGGATCCGACAGCCTCGACGGACAAGATCATGAACATTCTGTACCAATCGCACAATGTGGTCACAGATTTACCAATGGCTATGTACCTCTGCACGGGCCACTACCCACCCCGGACGCTTGATGTCTCCGGCCGTATGCTGTCAACAATCAACTGGATTCTATTGAATGCTATCGGCTACAAGGAAGACCTTTTCTCGAGTTGGTCTCGGTTCAAGGCTTTCCTTATTGGCGCTAATTTCACAGAAGCTGCGAACTCGATCAACGAGACCGAGATCGGCACGTTAAGTGACGCGATGAAGTCGAAGTCAACGTGTGGATACGATTTGCGGTCGCTGACCGATCGTACATGGCGGACTGTAAACCAACTGAAAATCGACAACCCCGGCATTTCGGAAGATAATCTGCGACTGGAGATGCAGAACACCCAGCTTGTGAGGTCTGACATTGCTATCGTCACCAACAACTGCATGGAGCAGCTGATTGAGGAGTCTGACGAAGCTACAGCTTACAAAACTCGTGAAAAGATTCGCACGGCTTTCAGTGGCATCGTCGAAGATCTCGTTTCTAAAGGAAAGAGCAAAAACGGCTCGGATGAGGATGGGAATTTCTTCATGTACCAAGCATTCGGAAAGACACTCATCTCTATCGCCGTCACCGGTTTCGATATGATTGGAGTTATGGGTCTTATCGCAACGTATCTCCAGACAATCTGTGGGCCTACCAATTTTATGGGCGAAATCGACGACGGAACGGATCCCAAGACACTCGGCCTGACGATGATTCAACGGGCTTTCAAGAATAGTACAATGTCCTGGAAACGCAAAGGAGATGGAGCAGTTCTTGTCAACTTTAACAGCATGGACACGGAAGACGTGACGGTGAATATCATGTCTGGTGGTGACAAGATCGATGAAGTAGACCTCAAAGCTGGGGGCAGTGCCCAATGGATATCCAATGTTACAACACTAGCTGGTAGGACACTGTACATGGACCGCTGGCGTCCAGGCTTTCTTGGTCTTCCGGGCACAGGAGGTGGTTTACTTCTTCTGTGGGTGCCTCACGCATCTGAAGGAGGTCACTTGGAGCTGCAAGTAAAGCTAAACGTCAGTTAGGGTCTGGTCTAATAATTGAAGAATGTATTTTACATTTGCGTACTCTCGCTGCAAATACTACGGTAAGCACTTTACTGTTAGTACATGTATTAATTTTAGTCAAGGGCAGAGGCATCAAACAAGAACGCGTTAAACTACATGTTGCCAACATTGTTGGGGCACCAAACAACTTAAAGGCACGAAATGACGAACTTTTTTCCCGTATAAATTTAAATGAGGGATGGATGTCATGTCGCGTAAATACTGAAAAAGCGAATTCACCCCACCTTTAACACCCTAGCCCTGCTTGGTGCCTTTATCCGGTTTCATTTATTTTAGCGGTCGTCTATTAATACTTGTACTTGATCACGTTTAAGTTGGACAGTCCAACTGTGTCAGTCAGTCTAACAAGGTTTGAGCTACTGTTCGTTGTACTTCGATGTACTACTTTTCTTTGGATATATGCGATTCGCAGACCCTCGGTACCTGTACGAAAACTTACTTGGGCTAGTACAATAGCGTTAAACAAACAGTTTAATCCAACTCTCGCAATATGTATTTTATTAAAATAATGATTCAATAATTAAGATTGTCCCCCAGTCGGACAAGAGCGACACCTTGTGGAAACTGTTAGCCAAGTTTCACAAGTGGCGAAAATACGCACAAAGTCCCAAGTTTCTATCCGACTTAAAAGTGAGATGTGGAGCCTCCACGGTGGAGGATGACTTCAGCAATGAAGAAGCGCGATACTTTCGGTAAAGTCCAGAGCTTCCCGGGCAACGAACGGTACTTTCAACTTTTTTTTGTAATTGATAAGTTAAGTTTTCTTAACTGAGGAATTGACATGAAATGAATTAAAAAAATCAAATTGTGAGAAGAAAATCTAGCCCTGTCACTAGTTTTACTCACTATTGTGACGGGTAACACTCGAGCGAAAAACTGACGCCGGTGCGTCAAAGGGATGACGCCCAAGCCTCTGAGATGCGATGCAAGTGTGCATAATGCTACATGTACTGCATTGCACACATTCAAGCAACCCTGATCTGCCAGCCCTCGAAATTGGGGCGCAGCTCAAGCTTATTATACAATCCTCGGTACCTCTTGCCCTGTGTAGGAGCGTGAACACGTACATGTATTAATATTACCGCTGGCACCTTACTCGTATCTGTCAAGTAAATACACTGTGAAAAGAAATATGGGTTCACGTATCAGTCCTTAAATAATTATACCATAAGAGCTTCCCCGCGTCAATTTTGTGATTTAGTAAAGGATTTTAGCTTCGCAGCTGGGAAAAAAAAATCGGGCCTGTAACGGCAAATTTGCGTCACGTCATTTTTCTGCAGATATCATTGCTATCGCCCACTTTCATAAATGGGCTAAGTAAATGAGAGAATCAAACATGGTTTAAATTTGCTCTTAATTTCAAAGATACCGATATTTAAACGCATTTTATGGGTTTTTGTCACAAAGGGTGCTTTGCAAGATCACCCAGATTCTCAACGGTTTGGGTCCAAACCGAGACAACCGATCCTGGTCCAGCCAGTAGACACTCTCAAAAAAGGCTCGTGCATACAGACAGACTTAGGAAGAAGAAGGAAATGGAGAAGGTGCAAGTGTACATGGACAAGTGGGCCAAGGACTTGGAGAAATTCCCGGTACTGCAGCAGGCACAGGACGCTACGGGTGTGGAGAAGCTGTACCTGGTGGCTGGTGGCGCGGCGCTGCTTCTGCTGCTGCTGCTCGTCGGCTTCGGCGCGGGACTCATCTGCAACATGGTGGGCTTCGTGTACCCTGCCTACTTCTCGTTCAAGGCCATCGAGACTGACGACAAGAAGGATGACGTGCAGTGGCTCACGTACTGGGTCGTGTACGCCTGCTTCAACCTCGTCGAGATCTTTGCCGACTTCCTACTCTACTGGATTCCCTTCTACTACGCCTTCAAGCTGGGCTTCCTGCTGTGGCTGTTCATGCCCTCGACGATGGGCGCGTCTTTCCTCTACATGCACTTCCTGGCACCCTTTCTAAAGTCGCAGGAGTCGCGTATCGACCGTGCTATGAAGGAGGCGGTCAGTAGCAGCGGCGCTGTCATCTCGGACATCAGTGGTGTGGCCCGCGACATCGGCAAGGACGTGTCCAAGGCCGTTGCCAGCAAGATCGTAGACAGCGCTTCCCAGTAGACTGCTCAAGCAGGAACAGTAAGAAAAGAGTAGTAAGTGAGTCCCCCTTCGATCTTATGAGGAGGTTATGACTACTACATGTGTGAGGCATAAGCTAGCTTGCTTTTTGTAAGATTCAAGTTTTCCTAGTTAGATATGTCTTGCGGCTTAGTACTACATGTAGTACTGCTCTTGTTTTGAAAATACTACTACGATATACTATTAATACTAGTAGAATAGCTCCGGTTTGATGAATGTACTGAGATACTGGTACTTTGTTGTTAGATCAGTCTGACGTTATGAGCAGCGCGTCATATGCGTCGTGGGCCAAGTTCGACGTGGAGAAGGAGCTTGAGCGCGTGGACCAGTTAGAGCAGCGTGAGGAGCAACTCAAGAAGCAGCAGAAGCAGCATCAGGCCAAGGAGAGCGTCGAAACTTCGGCCACGCAGGCGGCACAGCAGTCTGCGGAAATCCTGTCGGCTCAAGCTGCAGTTGCCGCTCTTAAGGCCAAGAAACGAGTGCGCAAATGCCGCAAAGAGGATAACAGCAGCAACAGAGAGGCTGATAAGGCGGATAAGCTGCAGACTCAAGCTGCGCTCTTCAATCAGAAGCACGAGCTACTGCAACAGATTCTGGAGAACCGACGACTTGGAGAGAGAGCTGACAAGAAGCAGGCCAAGCCGCTGTTTGAGAAAGCTCTGGCGGCTATTAAGAAACTGGAGGAGCTGGTACCGCATCTTCTCATAGCGGAGCAAGAGCGGCTTAAATTACTCGGGAAGGAACCTCTTGAGTCGAATCAAAGCGATAAGAGTCATGACTGCAAGCACGAGGACAAGGAGAGCCACTCTTGTGGTACCAATTGCAGTCACGAGAAGAAGAAGACGAGGCCGGACGAGTCTCTGCCCAAAGAGAACGACCTGGAGGCAATTATTAAGATGTTTTACAAGGACGTCTACTTGGGGATTGGCTCTTGTGATCTGGAGGAGGGGAGACTAGCTGCGGCCACTGAGGCGTTCAAGGAAGTTCTGATACGAGACGATATTCATATCACGGCGTGGTGGAAGAGGGGCGAAGCGTTTGAACGCATGAACGCGCCATTACTGGCGATGCTTCACTACAACCGGATCGCCACTTTGGTTCATAGAATAATTCGCATTTTATTTAATGTTGTGCTAACTCTTCGCTGTATAGGATTCTGAACACGAAAGCGGAACGATTAATCTGGATCGAGTGAAAGCTAATCTGCTGAACGAAGGCGACGCTGCGAATGGTGAGCCACCTTCTTACCACGTGCTTAAGTAGTATCTGGGTTGACGTTGTCGACGACGGAGACAGACAGCCACACGATCAAGTGTTTAGTATCCGAAATGACTGAGGATCGGACGTCTAAACAAGTGCTCGAACGAGTCCAACGGACGTTTCAAGAGGCCAACGTGCTCGCGGTCGAGAACTTCTTCGACTACTCCACGACGAAGTATGAAGTTGTGCTCAGCTGTCTGGAAGTGCTGCACGCTCGACCGGAGTTCAGCTCGACCACGGAAGATCAAGTGTCTTGCGTTCTTCGAGAGGTGCGTGTCAATGCTTCATGTCGTCTGACAATGCGTGTCCCTGATGTTTTAAACGCTTCGGGTAGCTCGAGATGTCGTGTCATTTGAACATTGCGAGCGGTTGCCTCGAGATGCAGCGGAACTATTCGAAAGGTTTAAAACACTGCGAGCAAGCACTTCAGTGTGATAGCAACCAGGTGGCGACTCATTTTCGAAAGGGGCAACTGTACCACGCACTGCACAACTACGAGCACGCACTCGGCTGCTTCGAAACAGCAAGAGCTCTCGTACCAGTCGCTATTGACAGTCAAGTCAACATGCAAATGCTAGCTACGATCTCAAAAGAAACAGACAAGTGCGAGTTCGACCGTAGCCAATACGACATGGCGTATCTCCGAGCTCTAAACACTTAAGTAAATTGCAACGTATGAAGAGTTAGCTCCTTTCGTCGTCTGAATCGGACGGTGGGTGCGTCACGATTCGAGACACTATGTCATCCAGTCTTGAGCCGTACGAATGCATGTCGGTGTACACCGGTGACCGCGATTCATTGTCGCTCGGTCTTGGTGTCGGGTATGCACTGCGTAGTCCTCGTGATGAGAGGTTTTGATGCAGCTTCCCCGCTCTTTGACGCGCTTCAAGCAGAGCGTCGTCGTCTTCCAGCAACGTGTTGATCTCCGCCGCTGTTTTGCGCACGCCTGCACCAACGTCTAGGTTTTGACTGAACTCGTACTGTTCGAACTCGTACTTGTTGTATTCCGTCGCTAGCTCTAACAGGAACGAGGCACGGGCAGGCGATCGCGTGTCCTTCAGAACTTCTTGGGAGCCGTTAACCAGCAAATATTGCAGTAGATTCAGGGCCTTCTTCAGCAAAGCTGGGTTCTGTTGGTGGTCAATGAGGATCTCCCAGATCCGCGCCTGGATGCACGGACAGTCTACGACGTTGTGTGTGCGCGACGCCAGTTCGTTCATGACGGACATGGGGATACCTGTCGTTTGATGACTTTTTGTCACCAAAGATGCCAGAACGTTTTCTTCAACGGGGAGGTGCTCGTCCAGCAGGATCTCGGCAGGCGTCTTGGGCTCGCCGTCCAGTGCAGACTTGACGATCTCCACCACTTCATCGAAGGCAGCTCGCAGCCGGTCCATGGTGATCTGTCGTCTTTCAACAGTCTTAGCTTGCAAACCGTTCGAGGGATGCACCAATTTTAGAGACGAAAGATCACAACAAGGAACGAATGACAGGTTTCATTTTTGAATTGTGTTTACCTAATTATCAGCGAACTAGTCGATGAAAAACAAGGGATTAAGCCTGAATCTAACAAGAGGCCGACTTCTCCAGAAGCATGCTCACGTCGGCGTATGCCAGACCGATACTGGTTACAGCGTCAGCAGCAGGCTTCGCTTTCGGCAGCCACAAAAAGTCCGGGTGGTCGCTGTCCGACGTGTAGACCCATTCGCCTCCCATGATCTGACCTGCGTCGTCCAGCTCGAGCAGATAGTAATAGTACCTGCCCGTCGTGAACTGGTTAATCTGGCCCGAGGACACGAGCCCGCCATCCGTGTACGTCTCGTAGATCCACGACAGTCGCGACTTGACGTACACAATACTTTTGGCAGCACTGTTGAACGGGTATGCCGCGAGACCATAAAAGGTTTGAGCGGCTTCCTCGAGCGACATGGCCGTCTGCTCGAACACCTTGAAACCACGCACAGGTTGGTTCCACACCTCCGCACCGGCGTCAACATCGATCACAAAAGTGGCGTTTAGCTTACCCAGGATGTTGGCAGCCGCAATGTGGAAGTACGCAGGATTCATGTCGCGGTAAGCGGCGTTCGTGTGTCGACCGTACGCATCCGTAGCGTCCTCGCCACCGTTATAGCGCGCACCCGTGAAGACAGTTTCGACGCCGGCACCATCGTACACGTTTGATACGAGAGCTTTGATGTCCATGGGCTGGAACGTGACGCCGTTGTGCGTCACGGGACACTTTGGCTCTACCTCGAGAATAGCGGCCGGTGCCCAGGCGTGGCAAATACCGAACCAGGTAGGGATGCAGTATCCTGACGTTTTGCCGGCACGAATGGCACACTTGCTGCCGGTCTCGCAGCTCTGGTCCGACTGGCAGGAGCTACGTTGACTCTGCGAGTCGACACCGTTGACCTTGGACACCTTGTTCATGAAATCCGTAGCGTCAAGACCAAAAGCAGTGGCATACTTTTCGGCCGGACTGGGCTGTCCTTCACTCCACACGACGTTGATACTGTCCTGAAAGGTGGGCCAGTAAGGTCCAGCCCACGGAGACGGTGTCTGAACTCCCTCCGTTGGAAGTTCTGCAAGGGACATTTCCATTTTCGTACCATAGAAGGCTTCGAGTTTGGCGATGTCCTTGTTGGTGTTTTCTTCAAGACGGCGACCCGTTGGATGACGCGGTTGGTCCTTTTCACGACCGACAACGGCGCTTTCGAGCAGATTTCGCAAAGGACTGGGAGTCGGTTGCGGATTGGGGCGCCTAGTGGGTCGAGGTTGGTCCTTTTCACGTCCGGCAACGGCACTTTCAAGCAGATTTCGGTGTGGAATGACAGTCGCTTGCGGGGGAGTACGCGCCGTGGGTCGGGGTTGGTCCTTTTCACGCCCGGCAACGGCACTTTCAAGCAGATTTCGGGGTGGAATGACAGTCGCTTGCGGGGGAGTACGCGCCGTGGGTCGAGGTTGGTCCTTTTCACGTCCGGCAACGGCACTTTCAAGCAGATTTCGGGGTGGAATGACAGTCGCTTGCGGGGGAGTACGCGCCGTGGGTCGAGGTTGGTCCTTTTCACGCCCGGCAACGGCACTTATAAGCAGATTTCGGGTGGTACCTTTTCCATTCCATCCAGTGCCTCGGTTGGTATCGACGACATCAGTACCAGTCTTGGTGGACGTACTGCTGCCAATGATGTACGCGTCCTGGTTGGCATCGGTTGCCGGGGTCTCCTCCGACGTGATCTGCTTGCCTACTCTCATGAATATCGGCTCTGCTGGTACTCCCGACGCGTTGGCCAACAAGTCCGTGAATGTCACCGGCACCGTCGAAATAGTTGAGACTTTGGGAAGTGTGGGGTCTGTCTCGACTTCGATCGCGCAGTTTTGGTCGGCGACTTCGGCACCGAAACCAGGGAAGCCACGGCTGATTTTGTTGACCGTGTCAGAAACAGTAAACGGTTCGTAAAACAGCGATACAGCCGACGTCCGCTGCATCTGCAGAGCCACCGCAGCCACTGCTGCGGAGACCAGGTAGGTGCTGGGCGAGTAGACCATTGTTGCTAAAGGGACAATCTACAGCTATGTCAGCGATGCCGCCTTGGAGTACAAACGAGAGAAATCGAGAATGAGCTTCTGCATCAGCCTGTGGATCTCAGAATCCGAGTCAGATATCCTTCTAACAAGATTACGAACCGAGCAAGCTTTGAGGCATCAAAAATGTTTACAATCTGAATTGGCTCGAGTTGAGCCATACCGCATGGCTACAGTACCGGTACAGTGTACATGTAGTACATGTATCATCAGTGGAATGGTCAACGAAGCCACTATTATAGCTCAGATGTTCTCTGGATTCTAATCCAGAGGACGGCACTCGACCTAAAGAAAAACTCTAACTTTAAAGTGGTTCATTAGTAAAATAAACCTTGCACCTGAAGAACATAGTGTCTCCAGTCTTCTATAATTTGGTACCCGGATAAACCTGTTATCTCCTATTTCATTTCTAAAATCACGGTATTATTGTTTTGAGCGAATTCGTGCGTACCCATATGTAGCTGAATGCACCAGTTCGTACCAAAAATATCGTTTGACTTCTTATAGCCAATACAGTACATGAAGTATTACAGTATCCGGTGGACATCAATAAAACACAGAAGAATGTTGCCTGTGGTGGCCACGGGTAACATCAAAACCCATTCACCCAGTGAATGTTGCTTGGAGAAAACTGGGTGAAACAAATATCTCGTTTTGAAGTTTAAATAGCCCAATGGGTGAGCTCCAATAAATCTTTACCAGCTGTGGCAGAAAAAAGCTCATTCGGTTCTCCTTGCTACTGTTAAAAGCTCCAATCACAGTAGTTTTGGAAGCAACATGATTCTTCTACATCTTGCAACATGGTTGGTATTGCTTCTCCGAATGCGCGACGTCCAACGTCCTCATTAAGAGCACTTTTCTTGACCAATGCCTTCTCCTAAAGGGCACACTTAAAAAATTACATTTAGCAATGTCCGAGTGAGAACGGTGGCAACCGTCTTGGGCACGGTCCCCGTCCCCCTCTGGAGTGACCTGCGACCAGCTACTTGAAGTCGCACGACAAGAGGATGAGCGGCCGTCGGGTCGCTCGAATCAGCTCTGACATTGTCGGATTTGATTGCCCGAATTGGTGCCTGGCCTCGTCGCTTCGACGTGAAGTGTGAAGAAGGAACAGCACCGCATGTTGAGTACGCAAGCTACTACCTGTCGTCACAGCGATGTGCAAGGCACTTGGGACAGACGACCCAGGATACGGCACTACCACAACGTATGCAAAGCACAGTGAAGCGAAGGGAGGGTCATTCACAGCAATTTACTCAAGGACGCGTGGACGTGCGGTCCGACTGAGTAGAAATACGGTAAGGGTGACATTTGCGAGCGAGGTGAGTTTGGTCAGTCGTGAATTTTACCTGGAAACCCCGAGTTGACTTAATACATTTGGCTTTTATTACTTAAATTGCTGTTTTTGTCGACTTGGATTACTATTTGTTGCCCCGCATGTCAAGAGATCGCTACCGTTGATCAGCGCAAGCGTCCCATTCCAGGGTGACTCGCAACACGTGGTGGAGAAACAGGGTACTGCTTGCGTAGCTTGACCCGTCGTTTGAGTAGTGAGAATATTGTGTTTGGAACGTGGACGTTGTACTCTCAGGCCGAGGCCCACCAGAAGGAAGGCGTTGAAGTCCTTCGTACGGTGACTAAGGAGTAATCTTCCTTTTCCAGCAGGACTTATGGAGAAATTGTCGCTGGTGCCGCGCAGAAGACTGGCGCGAGGAAGTGACGCAGTCAGAGGAAGTAAATTTGGAGTGATCGAGTATTGGTAATTGAGAGTATCGACGATGGCCGGGAGAGAAGTGTTCAGTGATGATGAGAAGAGAGAGAGCCTTCGACCACAGTCTCGAAAGCGGTGAGGACGAGCGGCTTGTGTCGGGTCCTGCTGCTGTGGAACGGTTGGAGTGGGGTGCGAGGGTGATAGTCTAGCGGCATCCGCGTATTGGTGTGATGCAGACGCCTGGTAGAGGTGAAGGAGCTGCGGGCTCGCGAGGAGTGGCGAATATGAGTGTGAGCTCTGAAACGGACGTGCTGCACGAGTTGTTCACCGACGAGTTCATGGAAACTGAAGAAGGAGAGAGAGAGACCGGACTGAGGCCAACGTCGACATCAAGTCGGCGGTCAAGGAAGAGCCTGAGATATAGAGAGAGGTCGTGACAGGTGTATCTGCGCGCAGCGAGGATCCCTACACGACGAATGGATACTACAACGAGTACTACGACGCTTAAGATGCATTCGACTCGGAGTACGACGCTGCGTATGACCAGGATGAGGTGGTGAAGAGTGAGCGAAAGCCCAATGGGTTCATTTCCCGGTACACTGGACCGGAAGTTCGACGGTCTGACGTCCCGCGTTCGGGTGGCGTTGGAGCGTTCAGCGTGAGGAGAGTGGCGTCGGAGGTCTCCGTGGTGGATACAGTCCAAGAATGGCTGCCACGACCCCGGTTCCTACGAGGTCTGTGAGTCGCCCTCACCCGAGTGGTGTTAGTTTTGCGACTTCCTTGTCGAGTGGGATGCCGAATACCGCTAGGCGTCCGGTTTTGAGAGTGAGTACAATGCCTGCAAGCGGGGCTACTACAGCGACGAGAAGTGGTAGGTCAACACTAAGACGAACGGTGCCTGCTTCCTCTGTGACTCGACAGAGTGTAGAGCCTCCGCATCAAGCCCTGAGGGCGGTTGATCCGTTTCAGCTGTTACAGTTGGTTTTGAACGCCATGAAGGTGCTACCGGTGTTCTACTCGGGCACGGCGACGGTAGCGAACGCTCATGACTTCTGGAAGCTCTTTGAGGCCCACATAAAGGGTTTTCCCGATCGATCAAGGTTGTTGGGGTTTCGACAGAGACTCAAGGGTCGGCGATGGTGGGGCAACTCAAGCATTCGACGTTGTCCACGCTGAAGGCTCGGCTCCATAACCATCTCTTAAGCCGGACGGCTGACGAACTGTGGGAACGGCTCGAGACCACAAGACGTGAAAGAAGTGAGTCCGTGGAGGAATGGGGCGACCGAGTGTCCGACCTGTGTAAGTTGTTGAATTACCCAAATACTTTGATGCGCTACCAGTTGTTCCGTCGTGGTCTGAGGAACAAGCGCATGCTGGCGACCCTGGATGCGAGCCTTGCCTCCGACATTCCTGAAGCGTGCGAGTGGCTGATGTTCAAGGCCATGCACCATCTTATCGAGGAAGACGACGAATTCTCTGACGAAGCTCCGTCCAAGAAGGACAGAGACACGCCTGTGTTGGCCTCCGTGAATGCGTTGGCACAACAGATGAAGAGTTTCGTGCAGCAACAATAGTGGCAGCGCGTCTCGGTCCCCACGAGACTGTGGTCGTGTGATGTCTACAAGCCCAGCCTGAAGGTCTTCGACCCTGCTGAATTCGAATGGATGATGACAGTCGAACTCAGGATAGGGCTCCTGTTTGCGGCCGTTGCAGCTACCGTGGCCATGACCATGTCACTTGCAAACGAGCAACCACCACGAGCAGAAACCGCGGAGCTTTGGGCCATGCCCAAGTCGAGTGCGAAGCTCCTAGAAACGACAGTGGTAATCAAGGCGGAGGGTACGGCTCTCGCCCGTCCCGTGGGCGTTTCTTCTGCAATGATCCTCGTCACAGCATAGCCTGATGTCCCCTGATCGGAACCCTGCGCTCGATGGTGCCGCAGGATGCCAGTCCAGGCCAGACGCCGAGTCAGCCGGCTCCTCGTCAATTATGGGGGCGAGAGGAGGGAGAAGGAGGGGCCACTCCTTCTTCTAGTCTAGATATTGACTCAAGTGACAGTGGCGGGAGAAAAGCAAGAAGAAGAACGCCTGCTGCCGTCGAGATGGACGAGGTTAATGAAGCTGTTGACGGAAGGGACGACGGTGTGACGGCTGTGGTAGAGAGTGAAAATCCGACAGTCCGTGACACGGTCGAGACGGCTGAGGACGCTGAGAAAATTGTTGCAGAACAAAAGGCTGCGGAGGTTTGTGAGCCTTCGAGAGAAAAGGACGATGTCACTGCAGTAAAGGACAGTGCGGAGGATAATGAGGTCGTGGTGATCGAGGGAGACACTCCAGTGGACGAAAATGAAGAGGCGTTTTGAGATGACGTAGAGAGCGGACTGGACGGTGAGTCTGAGGAGTACGTGGACGAAGAAGATACTACCGAAGCGTCGTTGGCCACGTTCGCCGTGACGGCAGAACTTACGGTCATAAGGAGATGATTCTCGTTTCCTCGACTGCGTCATGTACCACGTTTGGGCGCCAGACCTCCTCCCAAGTCTGCGCTGAAGAAACCATTGGATCTGGTTGTTGACTGGAGGCCGTCGGAAGACGCGGAAATTAGAGTGGGAGACTGTATTTGCTGCTTGGACGCTGGAGAATACCCCGAGGAGACGGTTGGCGAGGAGGCAGCGCAAATAGTCGTCGAGGTGGCGGTTAAGAAACGGCGACCGTCCCTGACCGCGGTGAGGTCATCAGTGACTTGAGCATGGTTGACGAAGCTCCGGAGACTAAGTACTCACGCCTTTTTACGGATTCGGAACTTGAAGCCTTAGAAGCATGTGACCCCAGCGCAAAAAAAAACGGTTCTGGCTGGAGTGGAGATAGCCGCTGAGAAGAAAGCGTACGACAAGAAGCTGGAAGAGCGGTTAGTCCCTCTTGACGAGGCGGAACTCAATAATCAGATGAAAGTGAACGCTGAGACTACAAATGATCCGTCTTTGGAGGACATGGTGAAGTACTTGGGAATCCCAGAGGAAGTGTTAAAGCGAGTGAGTGAACCTGATGAGAGGAAATTAAATAACCCGAGTACTGGCAGGAGTGGTTCAACAAGACGCTTGAAAGTTGGGCTGAGGCTAAGAGGGCTAGCGGCGACTTTCGTTCATCGTCGGAAGTTTTCACTGAAATTATGGTAGGAGCATCACAGAGAACCTCCGGAAAGGTGGGCGTACCTGATAATTCTGTGTCTGAGAATGCTGAAGTGAAGGACCGTCCTATGGAGGGAGACGCACGAGACGATGGAAAGTCCTGTGTGCGAGAATATTGCTCTACTAATAGAAGCCAAGAACAAAGTGGCGATATTTACCGAAGTATAGCCGCGTATCTTGCCTTTCGGACGAAGGACATTTAAAGAAGAGATGGGCCACAAGCGTCGCCGGTGAAGCTGGCTATCGTATGCTCAAAGAGGTGAAAGAGTGTCCGGCCAAGGAGGACGGTGCTGCCGTCGCTGCCGCGTACGAATGCCAGGGTATTGATGTGACCCCGTTACGAGACAAAACGCAGAGCCTGAATTGAGAGCGTCTACGCTGGCATGCGGGACGAGTCGTTCAAATTCGGGAGTTGTTAGGCGAAGTCTGGGCCATTCGTGAGGGCTGAGCCAAGCGGTATCTCGAAGGGAATGCGGGCCACATTTGGCAAAAGCTGGTTGACCTTACCGGTAAGAAGCTAACCTTAGGTGGAAGTCGAAGTCAACGCTGACAGCAACGGCGTGGACGTGGCACGATGTGCTACTACTGTTGTTGCCTCTACAAGGACAGCGCTGAAGCTCTGGAAATATAAGTTCCGGCAAGAGAAGGTCTCATTATGTGCAAATAGTGTTCCCCGAGCGCCCGCCTCCTGTCCCTTCTTCTAAGCGGGGTTGGAGGACAGTCACCGTTCACTTCCCCGATGGATTTGGCGTCCGTGACAACGAAGATGATGAAAGATTGTCGATGCCTTGAGTGGTACAGGGAGGACGACGTGTCGTTTGCGCTGTCGGAAACTTTGACGCTCTCTCTCTGGAGGGTATATTAACTGCCTACCGTCACAAGTGCTCACATGCACTGGCGCAACGCTTAGTCTCACTGACAGGCGATCCCTGAAACCGTTAGGGCGACATTATTGTACTCGACAAAATTGATGATACCAGAAATAGTAACTTTCTGCTAGACCTGACATAACGTCTGAACTAGTGCTCTCCTGGAGCTAAACAATAACCAGAGGAATGTCGTCTACCCCGTGGAGGCACTTACTTGCACTCATAGCCAGTTTCACCATCATCGAAGAGAAGATGGTAGCCCAATGCTACAGTTTTCTCGACAAATACAAGAAAGAAGATTGTTTCGCGGGACCCCGCACGAAGAAACCTGTAGAGTTATGTATCGGGGTGAAGGAGGCAACAGTCGCGCGCGTGATGAAGGTATACAACGACGACCCCGAGAAGGTTTTCCAGGCAAGCTGGGCTAATTTCATCTTAACATATATATTTCAGTCAACTGTGAGATTTAATGTTCGTTAGGAAAAGACCAGCACTCGAGGAAGGCATCAAGCTTTCTCTGTCGAGGAGATTGCTCCCTCCATTTAAACGTTTGTAGAGAGCCAAAATAAGCTAGCCATCCCGATTACGGCCCAGCCGATATGCGTCGAGGTAATGAGCAAGCTCGCGGTCGACATTGAGCAGAGAATGATGTCTCGTCTGCTTGTTGAGCTAGGTTATAGCTACGTCGTTGGAGAAAAGCGACTTACTTCCATGGAAACGCCAAGAAAAGCTGCGTTTCGTGAAGCTTATCTCGAAAAGAAGCTGCCCAACCGGCTGACATTGGTAAGCCGTCGGGGTAAGAAATTCGACGGAGTCAAGCACCCTGAAGTGTATCTTTTTGAGTCGTTCTGCAACGTCCACCATGTTACTAACAAAACATGGTTAACTTCTGACAAGGTCCGATACGCTACATCTGGTAAAGGTGCCCGTTACTGTACTCCTTCTTTTTTATTGCTAATACAAACTCTAATTCTCTTCGTAGTGCATGCATTGTGGCTGCAGGTATTATTCGAACTAAAGGTGCGACGACAACTGGTCATTTCGTGCCATCATCGATTGAAATCTGGAATTCAACACTAAAGCCCAGAATATGGAGCCGGATGACCACCGTGGCAATTTCGACGCACCCAAATTTAAGAAGTAATTTCTCAACTTGTGCAAAGTTCTACAAGCGAAATACGGAGAATGCAATATCCACCTGGATGGAGCTTCGTATTATAAGCGTCGGATTAACAAGGCTCCATCTATGAAAAGAAACAGAGTCGAGATTATAAATTGGCTTGCAAAACATGGTAAGCTACATTTAGTTTTTTTTTTTTTCTAAAAAAGTTTTCAGTCAGCAGAGGCATCGAGTTTACAACGGTGAAGATCGAATTAGTAAAAACTTTCGATGCCCTCCGTCCGAAACCTGAATGACAGACGCAAAAGCTCGCTTTTGCGCATGACCATTTAGTCTACTCACCCCTCCATACCATCCAGCTCTACAACCAATTGAGCTAATATGGGCCCAAGTGAAGGGGCCGATTGGACGTGCCCCAGCGGCAAATGCGGCGGAAACTGTCCAAAGAGTTGTGGAAAGTCTGAAGAGTGTTGAATGGATGTGGTTGAGTCTCTTTCGCCATGTACAGGGCATTGAGGATAAGTATGCGGCTATAACACAGGCGCGAAAGAAGGAGGAGGAAGAGACAAATTCAACAAGCAGCATTGACGCAGTAGACGAGTGTAGTGAAGCCGAGAAGTAGGTACGCTATGCAACCTTTATAAATGCATTTTTTAAAGTATGATTACGACCGCTTTGTTACAACGAAACATATGACAATCAGCGACATAATGTCTTGTGTTTTGCACATCATACGATTTTGACTTTGGTCCAATCGGGTGCTTGAATTTATGCAAAGGTCAGGCAACCCATGTCGCGAAAAGACTGGCTAACTGGAGAGCCTTTTTAGAAGTGCCCATTTCTCGAAAATGACACTGAATTAGCTCAAAGTGACCATATGTTTGTGCTCTACACCCAATTTTACCCTATATATATCTGAATGTCGCTATAGGTTTTGTCTACCTATGGTCTCCATCTGGCGGCCTGATTGTTGGTATCATCAATTTTGTCGAGTACAATAGGAGTGTATGACAATTAAGTCAGCAGGTCGTCTGACCATCGACTGCGCGTCCATGGGAGGATCGATCTGCCAATCCATCTAGGTTCGAAAGAAATCTCTGTGCAGATGGTAGTAGCCGACAAGCTACAAGTGGACGCTATCCTGGGGGTTAACGCATTAGGAGCATTCGGCGCCCTGATCGATGTGGCAGAAAGAACTTTGAGTCATTAAGGACACTGGTGAAGTGCTTCAGCTGGGAATGATCGTCGTGCGCGATGCCTACATGACTACGATGACCTCGTCAGTAAGGCTACATCCTCGTGATCAAACGCTAGTGGCAGCTAACGTCGTCGGAGACGTGAGAGACGATGATATCGCGCTAGTGGAAGGTGCCGTCGGGTTGCCGCCTACATTGGGAATAGCTCGCTCGCTGAATACCGAGGGGGAGGCAAAATGATAGTCGAAGTCTTTGGGTCCAGAAATGAGCGGTTGTGGCGTCTGCTTCTATCGTGCCGAAGTCGGCATTTGATTACGAAGACCCGGCCGGAGAAGAAGATTCCCAGGGCAGCAACGTGCCCACTGAAGGCATAGAGAGTTTGGTAGCTATGGCAGTCATCGAAGTGCAAGAAGAGGATGTCGGCAACAAAGTGAGGGCTTTCAAGCCTGACGTCCCGCGAGACAAAGACGTTGATGCGACGGCCGACTTCTCTGAGTCTGACCTATGCGTTGAGCAGAAAACACTGTCTCGGCCCGAGCTGAGCTGCTGTATCGACTATCGGAGGCTGAACGAGATGACCGTGAAAGATTGTTATCCCATGCCTTTAATCGATGATATCCTCGACATACTAGGGGATGCGCAATTGGTTTTGACTATGGACATTATATCTGGTTACTGGAGTTTCCCCATGGACGAGGACAGTATTCCTAAGACTGCTTTCACGTGCAAGTATGGTCGGTACGAGTGGCTAGTGATGCCTTTTGGTCTTTACTTTATAACGATGTACCGGCATTTGAACGGTCGAAGGAGACGGTCTTAGTGAACTTAAAGTGACGCATTTGCTTGGTCTTCCTGGATGACTGTGTAAGCTTCAGCAAGGCCTTTCCGACTCATTTAGTGCGTGTGAGGCAAGGGCTCTCGAAGTGAAGCGACCGCAAGATATAAATGCCGTTCGTTCCTGAAGTGAAGCGACCGCAAGATATAAATGCCGTTCGTTCCTGGGACGGACGAGCTATTTCCGTCGCTACATTCCGGGATACGCTTCGATTTCGGCGCCCCTGGAACGGTTGAAGGTAAAAGATGCTCCGTATGCGTGGAATGGTGACTGTGAGGTGGCATTTCGTCAGCTCAAGCGAGCGTTGATGAAGCCTCCGATTCTATTTTACCCAGATGTCAAGCGAACCTTCAAACTTTACGAGGGGTCGTTCCGATACGCCGTCGGAGCCTGCTCGATGCAGAAAGTAGACGGTCGAGACCGTGTAGAAGCGAACGCTAGTAAATTGTTGACAGGGTCCCAGAAGAACTGGATAAACAAGCAAGATGGGATCTCGGAGATCTAATATGGGGGGTTTGTGTGGTCGACAAGACAATTTAGCTGCTACTTATACAAAAGACCTGTACACTGATCATCCGACTCTCACCTGAATCTTCAGTCCTGGTAACCGTACTACGAACGCGAAGTTGGCACGGTGGCATGGACCTGTTGAATGGTGCTCTTCCGTCGTATCCTTTTCTACGAGTTCGCGTGGTAGGAATGGCTTCTCGGTACGTGGTGGACGGTCTGTTGCGTCGGTTTGTCAAATTATCAGGGCGAGTCGGACCGGCACGCCCAAATGCGGTGCTAGTGGTACCTCCTCCTTATGTGGTGACGACCCTTCACTACTGATACGCGGATATCTTGTCGTCTCATTTGGGAATGACAAAACGACGGAAAAGGTTAGACGAGTCGCGTACTGGCTTGGCTGGCGTAAGGATGAGACCGAATATTTTTGAGGGAATGCAACAAGTGTGGCAGTGGGAAAGGTTCTTGACCGTGGAGCGCTGGCGTAATGCAAAGAATGCCGGTGGTTGAACTGAGATGGCCGCTCGACTTGATAGTCCTGGATGCTATCGGACCGTTACCCGTGACGGATGGGGGAAACCGTTATATTTTGGTGTTAGTGAACTACTTTACGAGGAGGGCCGAGGCGTTCGCTGCGGAACGTCTAGACTCTGTGACTTTTGTGGATGTGATGGTGAAGGCGTCGTCGCTCAGTACGGGCTTCCGTCTCGGCTGTTGAGCAACAACGATTCGAACCCCACGCCGGAAGGGGCTACGTTCTTTTACCAGACGCCCGTTATCACTAAACGGTACGGTGCTGCGTACCATACGCAAACCCAAGAGATTGTGGAACGGTTTAATGGTACTCTCACAGGGATGCTGAGAATGCACGTGAGTGAGCCTCAGAGCGACTGGGATGTCTACCTGTCACGAGTGTTGTTTGCCTACCGTACAGCCTACCATGAAGCGCTTAGAAACACCCGTTCTTCGCGTTGTACGGACGTGGCCCCGCGTTACCACTCGATGTGGTATTCCTGAACCTCGGGACAAAGTGGAAGAGTAACAAAGTGGATCAGTATAGAAGGAATCTGTACCGTTGATGCGTGGTTCTCGCCACTTAGTGAAGCGTCAGCTTTTGAAGGCCCAAGACAGGCATGCGAGGCGACAGGAGTGTCCAGTAAAGGCGACGTACGAAGTCGGAGATCCCGTTTGGGTGTACCAGATTTTCAGAGCCAGGCGAGGTGAAACGAGGACGAAGAAACTCGCTTTCTCGTGGCATGGTCCTTGCCGAGTCTATAGCAAAGTGGGGGAGAACGCATACGAGGTTGCGATCCCCACTCATCCCGATAAGCTGGTGATAGTGAATGTGAATAGATTAAAAAAGTACCGAGGAAAATGGACTCGATCGTTCCTGGATGAGGTACCGCCTGGCGCTGACGAGACCAAAGAGGAAGTAGTAATGGACCCCTGGAAGAATCCGACCTTCCACCTTCGAGCTTTGTGGAACGGTTAGCCGTCGGTCGAGAAGACATAGTCTTAGCTGAAGTCGAAAAGCCTTTACTGAAAGTGGTGGTTAAGCGGATTGTGAACCGTACTGTGGAATACTTAGCTCTAGCTGCGAACTACTAGACCTTCTGGCTACAAAGAGCGCTTTTGATACCGGCTTAAGCCCGGTTAGGGATGGCTTATGAAGATGCCGAATGGAAAAAGAAGGCTTTGCCTGAGCTGCGAAGAAGTGCTCGGTTGGCCAGCGCTAATGCGGAAGTCGACGAGGACGTGTTACTTATGGTACAAGTGGAGTCGTGAAAATTTTGAGTCAGCAAAGAACAATAACTCGATGGAGATTAGAACGGAAACTCGGAAATAGGATGGTGGTGCATTTTGGTGTATAATTTATTTTTTGCTACGAGCGGACCGATCGGACTCACGAGAACGAAGAGAAGAAACTTGGGATCGTTCCTCTGAAAAACGGTAACCTCGTGTTGAGAGTCGAGAGAAGTCAACGACGGTTTGGGGTCTTGCCCGACTTGTCGCCTGCTTCGGACGCTGCTCCGTTATCGGTGGATAAAGGATTCTCCGCGGCCTCTTCGTCGTCTTCTTCGTCATCTTGGTCGTCGGCGTCTTCGTTGATATCCTTTTGAACCTACTCCTTGTCTTCTTCGTGGTCTTGGTCGATACGTGGTTGGCCCTCTTCGCGCTCCTGGTCTTCTTCGTCGGATGCCTAAGTAGTACGCTAGATGCTAGTTTAGAAAATTTGGAGGCTGATAGTTGACGGACGGGGACAGTTTCAGGGTGGTGAATTCTCCGTTACTTCGAAGTCGTAAAAGTCTTCCCCTCGTTCGGACGCCTGGAACGGTCGATAGTTGTGCACAATCACCGGTTTACCAGCCGTCAGCAACTTGGCGACTTCGACTTGCGTTACGCGGAGAGAACGCTCGGAGAGAAGCTTCTTCCACGGATCACGGTTGATATTACCGACCCAGCTCTCTTTCGAAGGATTGCTGCCGGAGCCGTCCAGAGCGACGCAAGCCAGGGCCTTATAAGAAACACAGATATTTGGGGCGCGTGGGTCAATCGCTTGGCTTTTCTCGAGAAGTTTGGGGATGGTACGGTAGCCACTGCTGTTCAATTCGAATGGACCGTGGGCATTGGTGATGACTTGGCCGTACTGACGACAGTGAAGCTTGAATGGTTCTTGCTACTAGGAAAGATCAACTCGACGGTCTAGGACGTTCACAGTACAAGCGGTTAGACGCCTTGCATGTTTATTGGTGCGTGTTCTTACCTGAGGCGGTGACGTTAGCGTGGAAGATGACCGTGAAGTATTGGTACGGTTCAGGTGTTGAGCTCCAAAAGCGTGAGATCATACGTGGTTCGCTGTGCGTGGCTTGTGGACCGTTGTGACGCTGATCATCTACGCTACGTTCTACGTTGGGATGTTCCTGTACGAGATCGTCGAAGGTGTTTGCCTAGGGTGGCCTGGGGTAGTGGTCTTAACGGTGACGATGAACTACATATTTTCAGAAAGTGATGGCGTCGTGGAGTTTGGTGGAGTCGCCGTCAACCATGGTGCTGTGCTATTCGACGGGTGCGCTCTAAAAGGCGTGGTTAGCCATCTGTTGCGTTGATATCAGTATACGTCGGAAGGACGTTCGCCGCTTGCTGTGGCCCAGGACTACTACGACGGTTGGATCCGTGGCAGGGAGGAACAAGAGCAAGCTGACCATCTCAGTGAGACATTCTGGTGAGCGGAAAGAGGTTCTGTGAAGACACCTCCACAACAACTGCGCGCGCTGAGTGGGATGCAGGCAGAACGTCGGGCTTTGCGAACTAACAGGAGACTCTGGATTTTATTCCGGAGTTTCTACAGGACGACACTCGACCTAAGAAAAAAAATCTATCTTTATGTGATTAATTAGTAAAATAAACCTTGCACCTGAAGAACATAGTGTCTCCAGTCTTCTATAATTTGGTACCCGGATAAACCTGTTATCTCCTATTTCATTTCTAAAATCACGGTATTATTGTTTTGAACGAATTCGTGCGTACCCATATGTAGCTGAATGCATCAGTTCGTACCAAAAATATCGTTTGACTTCTTATAGCCAATACAGTACATGAAGTATTACAGTATCCGGTGGACATCAATAAAACACAGAAGAATGTTGCCTGTGGTGGCCACGGGTAACATCAAAACCCATTCACCCAGTGAATGTTGCTTGGAGAAAACTGGGTGAAACAAATATCTCGTTTTGAAGTTTAAATAGCCCAATGGGTGAGCTCCAATAAATCTTTACCAGCTGTGGCAGAAAAAAGCTCATTCGGTTCTCCTTGCTACTGTTAAAAGCTCCAATCACAGTAGTTTTGGAAGCAACATGATTCTTCTACATCTTGCAACATGGTTGGTATTGCTTCTCCGAATGCGCGACGTCCAACGTCCTCATTAAGAGCACTTTTCTTGACCAATGCCTTCTCCTAAAGGGCACACTTAAAAAATTACATTTAGCAATGTCCGAGTGAGAACGGTGGCAACCGTCTTGGGCACGGTCCCCGTCCCCCTCTGGAGTGACCTGCGACCAGCCACTTGAAGTCGCACGACAAGAGGATGAGCGGCCGTCGGGTCACTCGAATCAGCTCTGACATTGTCGGATTTGATTGCCCGAATTGGTGCCTGGCCTCGTCGCTTCGACGTGAAGTGTGAAGAAGGAACAGCACCGCATGTTGAGTACGCAAGCTACTACCTGTCGTCACAGCGATGTGCAAGGCACTTGGGACAGACGACCCAGGATACGGCACTACCACAACGTATGCAAAGCACAGTGAAGCGAAGGGAGGGTCATCCACAGCAATTTACTCAAGGACGCGTGGACGTGCGGTCCGACTGAGTAGAAATACGGTAAGGGTGACATTTGCGAGTGAGGTGAGTTGGGTCAGTCGTGAATTTTACCTGGAAACCCCGAGTTGACTTAATACATTTGGCTTTTATTACTTAAATTGCTGTTTTTGTCGACTTGGATTACTATTTGTTGCCCCGCACGTCTAGAGCTCCCTACCATAGATCAACGCAAGCGTCCCGTTCCAGGGCGACTCGCAACAGCAACTGCGCCATCTTGGCATTCGTCTTTGTTATCTCCACTGTATTTGTTTGCTTCTGGTGGAGATAGTGTGTCTCGCAGTCCAGTAATGGCAACTCATAAAATCCTTACAGCTATAATCACTAATCCGCCACTGGCAAATTCAGCTATAGAGAGCAGTAGAAGCATTGTTTATTTACGACCTTCAAGCACGGAAGAATTTGAGTGTAGCGAGAATTTAAGCAATATTTTGCCATTAAAATGCATAACAATCTACTCTCCTAGTCACTGAGATGATCGATATCCTCCATTTAACGGGGGGGGGGGGGGGTCTTGGGGCGGGCTGAGGTTTGAGAACATTCCGTCAGCAACAAGACTGTAGTTGGGTAGTCCCAGGGCTGTTCGCAGCTCCTGTATGTCAAGGTTGAGCTGCATCTCGCTGGAGCCGTTAAGACGCACTGTAAGAGTTCGGAAACCGCCTTCCTGGCGGCCTCCATCTCTGCCCGGACTACGCATAGCGTCCAAGTGCTGCATTTGACGAAAGGTAGCGCTACAGGGAAGGCTTACCTTAGCACCTTCAGCCTGACGGACCTGCCTTATAGCTCAATGTGTGCGAGCTATGTCGCCGACTAGCACGTCGAAGCGCTCTGTCAGGTACAAATCGATAGCTGCCGCTGCAGCAATGCAGGCTGGCGTAGCACGTCGAATTCCTTGAAGAACCGCTTTAGCTGCGTACATGTGCAGCTGGACGATAAATGGTCCTTCAAATGTCTTTTGCTTCTTGTAGTTAGCTTGAGCTTGAGACAGCACAGTAAGCCAGGATTCACCAGAAAGTAGAACTAACTGCGACTGCTTGGCGTGCTGCGTCGGCTTCATATACAGCCTCATGGCGGGGCGTGTGGTCTTGGTAGAATAGCAGCTAAAGCTGCGCTTACCTTCCTTTCTGCTATTACATATACACTGTCGAAGCTATCGTGCACTTCGTCGAGCTCAAACTCAGCGTCTTCAACTGGTACACTTGTTCTACTGGTACGACCAAACTCGCCTATCTTCACTTCTACTCTAACTCGGGTTTTCTCCATCTCCATTGCGTGTTTATATAAGCAGTCGAAGGTCGGAATGCCCATCTAAGTATTGTCGTTTCATGCGAAACAGCTATAAACGAACGACGAAGCACATTAAAAAACGAAGTATAAATAGAAGGCTGCCCATCTAATTACAGCTTTCCTCCGTTTATATATATCAAATCACTCTTATCAGCGCTTTAAAACGGTGGATTTGCAACAACAAAAAACAATTGGGCATAACGATCGGTTTTCACAATATGTGATGCATATAAAAACCATGCATCTTAACATCAGTACTATAAATTTAAGGATATGCAAGGTAAGAGAAGCGCCTCATGAAGTACGCTATTGTCGTATTGGCGGTGATCAATCCTGGTACGTTTTTTAACGTGGTTTGCTTAAAAAACGACTGGTATAATGTGTGTAACATTAAGGATGTAGCTGTGTTCAGGGTCAAACTGTAACGGGGCCACACATCACACTATAAGTCACCTATAGGAAAGCAATGTCATCAGCCAATGGTTGGCTTTAGACAACCTTGGTACCTTGTACCAAATATCCCGAAGTATGATGTGTCATACTTCTGAAGTGTGGCGTGTCACACGTTGGGTAACTAGGGGTACACTTAAGGGTACGTACCCCGTTACATCCTCTCCCACTTAGGTTCAGTTTACCGACCAATCAGAATGAAGAAGTGTACGTCACAAACTTTCATTCTCAAAGTCAAAAACATCGACTTGGCTGCGCGAGCGCGGCGGAGGCTCACTTCACAGTTAGAGCCTCGAGCAGCAGTCTGTGCGCTCTTCTTCTAGGTCTCCACTTCGACCGTTTACCATGACACGCTCCAAGGCTGCTGCCGGAAAGGCGCAAGACAAGAGCACGAAGCCTCCCGGCGAAGGATCGGCACTTCAGGAGGCTACTCAGGTGGCCTCCGAGGCGATCGGTTCATCGGGCGACAAGGCTGTGGGCAAGCGAACAAGCAAGCGCCGCAGCCCGTCGCCCTCGGCCTCGGCCTCGCCAGACAATCGTCCGACCCCTCGGTTCGTAGAACGTGAGTTTGACTCTGGCAGTGAGGATGAAGCCGAGTCCGAGAGCACGCACGATGCTCCTGCGGGCTCTGGGGGAGACAGCCCAGTGCCCAGCGAGCACAAGGACGACAGCGTGTAGTCGCTCGCTAGTGATCAAGGTGATTACAGTCCCAGGACGTCTGTGCGTTCTGAGAGTCCGGACATCAAGGCTAAGGGCACTCCCAAAGCCGGTGGCGATGAGGAAGAGAATCCTCGCAATCGTCTCTCGCTTGCAGATGGTCTTGCGCGTGCTAAGGCCTCTAAAGCCGAAGGCGCCAATCACTCTAAGAAGCGTACGGCTTCTAAGTCTCCACTCCGCGAGGAGAAGGAGACTCGGTACTCCCATCGGGGCCTCTTCGACTCCTCGGATGAAGATGAGGAGAAGGAGGAGGAAGAGGGTGCTATCTCTGAGCCCCGGGAGATCACGAATGACCTCGACCAGCAGCAGGAGGACTTCCAAGCCGCTCAGCGTGTGCGTGGGGGTTCGGTGGTGGTGCCCGTCAGCCAGGGAGCTGCCATCAACTCACGAAAGTATTGGCCTCCCGAGGAAAGCTCTGGGGATGACCTCTTCCTGGAGCTTCTCGTCGCTCCTCGTGGGCTTGTTGGCGGCCACACCTCTAGGGGTGTTTATGAGCGTACCCTTGTGCAGAAGGAGCAGCTGTTGGTTGACAACTTGGAGGCGGCTTGGTGTGTGCTTCTCGCACCACACTGTATCCCGCTTAAGGACTTCACGACGTGTCGTAAGAAGCCCGAGAACCGGGGTGGGCTTTACCCTCTTTGGGGCTCTCCCGAGGTTCTTCTCGAGAACTGTCCCTACTAGAGTTCTTGTGAGGACATGTTCTGGGCTTGGGTGAAGTCTCTCAAGTACTTACCCTCGGAGTTACGGGAACTCCATGAAGATCAGCCACTGCCCCGCATCCTGGACCAGCGTGATCCTCGTGTTCGGTTTGCCCACATGGTCAGTAAGCGCATGCTGCCAAGGAACATTCTGAAGCGTGCGGCTTCTAGCTCTCACGATGAGCGCGGGTACGAAGTGTCTTCAACGTCCGTACCCCGTTCGGGCAAGAAGCCCCGGACTACTTATGAAGCTACCGCCGCTTCTGTTCCCAGATTGCTACACCCTTCAGACCGTCAATCAGGAGCCGTTCAATCGTCTCCCACGGGTTATCGAAGTGGGCATAACCCCTCCACTTCACGAGGAGCTATCGCTTACCGCGACACCGTTACGCCAGGAGGATCCGCTCCACGTGGAAGTGGACTTCTCCATTCTGGTCAAGCAGGGGCGGAGGTGCCCTCGTACGAGTACGAGTACTCGGCGTCTCCCAAACCCCACTCTCGTCCGGGTGCTCCGGCTGCGGGTCCGACACAGGGCCCTGAGGTTGACCGCCTCCGTCAACGTGTCCTCGTGCTTAAGATTCCACTTGGCCTTGGGACTGGCGATGATGATGCCGCCCAGGCCGGGAATCAGGGCGAGCTCGCTCGTCTTGCAGGCCGCCTGGACCTGCTGGAGCGAGAGGTCGCGAGCCTGCACCTGCGGGTGGATCGCCGGGCCTCTTCGTCCGATCTGGACGAGGCCTTTCGCATGATCCGACGGATCGAGGCTTTGTTGCCACGTCCGGAGCCGCCTGTGGCACACTCCCAGACGTACGCGTATGGTGCGTACCCGGCGTACTCAGCGTACTCGGCGTATGGCGCCGGGGTCCGTTCGTATGAAGCCCCTCCGGCGTACGGTCTTGACCGCAGCATTGCCGTCCCGACCGAGGCTTAAGTGCCTGCTCCGACGCCTTCGTCGGCGTCTGTGACCGGCCCTCGCTTCGAGGAACTGGGCCAAGGTGGGTTTGCGAGTCAGCAACCCCCTGCGGGTCAAAGTACCGCTTAAGACGTCCAACATAGAACGTGGGGTGCGTCGGCATTGACTTAGGCAGGTCGATGGTGTACGTTGCACCATGTCTGGCCAGGACTGCAAATGGTCCGATGAAGCGGTGCTTCAGCTTGTTGCTGCCGACAGAGCTGACAGTGTCTAGCGGTAGGCTCCTCGTGTCTAATAGCACTAAGCCCTTCCACCTCAAATACACTTAAGTTTCCTCTTCCATATTTGTCTGAGTAGTTCTTTTGTCTGTCCTGGACCGCTGTCATGGCATCGCGGACCCTGCTGACAACGCTCAGCTTGGTATCCACAAAGGATTCCACTCGTTTCCGCAGTGCAGCTGGTCTCACATCCGAGACCTGGGAGGAAAGAGCTTTCCGATCCTCTCCCCCACTTAGAATGGAGGGGTGAGTGTCTCCTTGAAGAGTGAGAGGCACTCTAGGGTGACGGAAGCCGTTCAAGTAGAACGGCGTGAACCCCGTGGACGCGTGCACCGCGTTGTTAAGCGCAAACTCAACAACTGGAGGCTGCTGCGACCACGTACGTGGTGCTGCCGCGCACACACTGCTCAGAGTGTCCTCGAGCACTCGATTGATGCGCTCTGTCTGGCCATCTGTCTGCGGATGGTCCGCAGTGGACATCTGCAGACGAGTTCCCAGTAAAGGAAACAGCGTTTTCCAAAACGCAGCCGTGAACCGCGGGTCTCGATCCGAGACAATCGTATGCGAGAGACCGTGATAGCGGCACGCCATCGACGATCAGCCTTTCGGTTTGTTCGCCCGTAACAGTGACGGGAATCGGAGCAAGATGTACAATCTTGCTCAGTCGACACACGAACACCAAATTTCCGGTGTTGCCGTGTCCGTCGGTGGGAAGCCCAAAGATGAAGTCAAGACTCATCGACTTCCAACAGTCAGCCGGTACGGGCAGGCTCTGTAGTGAAGCCGAAGAGTGCCCAGCGGGTTCGACCCGCTGACATGTTTCACATGTCTTCACGTATCGGGCGACCCACTTGTACATGTGGGTCCACCAGAAGGCCTGCGAGACCGACAGGAAGGTCTTCTTGCGGATCAAGTGACCGCTGAAGGGCGCGTCGTGCGCCTCCGCGAGAAAATCGGACTTCAGATTCTCCTCGTTGGGTACGGCCACCCGTGGAGGTTCATTGGGCCCCACCCGGTAATAGAGGAGTCCATCCTTCAACTCATATCGGTGGAGCCGTGAGCGCTGTCGCGATGAGAGCCAGTCGAACTTCGCGCTCGTTCCTGCCGCGAGGAACTTGACGATAGGCGTGACAGCCTCATCTTCCCGATACGCCGTGCGTATCCGATCATATAGATCCGTTGTCACCCGCGTGATGTGGGCCAACCCTAATCAGGACGCTGCGAGAGGGCGTCCGCAAGCACGTTGAGCTTGCCCGGCTTGGATTCGACGCGGAAGTTGTACTCCGCGAAGAAGGACAGCCACCTCGCCATCCTTTGGGAGAGGTGAGGCGAGTTAGTCACCGTCCTCAAGGATGCGTGGTCTGTGTAGATCACGAAGGGCCGAGAGCCCAGAAGGTGAACACGAAGCTTCACAAGGACATATTTCATTGCCAGGAGCTCCGTGTCGTGGACAGGGTAGTTCCGCTCGGCGGCTTTGAACTGCCAGGACTAGAACGAGATGACTCGTTCGTGTCCAGCCGTGCCGGTCTGCAGCAATGCACATCCGATGGCGTAGTCGGAGGCATCGCAGACGACGCTAAACGGCTTCGTCTGATCCGGCAGGGCCAGGACAGGGGCCTCTTGGGGACTGACCTTGATGCTGTCAAAATCATCCTGGTGCTCTAGCTCCCAGCGCCAGTCGACGTCCTTCTGAAGGAGGCCCGACAAGGGCTTAGCAAAGCCCGCGTACCCTGCGCTGTACTTGTGAAGGTAGGTGACCAAGCCCAATCACTTTCGAAGATCCTTCTGAGATCGGGGCGTCGGCCATGCTGCTATGGCCTTGACCTTGTCTGGGTCAGCCCGAACGCCCACATTGCTTACGAAGCAACCGAGAACTTTAATCTCTGGTGACGCGAAGACGCACTTGTCGATATTGACGTAGAGCTTGTTCGCTCGCATTACGTCCAACACGCGACGGAGGTGCCCCAGATGCACCTCCTTGGCCGTCTTGCCTCCCTCGGCACGGCTATGGACGAATATGTCATCGAAGTACGTCTGAATGCGGGGATTTCGACTCCCGCACCATGCCTGCCTTCACTTTCGCAGCGATGAAGGCATCAATGGTCTCGCACTGTTCGTGCGGAAGAGGCCATTGCCTGGTGACACAGTACTTTGTGCCAGGCACGAGATCAATCTCATGCCGTACGCCTCGATCTGGTGGGAGTTGGGTCGGTGGATGTTTGTTCACCACGTCCGCATACTCCGTCACCAAGGGATACACCGGATCCTTGGGGTTCTTAAGGATCTCAGAACTCAAGCGCGTCTGACGCTGCTTATTCAGGTCTTTCAGGACGTTCTCGTCCAAAACAGAGGAGGAGTTTAGCTCCTCCCGAGTAATCTCAGGTCTCATGAGCACCAACTCGGCAACCTTTCCAGCCATGAGGTTGGCCAGGAAAGACTCGACCGTCATTTCCTCGAGGTTCGGCATCTCTGCAACATATGGCAACAGTTCCAAGTGGACACCAGATGCCTTGACGGGTAAACCGGTCTCACCATTGACGATGTGATAACACTCTTCCACCGGCCTTGTCGGAGGGGCCCGGGCCCTGGCCTCCGAGTTGCTTGAAGCGACGTCGATCTGAACGAAGTTCAGACCCGACTTGTAACGGGGTAAGAGATACCGTCACTAGCTTACACTATATTGTGGAGGAAGCTCGCAATAGTAAAACCAAGTCTTAGGTTTGTGTCAAATTCAACTCTGATTTATTTAGGACCAGGGCGGCTGCCCCTGGCCTCGTGTGAACCACTCAAACACATGTCTTTATCTGATTGGTCAATAAGTGAGTCTGGCTCCTCACTATCAACCAATCAGATGATGACACCTTGGCACACGCTACCCGTGTGCCACTTTACCTACTTATGTAATAACTAAAGAAATATCTACCTACTTATGTAATTGGAGTTGGGCCCATTACACGACTTGTGGCGGCGTCGTCGTCGTCGACGGCGACCGTGACGTGGAGCTCTGTTAGCCATGTCTGGGGATGTCGGAGCGCCGACATGTCTGGGCGACCGCGAGTGGCACTATGTTACCCACACAGGAAGCGTATCCGACGTCTTCCTCTTCAGTTAAGGTCTGGGCGACCGCGTGTGGCACTATGTTACCCACTCGGAACACGCTATTGTAAGTGTTCGTGACAGCTGTGTGGTGTAGTAGAACACACAAATATCGTCAGATGTGGATTCCTTACACAAACCACAACGAATCGCCGAGTTAGGTCGGCGGTTGTATGGCCTGCGCAGAGGGTGGCCCCCTCGCGGTCCGGCGCTTCCGGGACAGACGAGTGGCTCGCTCCCACTCGGTTCCGACTAACCAAGTCAGATCACTTCCGAGGCTCCGCCGCGTTTGGTTCAGCTGAGCTCGTTCACAACCCTGTGCCCTCCACCAAAGGATGGACGACGGCGCGCGAGCGCTTTTACAGGTCACCGAGCGCAGAGGCTGCTCAGCTAGAAGTGTTACGGCACCCGGGCTATCCGACGTACCGGCCCGCTGAGTATGCGGGACTTTCTTTCGCGCGTAGCGAGACTTTGTCCTACCCGGACCGACCTAATCTCTTGGCGCTACCAGTCAATACCCTACAAGCTATGCCTCTCGAGTATTGACGGCAGGCATAATCCAGCCCTATGCAGGGACTTACCGGAAAAGTGTACACGTGTCTTGGACTAGGAAAATTCTGCTCTGTTATCTTCTGGGAGCCCTTTCGGTTCCCCCTATTTAATCCTATGCTTTTCATACAAATATCTAGTGAAATGTAGTCGTTTCGGATCTCTACCGACCCTTCAGCTGAGTTCCGGCGACCGTTGAGCTCAGCGGCTATCCGGATAGCATATCCGGACAGATCGCCGAGTACTTACCGTGATCCTTTGCTCCTAAGCTCTGGGTTATCAAACCGAGCCGATTCTTGACCTAAAGTAGGTTGGCGTATGGTCGAATCTGGAAATCCCTACACCACAACTGCCCCGGTTATGATACGAGCCGAGCTGGTGAGTGTCTTAATCCTTCATTTGGTTCTGCCACCGTTGGTCCATACTCGGCTGATGACATTCCGCGGCTCTCCACCACCTTCTTCGGTACGTTTGTTGCTTCCGCTGTCACTCCCTTGGCAGCTCCTTACTCCTCGCTTGTTACTCCAGCACAACTCGCGGCACCATCATTCTTCTCCAACTCCTCGTCGAGGTGAAGGCGTGCTAGCTGAGTCGATTCCCCGACCCGTCGGTACTCGTGGGGTCAGCGACCGGCCTGAGGCTAGGCTGGTCGACCTGACAACTTCTCATGAGTCTGACGCGGAGTCGGCGGGGTCTTCTCGCGTAGGCCTTCCTGGTCCACCGAGCTTGCCGGGCGACACCACTTCGGGCGCCACCAGTCAGCCAAGCTCGGCTGCTCCAGTGAGTCTTGACTCCCTCATGGCCAGAGTTAACGAACAAGGGTATGAGCGCCGAGAAGAATTGACCTTCTTAGCGAGGCTCATGGCTTACGGATTTACTCGTACACAGCAGGTGACGAAGATGAAGTTGCAGAACCAGGCGATGAATCCACCAAATCCTTGTTCAAAGAAGGAGATCAAGTCTGGTTGTTTATGGAGCGAGTCAAGTCGGGCCTGACCAAGAAGTTAGCCCACCGATGGCATGGACCATTCAAGGTGAAGAAGAAGGTGGAAGAATTCGCCTATGAATTGGAGTTACCCGACAAGAGTGGATATAGGTTCTACCCAGTGGTCCATGTATCACGCCTGAATGCAGTCACCGAACTCGGCGGAAGACCGAAGACGAGGCTAGTCGCCGACCTCGAAGAGACTCAGCGATTTGACTTTGACGAAGAATTACTGCCTGAAGACAGCTGGGAACCAGACACAAGTACAAACCAGTATGAAGTCGAAGCAATTCTCGACGATGAGCTACCATTATCCACGAGTACGTCACGATCACAACGGAAGTTTAAAGTTAAGTGGGTCGGCTACGATGAGCCTACTTGGCAACCACTGTCGAATTTGTCATGTGGGGGTCTCCTGTTTGACTATCTACGACAGAAGAAGCGCGAAAACCGTCGGCAAATGGTGCAAGTTGCAGATGAGGATTAACAGCTATTGCACCAAAAGTTACACCAACTCAGCGGATGACACAGGCCGAGTTGAGATGGAATACTACTGTGTCGAAACTACATATACTGAATAATTACGAAATGAAGTCCTGAACGATACCTACGGGACGCCCAGTCAAAAGAAGAAAACTAAAAAGTCGGCGATCCGGACTCCAAGTGAGTTGAACCCGACGGAGACAACTGGGAAGAGCTCAGCGGACTCGACGATTGGGGGCGTGGCTTCGTAGCAGACGTCATCCCTTGGGAACTTGCGGAAGGAGATGCAACATTCGCAGCCGTGGCAAGAAGTATCATCGCCGAGCTAGCCAACGAAGCTGACGCCGAACCAGGTGCCTCAGGACCCGACTCGGCTGAAGTGGGTTGAGGCGGATCCGCTCAACTGGGGAGTGGGGTGCCGAACAGAGACATACTCGGAGACGCGCCTCGGAGATTAGGAGAACCCAACCCATCGTCCGCCGAGTCGTCATCAGACGCACTCTCGTCATCTGAGCCGAGCTCACCGATTGACGACCCAGTGAAGATGTGGATGCCTTGACGATTCAGCCGAGTTGGAGCACCCGGGGCATAGGCAGGAGGCGCTTGTTCGGCAAGATCGAAGTCTTCTTCAATCGCGTCGTCAACAACCTGAGGATCCATACCGCGCGGAACGAAAACCAAGAAGTCCACGTTCCAAGCGCGGAAGCAGGTGTTATACGGGTGGACCGCCGGGTCAGTTAGCCACCAAGCTCGCCAGGGCTCGGCTAGATCCACATCATGAGCACATTGGACCCAGTCTCTCCCGGAGGGAACCCACGAAAGGTTAACGGGAGAATAATGGGGGACGGACGGGTCGAAATAAACCTCTGCGTCTACCAGAGGAGCAGGTTCATCGCCGAGTTTCTGAGTGACCGCCGAGTATAGCTGATCGTAGACAGCGACAACCAAAGATCGCAGAGTGTCACTACGACGTTTGCGTTCACGCTTGTACATCAGCCACAGCTCATACACCTCAGCAAGCTGAGCGGGCGTGGCAGCCGGGTTGATGTCAGGATGGAGACCCATCAACACACTCGACTCGACGATCCAATGACGACGCTCATAGAGAGCTACGAAGTAACGGGTCATTTGGCCATCTGTCTGGATGGGCCTCCCCGCCGAGTCCAAGGGACTGTCGCCACGAAGCTTCACCCACATATCTCCAAGAACTTGCATCAAAGTTCGAGGTCGGGTCTGAGAAGCCAAACACCGCCGAGCTTCCTCCAGTATCGACGGAGAAAAGAAGAAAGGAAGCTCAGGGAGCATCCGCCGAAGACGCTGACAAGGATGGCTCGGATCGAAAACGGCCATGAAAGTTAGAATGCCGTCAAGAGAACACGGCGTAGGTGGCACACGACTCTTGCCTCCTACGAGCTCCATCTGCACCCCTCCGCTCAGTGTATCCAATAATGCATTCCAACAACGGGCTGAGCCGAAATGCATAAATGGTACCTCGCGGAGTTGAGCCATGTGAAGAGTCAAGCGACAATCCTTGGACACCGCTTGCGAGGCTCGAGTCCGTAACGTCGCCAGCGGGAGTGTAAGAGCGCTGGGTAGTGCGACCAAAGCCGGACGTGAGGCAGTCGAACTCGGCTGAGAGAGAATCGACACAGCCAGGAGCCTACTCGGCGAAGGAGCAGCCGGAATGGATTGAGCCGGAGCTGGATCAGGAGTCGACGGAAGCTGCCGATGCTTGTGGTGTCGGTGCGTCTTGTGATGCTTCTTGTGTTTCTTGTGCTTCTTGGATTGCTTCGACCGATGACCGGTAGGACTCGACGAGGCACGACGTTTGCGATGCTGCTGCTTCCCCGAAGCCGGTGCAGAGGCAGAACTCGTCCCGTCACCAGAATCCTTCGATGAAGGCCGCGAGGAGTGGCGATCACTCGGCGGCAAGGACTCATCACTCATCTCGTCGTCAGAGCCGAAGATTGCCGCATGAAGGCTTCTCGTTTTGGCAGAACGACGACCATCTGCGGTCGCTGAGTCGGAACCTGAAGGACTGCCAGCCGAGTTATCTGATAAGGAAATGGGATCCAAGAGCGACCCAGCGGCAGGATTCGTCGAGCCGGTGGACGGTGCGGAACCATCACCAGGCCCTAACACCTCCTCGTCAGACGCGTCGAGGTCCTCAAGCAGCTGAGCAGTCACAGTGCGGGCGGTCGCAGCAGATCTCCAGATAGGGCGCCCAGATGGGGACGTCAACGGCCGTGGTCACAGGGAGAGACGGTCTGAGGACACTCACGGCCGGAGTCACTAGGTCAGTCGGCGTGGTGGATACGCTCAGACCCCGAGAAGACGACTGGGAGCGCCCAACCACCGTTGGCACGACGCTGAGTGGTGCACTCGACTGGGGCAACCCAGCGGAGATGGGCGACGTCAAGCCTGGGGCACAAACGCTCGTAGCCGGGACAGGCAGCGAAGCCACGACATCGGATGAAGATATCGGCGGTGGACGAGTAGCCGCGACTGACGAAGTCACCGGAGGACCAGAAGAGGAAGAACCCGCCGAAGTCGTCGAAGCAACCGCAGGAACGGTGTCGGCGGGCGGCTCAGGCAACTCAAACTCGAATTCAGCTTCGCTCGAAGCGTCATCGTCGTCTTCAGAGCGAGCAGAGACAGCGGGCTGAGTAGCAGAACTCAGCTGAAGGTGACGAACCTTCTTCCGCCGAGTCCGACGACGAGACTTTCCAGAGCGAGGCCTTCCTCCATCGGATACAGTAGCTTGAGGAGAACTTGAGTGCAAAAGGGCACTGATAGCCTCGTGTCCATCCTCCCCGGGGAGTGGACAAGCGTACGGTTGAGGCGGATGCGGCGCCGGTGGACGATGACGAGGACCTGCAGCTGGGGGAGACTTGGGGTTGGCATAACGTCGAAGCCGCTGAGTCAAAGTCAAGTTCGCCAAAGGCGTACGGTGAAGCTGGGCAAGAGTCGGCTCAGCCTGGCTCGTAGCCGCCGCTGAGCTGACTGGAGCCTCCGCCGAGTCTGCCAATGAAGTCACCGAAGACGCTTGACTAGCTGAGGGGGCCACACTAGGACCGATAACGGAACTCGCTACTGGAGCATCTCGGCGAGGATGGACAATCAACTCCAACCGCCGAGTTTCACCAGCTGGGATGTTGAGAACCTCAGGGAAGCGAGACTCCAAGACACGACACAGCCGAGCGTTAAGGAGAAGGTCGGACGGATCAAGTCCAGGAACCTGCAACCCACCGCCAGCAGCAGCAGCCATGTGAGGGTCGTGCATCGGAATAATGCCATTCCGACGGATGAGCCGCTTCTGTCGCAAGATCACCGCCCCGCTGCTCAGCGATCACCGACTGAGCGTGCCGCAAAGGTTGAGTGCCGGTGGAGCTGTACAACCGCACCGACTCCTGCAGCTGTTCGAAGTGCTTGGAAGCAATGCCCTGAAGGGTGACGAACGCCGCATCCCTCTCAGAAATGGATCGGAGAAGGACGTCGATCTCGGCGTCTCGATCCAAGACTTGCTGATGATGGAGCTGGGCCTGATTCAACGCAGCGTCAACCTTGCTCTGCTCAGCTGCGATGGCAGAGCAAGTTTTGCCTCACTTAGAGCTACAGCCTTTCGCAGTGACGCGAGGAGATTAGCCGACTGCGTGGCAGCAGCCTCCAATCGAGACACTTGCTGTTGAGCCGACGAGAGCTGAGTTGACAAGTCGACGTTGCTGAGAGCAAGCGAGTCCAGTCGCCGAGTCAGTGCGCGGTTCTCCTCCTGAACAGCTTGATTGTCAGCTCGGAGATCGCCAATGATCTGTGGATAATCAAGAGCGGCGTAGTTGCCTTTCAAGATATCCAACAGCTCCCCCGCGGAAGCGGCATGCAAGATCGCTCGCCGCTGCACGGGATCGGAGGGCTCCACGGAACGCCTGACTTCCCCCTCTTGCTCTAGCCGAGTCTTCATCCAGCTCGTCCTCAAAGTGAACTCGGCGTACTCGGCTACGAGTGACTACCGTGACAATCGGGGTTTCCGCTGGGTTGTCTGTGGCGTACAGTTATTCGGTTACTCGGTTAATCATTCTCAGTTCTGCTTTCCTATCCGTCACGAGAATTACTCGTCCAGCTTTAGCTTCAAGTGCTTCTGTAGCGAGAGAATCAGCCGCTGCGTTATAGTGTCGCGCTATGTGTCGATACCGGACCGAGTTGAGTTGCTTCGTGAGATCCTTGTGTCGAGCTAGCTCCACTTGCAATGTTTCCTTCTTGCATGCTATCACCCCCATGGATTGCTGGATTGCAAGCCGGGAGTCACCCACGATAATCAGATCGGTTATCCCTCGGTCAATCGCCGCCAAGACTCCATTGTTCATGCCGGTGTACTCGGCGATGTTGACTGTGGTGGACGACAGGTACCCACTCGCAGCAATCTCAATGTCCCAATTCGGAAGGCGCCACAGTATCCACGAACAACTGCCATACCCGCCGTATTTAGCCGTCTTCGCTGAGCCATCAAATGACAGCACACATCCTGCAAAGTCAGCTGGTATTCGGGCGTATAGCAGCGCTGGGTCCATTCGAACTGTCGCCGAGTTCTTGGAGGGAGGCGCAAGGTGCTTCAAGGAATCGTCGAGTCCGATAAACGGGGTTATCGACGCCTGGAGCAACTGGGCGAAGTCTACGTCTCGTTCACGTACTCGCTTCACCTTCAAATCGTAGGGTGACAACATAACTGCGAAACTGACTGCGCGGCCGTACAGCGACTTTGACTTAAACACCCACTCCAGCGTGGAGAAACGGGTGTAGACGTGTAGCGTCTTTCCCGCCAAGAGAGTGTAGCACACTTTCAGCAATTGTAACAGCGCGACTACTTCTTTCTCAGCGGGATGGTAGCCGAGTTCATTCTCCTTCAGTACGCGTCCGCAGAAGCGAACTGGGTGCAGCTTGTCGTCGTGCGGTTGCATCAATGTACTGCTCAGTGCCCACTCATTGGCGTACAACATTATATGTACTTCTTTCGTCGAGTCGAAATGACGCAGAATTGGAGCTTCTGCTACCCGTCTTTTGAGCTCGGCGAATGATGCTTTTGCTGACGCCAAGTCACCCCAGGGCCAAAGTCCGTATCTTTGAGCTGATAGAGTACTGCTCCGTAAACAGCCAAATTCTGGATGAATCGGCCGTAATAGTTCAGGGCACCGAGGAAAGCTTGCATCCCTTTCTTTGATTTCGGGAAGGAGAGCTCGGCGATCGCGGCTATCTTCTTCGCATCAGCGCGTATGCCACTCGGCGTAATCTCGTGCGATAGGAAATCAACCTTGGGTTGGACAAAGATACTCTTGGTAAAGCTGATGCTAATTCGACATTCTGTGAACCGGGCTAGTAATCGGTCGAGTGTCTCCAAGCAGGCGTCGAACGTCTCCCCTCCAAAACAGATATCATCGACAAACGACCTCCGCTTGAACACCGGAATCAAGGAAGACTGGTCTGGTTCTCCATTAGCAAACATGTCGCCGTCCGGTCCGTTGACCAGGTCTTGGACCGGATCGCAGTCAGCTTGTGATTGGTGGTCAGCTTCAAATTTCGTCAGCTGATTCTGCGTTGAATCGCTGACTCCGCCGAGCTCGACTCGCCGAGTACCCGACTCGGCTTCAGCAATAGCCATTCGTTCGGCAAACAGCTGCCATCCTCCCTTTGGTTGAACGTATCCCCATAGAGCGTTGTCGATCAGTCGCTGGTAAATCATAGGCGCATTCTTCAATCCAAACGGCATGCGTAACCATTCAAAGTGTCCAAGTGCACAGACGAACGCTGAGATCTGCCGAGCTCGGCGTGTCATCAAGACTGCCCAGAATCCACTCGCAGCATCGAGCGAGCAAAACCACAAGTAACTCTCCAATTCGGTAAGCAGGTCATCGACTAGTGGCATAGCGTATTCCATCGGTGTCGTAACCGCATTAACTAGTTTATAGTCAATGCATAGCCAAATATCCACACCATTTTTCTTGAGGACTATCACCACTGGCGAGGCCCAAGGGCTGCCCGAGAATGATATCAACCCAGCTCGAAGCAGCCCCTTCAACAACTCGTAAAGTTTGCTCAAGTGGCGGAGAGGTATCCCCCGAGCTCTCTGCTTAATGGGTGCGTGTCCTTGAACATCGATGTCGCACAATGCTCCGTACGCTGGAGGCGGCAGGGCATTACCACTTGAAATCATTATCCCTTCGTGCTTTTGTAGCTCTGCCACCAATTTAGCCGATTGTGCTGGCGTATGACTACTCGACTTGACGTTTGCAGCGCCATAGTCGAGTTCGGTAGGTTCAACTTCAGTGAGGTCGGGAAGGAAGGCCAGCTCGTGAGCGTAGTCCGTCAATTCCAGATCTGTTCCACTACGCTCAAAGGCGTTGGACGTACCATCGTCAACATCATCCTCTTGCTCGTCTTCGGTCGCGGCGATAGCCAAGTAGTGTTGTCCTAGGGTTTCCGTTGAGTCTCTCGTCGAGTTGCACTCGTCATCTTCAGCTTGTCCTAAACCGTAGTCAATTCCGCCGGGGTCGAACACCGTCGCCGCTGAGTTCGTCACTCCGACCTCAGCTATAGTACCTTCCAACAGTGATACCTCTGGTAATTTATAGTTGTCGGCTGCGTCAGGGCCCGTATTCGCTGAGTTCACTGCGATGGTCGATCTGACTCCTGCGTTTTCAAACTTGGCTCCGAGGTAGATGGTATCATCGTCACGTTGTCGAACCACTTCCGGACCGGTCGTAGTCTCCATAGTCTCCAACGCTGAGTCCGCCGTAGCTGGGTCGTCGTTCGGCTTTATTCCTTCAGGTAGTAATACCTCCCGACTATCATAGTCCTTGGTCTCGTCGGAGTGATCATCCGCTGAGTTGGTTGTGACGGCAGAACTAACTTCCGTGCGTGCATACGCGTCTTCAGTATAGCTGACATCCTGACGACATGCTGTAGCCACGTCCGAGACGCTCTCAGTGTTTAGATCTTCTGACGCCGAGTCCACCGCCGCCGACTGGATTATGCAAGCCTTTTGTGTACCCATCGCTGAGTTCACTACGGCTGCAGAACTTAACTCTTCGACTCCAGACTCGGCTCGTGCCTCACCTTCATCACTGTTTCTACTGGTATTCGCCGTCCAGCTCAGTCCTTCACTGTTGTCCTCAACATCTCTTGAAAGTAATACCTCCAGCTTTGAATTCGCAGTCATCACGCTAGGGCACTGTACCGCTGAGTCTGCTACGACGGCTGGACAATCATCCACGCGCCCATACTCGTTCCTCGCGTAGTCGGTCGTCCTATGGCACACCGGAACAGCTCCCAAGTCATTTCTTACGGCTGGTTCTCCGAGCGCCGAGTTCGCCGTCACCACATGGTAACTCCCAACACTTATAGTGGTCAGGGTGCTCCCAGCTGAGTTCACCTCGCCCACAATACTTGGTCTCTTGACTCCAAACTTGGCTCGGTTGTCAATAACGGGTTGGGCGTCACGTAGGACGTGTTTGGAGCATTCTTCAGGGTTTCCTTCCGTTATAGCGGAGTCTTCAGTCGCCGACACGTCTTCGTTGGCCCTTACTTCACTTGTTCCTTCAACCGCCGAGTTCGTGCTGACGTCAGAAATGACGCCATTGTCTTCAAACTTGGACAGCTGATAGGAGACATCTTGGCCATCGTGTAGCACCGGCGTACGATCCGCTCGGACGTCTTCCAGCTTGAACGCTGAGTTTATAGCCGGGTCACCCCTTGTCACCACTGAAGTCGATATGACGTCTGCGTTAACGCGACGCCTCTCGTAGTTGCCGGCTTCAGTATCAGCTTCGATCTTTCTCCAGCGTTCGGCGCATGTTAATTCTGGTCCACTTTCCACTGGAGGAGGTCGTCTTTCCACCGCCGTCGGAGCTGGGTATTTTCGTCTTTCCACAGCTGGCGGCTGGTGTGACAACCAGTCTTCGTACAGTCGTTGTTCTTTCTGCAGCAAATCTTTATCCATCGCCGACTTAAAGGCCAATATCTGCCAGTCACGGTACTTCGCCGTGTTCACGCGGACATATCCCTCATCGGCCAGTACTCCGTGTGGTTGCCATTTTATCACATAAAAGTGAGGTGGGCACCAAACTGACGTCTGTCGTACGTTCGTAATCAGGACATGGGTTGGTCTTCCTCGGCGATTAAAAACAACCGTTGGAATCCAACCCTTCGTCCGTCGCACCCACAAGTCATGCGTCGACTCACTGGGTTGTCGCCTGGGCAATTTGAACTCAGCGGGCATTCGACTTTCGATCGTTAACCCGTCTGGTGGTCCGCATGGGACATTTGGTCCGAACTCGGTCTTGGTCGGCGCATTACTAGATCGGATGAGTGGGATCACCATCTCATCGGGTAGCTTGACCGCCGAGTTGTACAGATCCAGACGGATCCCAGCTGGGATCATGAAGTCGGTGCCGAGAATCAAATCGACTCCGCCATGATGAGGCATTATCCATACTTCAAACTCGTATGCCACTTCCCAACCGAGTGTCACCTTCACTACTGCTCTTGACGTTGTCACCATTCTGTCTTTACTTATTCCTTGTATGTCGATTCGCTTGGTCGGCTGGCCACTCTCTTGAGACGCAGTTTCCTCGCGAAGTACTCACTAATCGCCGAGACATTTGCTCCGGTATCCAATAATATCTTGGTCCTTCGGTCGTTCACTGCACCCAATACGAGGGCTCTTATTCTAACTCGGCGATCAAACGTCTGTGCTGACCACCATCCCAGCCGTTCTCCCGGAAGCAGCTTCATGATTCTGGTACGATGCACAGCTTGGTCTGACTGCCGAGTTACACTTGCAATCGCTCGGTGGTTATCATCTAACTCACCGAGCTCACGTTCAATTCCGTCGATTTCACACATCCAATTGCCATCCCCGCTTCTTCCCTCGGGCCGTCCTGCTTCGCCTACGAAGGCAAACAAGAAGTTTGCCTCGACTGCAGGTTCAGCTGACTGTGGCAGCCCGGCATATACCAACCCAGTCGGTGTTGGCGGGCCGCCGAGTTTAAATCACTCGGCGCGTAAAGGTTTTGCAGGTCTTCTGGCACTTGCGACTTGTCGACAGAGTTTTTCACGAACGCAGCCAGCTTCTCATATTGACGAAACAGCTCGCACTGGCCGCCTTCATGGACTTGTCTGCAGAATTTGCAGCGTCGTCGACAGTAGTGAGCCAAGTGCCCCATTCTTCCACAAGCTGCACGAGGTCCACGTTGAGAGTTGTCGCGTGATCCATCTCCACGGTTCGACTGTTCGCGTTCGCTGTACGGTTGCGGAGGTCGGTTCGCTGAGTTTCCCCAACTTCGATTCGAGCCATTCTGGTCTCCCGCCGAGTTCTCTCGGCGGTCCGGTGTATTTCCTTTATCATTGGAAACGCCGGCGTCTATGTAGTCGTCGTCTTCCGCTGAGTCGTGTTCTCCGGACTGGTCCTCATCATCCCATTCGTCTTCGGAGTTGTACGGACTCGGCGGGTTCTGATTGATGAGTTCCTCCCCGTCGGAGTCAGCGTCAACGACAGTGACTCGGCGGTCGCGGTTTTCTTCCTTGCGACTGCGCTTCTCATCTCGACGTCCATCTCGGCGTTCATCTCGGCGGCTCTGATCCTTCCGCTTGTCATCTCGGCCTCGTGCGATCACGAGTCGGTCGCGTTGCTTCTTGCGCTTCTCGCCGAGGATCCGACGATTGATTATCTGTTCCACCTTACTGATGTCTTCCAGCTGCAAGGGGTACATCAAATCCATCACATCGTCATCACCACAATGCAGCAAGAAGTGTTCGACATGGTCAGCCGCGTCAGCTCCACCCTTCTCGTACTGGATCTTGGCTGTCCGAGCATACCCGTTGAGTCGGATCAGGAAGTCGCAGATCGGTTCGTTGACTTTACGTCTCGCCGAGTAGTAACGGGTGCGGGCGGATTGGTCGAACTGTGAGCAATAATAATCCAGGAACGCGTCGCTGAGTAGTTTCCAACGTCGCTGAGTCTTCTTCGGCAGCTGCCTGTACCAAATCTTCGCCGCGCGTCCCAAGCATAGCGAGAAAGGTTCGCACCATGCACTTTGGGGCATCCTGGTGCTCTTCATCTCGTAGATGAAACGCTTGAGCCACTGGAGCGACGCGTCAGAGCGGTAGCGCTTTCCTTCGAACTCGGCGATTTTGTCGAGCGAGGCGTGGGTTCGGACTTCTAGGTACTGCGTCGAGTCCTCTTCAGCCGCGTCAAAGCTCAAGTTTCGGATGTAGTCCTTCACGGTTTCTTCACGGTTACCTCTCACGTCGAAGGCGTCTTCGTCTTCTTCATCCTCCTCGTAAGCTTCAGCCTCGTCTGCAGCGTCATACAATTCACGGTAACGACCAACATTCCGCTGTCCACGACTCGGCGCTCGCTGAGTCGGGTTTAGCTTCATTGGAGTCAGCATGTGGGAGTCTTCAAAGTACGGAGTCCCTTGCGTAGCGCGGAACACTTCACGTCTCTTCGTCTCCGGGGTCTTCGGCAAAGGGATCTTGCTTGGGTCTTCGCCGAGTGGTTTGAACTCGGCTACTCGGCTGTACACCTTCTTCGTTCCACCAGGGGCTTTCTCCAATCCAAACGCCATTCACAGCTTCTTCTTCCATTGCCAGAGCTCAGCTCCGCCACGGGTCAGACTCCAGTCGGACAGGATGAGGCTGTTTGGTCGACTGTTGCACCGATAGCCCATCGCCTTCAACAGTAACACAGTTTCTTCCACCAACTGATTGATGTTGGCTGCACGCACCGGTTGAGTTAACTCGGGACCCAACATCGGCCACTTCGCCTGCGCCATCGCCACAGGCGCGAACATCATCATCCATTTCGATCTCGTTCTCATCTCCTCGCCGAGTCGAGCCAACACTTTATTGGCGCTCGGCGTATCGATGTTCCTCGTCGCTTTCGGAATAATGGGCGGACGGTCCCCTTGAGCAACGCCATGTTCTTCTTCGTCTTCTTCATCGTCCGCACCTTCGTCGAGCTCGGCTAAGTTGCGCTCGACAGGACGTGGGGCTCCCATGCGTCCCACCTGCAGCGTCAACTCTTCCACCTCGCCAAGTAGCTCGGTGGTAGTCTTCGTTTCTCCGAGCTCAGCGGTCTCGGCCTTCTCTTCATACTCCCCTTCACTTGCATCTCCGTTCTCGCTCTCCTGGTCTTGGCCATCCTCGTCGAACTGGACGGTTCGTCCCACCTCCATCGTCATGGCGATGAGTCGTTGATCCGCCAGGTCCGACCCCGCGAGAGACGATCCTCCAGCCGTCGCTGGGCTTCCGTCGCTCGGAGTTGCTGATCCCTTGACCATCTTCACTCTTCTCTTTCTCTTCTCTTAACTTGGTTAGCTGGCACCTATAAAAACAAGCACACACTCCTGTTCCCGGGTCGCGGCACCAGTTGTGGTGTAGTAGAACACACAAATATCGTCAAATGTGGATTCCTTACACAAACCACAACGAATCGCCGAGTTAGGTCGGCGGTTGTATGGCCTGCGCAGAGGGTGGTCCCCTCGCGGTCCGGCCCTTCCGGGACAGACGAGTGGCTCGCTTCCACTCGGTTCCGACTAACCAAGTCAGATCACTTCCGAGGCTCCGCCGAGTTTGGTTCGGCTGAGCTCGTTCACAACCCTGTGCCCTCCACCAAAGGATGGACGACGGCGCGCGAGCGCTTTTACAGGTCACCGAGCGCAGAGGCTGCTCAGCTAGAAGTGTTACGGCACCCGGGCTATCCGACGTACCGGCCCGCTGAGTATGCGGGACTTTCTTTCGCGCGTAGCGAGACTTTGTCCTACCCGGACCGACCTAATCTCTTGGCGCTACCAGTCAATACCCTACAAGCTATGCCTCTCGAGTATTGACGGCAGGCATAATCCAGCCCTATGCAGGGACTTACCGGAAAAGTGTACACGTGTCTTGGACTAGGAAAATTCTGCTCTGTTATCTTCTGGGAGCCCTTTCGGCTCCCCCTATTTAATCCTATGCTTTTCATACAAATATCTAGTGAAATGTAGTCGTTTCGGATCTCTACCGACCCTTCAGCTGAGTTCCGGCGACCGTTGAGCTCAGCGGCTATCCGGATAGCATATCCGGACAGATCGCCGAGTACTTACCGTGATCCTTTGCTCCTAAGCTCTGGGTTATCAAACCGAGCCGATTCTTGACCTAACGTAGGTTGGCGTATGGTCGAATCTGGAAATCCCTACACCACAGCTGCAGCTGTCTGCGGAACTAAGTTACCCGCCTGTGGACCTAAGTTACCCACTTCGCCAGCGCCTCTTCTGGGCGCTGCCATCATCAAAACATCCTCGGAGTCGTCATATGCGTCGACGACTCCCAAGCATCTGCCGGATGCTTTGGTACCCTGGCAACCCTTGCGGGCGCGCCAGGTCCTGACAGAGGTGGGAACATGACTCACCAATGCTCTGTCGGACTGCGCAGGGAGGCTGGCACCGATTGCCTTGCCTCGCCAGTCGATCCAGTTCTCGTGCTTCTCAAGCCAGGGCATGCCCAGGATCATATCATATGGATCCATATCGAGAACAGTGAACTGTTAGAGGCTGTCAAAGTCTTCAAACTTGACGGCCATATCCACTTGGACGTTGGGGACAGTGACGACCTTCCCGTCGTTCAGTCGCACTGACACCGTCTATTTGCCCTAGCTTTCTCTCAAAGCATCGGACAACTTGTTGCTATTACGAGCAACTGTCTGGCGGCGTGCGAAATTCTTCGACGCCCCAGAATCGATCTAGATTCTAAAGGGATGATCGTATCCCTGTACACAACCGTGTACTACGAGCAACCCGCCGCTGCTCTTCGTCGATTCCAGAGTGTGACAACTCTCAGGGGCTAAGTCCCCGTGGTACGCGCCACCCGCGCACCCTTCACGAAGACTTAGTTCTTCCCCAGTAGGGCGCCCCGCCCCTACTGATTCCCGGCGTTCCCCTGACCCCGGCATCCTGGCTTCTGCCCGCGACCCTTAAGGGCGGGCTTGGGGAAAGACCGTCTGCGGAGTCTTTCCGCAGGACAGTCGCGCTTGAGGTGGCCCATCTTCCCGCAGCCAAAGCAGCGGATGTCACGCTGTTCGGCGGACCCGAGCTCCATGGGAACTGGTCCGTTGGGGTTCGTTCGACCGGGAGTCGACATGGAGCTCCCAGGCCACGCTGAGGCCGGCGTACGCGCCTGGCGATGGCTGTACTCTTCCTGGAGAGCCACTTGAATCGCCGTTTCAAGGGTGTTTGACTGCACCCGGAACAACGGAGTGCGCGCGGGGCCCACTCGAAGGCCGTCCATGAACACAGTCATCTTCATGTGGTTTCCAACTAGGGACACCGTGCGCTCCCGTATCTCTTGCACGTATTCGTGCAGCTCACGCCTCCCTTGCTTGCATGAGAGGAAGCGCGAGCGCTGGCGGTACTCGTAGTTCGCCGGGAGGAACGCGGCTCGGAGCTGTTCACACAGCTGAGCCCAGGATGTGAAACATCCAGGGGATGTTGCCTCCCGTGTGTACACCCAACTCTTAGCACGGCCGCCAAGGTTGGAGAGTGCAAAAGCAACACGAAGTTGCTGAATCGAGATCGGAGCCGCGTCCATCGCGTGATCTACTTCTCGGACCCAGAAGTGAAGGTTATCGCCATCCTTCCCTTCATACAGCTTAACCTTCAGCCGTATTGGCTTCGGGTGAGGCGGATTCGCTTCCGCCGCCGGAGCCTGCAGGTTCTCCCGCACATGCGCGATGAGCCCCTGCTCGTACGCGTCAAACGCATTGATGCGCTCGAGCTGCCCGGACGGTGTTGACACCACCAGGCTTTGCAGTGCCTCCATCCCGGGGATGTCTTTTATCTTCCGAACCGACTCGAACTGTGAGTCGTTCATATGGGAGAAGTCGCTCCTATCCATGGCAACGAACTTCGGAGAGGTTCAGGTAGTCTACCCGCGGTGGCGTGGATTGACTACGAGTCCTACCAAGTGTGACGGGGTCACACAGCACCTTGCGCTTGAGGAAGTTAGCTTCCGAGAGTATACAAACTCTCAGTGAACGGCAGTTCACAGGTCCCCTTTTACCTAAAGGAAGCGAGGTGACCAATTTAAGGTAGGTTGTAACCTGACTATATTTATAGGTAGGTAAGGCTTACCTCCGTCGAGTGTTGGACGTAACGCGAGCGAACAAGCTCTACGTCAATATCGACAAGTGCGTTTTTGCGTCACCAGAGATTAAAGTTTTCGATTGCTTCGTAAGCAACGTGGGCGTTCGGGCTGATCCAGACAAGGTCAAGGTCATAGCAGCATGGCCGACGCTCCGATCCCAAAAGGATCTTCGAAAGTGGTTGGGATTGGCCACCTACCTTCACAAGTACAGCGCAGGGTACGCGGGCTTTGCTAAGCCCTTGTCGGGCCTCCTTCAGAAGGACGTCGACTGGCGCTGGGAGCAAGAGCACCAGGATGCCTTTGACGGCATAAAGGCCAGCCTCCAAGAGGCCCCTGTCTTGGCCCTGCCGGACGAGACGAAGCCGTTTAGCGTCGTCTGCGATGCCTCCGACTACGCCATCGGGTGTGCACCGCTGCACGCCGACACGGCTGGACATGAGCGAGTCATCTCGTTCCAGTCCAGGCAGCTCAAAGCCGCCGAGCCGAGCTACCCTGTCCACGACAAGGAGCTCCTGGCAATGAAATATGCCCTTGTGAAGTTTCGTGTTCACCTTCTGGGCTCTAGGCCCTTTGTGATCTACACAGACCACGCATCCTTGAGGACGGCGACTAACTCGCCTCACCTCTCCCAAAGGATGGCGAGGTGGCTGTCCTTCTTCGCGGAGTACAACTTCCGCGTCGAGTACAAGCCGGGCAAGCTTACCGTGTTTGCGGACGCCCTCTCGCGGCGTCCAGACTACTAGTAGACCCACATCACACGGGTGACAACGGTTCTATATGATCGGATACGCATGGCGTATCGGGAAGATGAGGCTGTCACGCCTATCGTCAAGTTCCTCACGGCAGGAACGAGCGCGAAGTTCGACTGGCTCTCATCGCGACAGCGCTCACGGCTCCACCGATATGAGTTAAAGGATGGCCTCCTCTATTACCGGGTGGAGCCCAATGAACCTCCACGGGTGGTCGTACCCAACGAGGAGGATCTGAAGTCCGATTTCCTCGCGGAGGCGCACGACACGCCCTCCAGCGGTCACTTGATCCGCAAGAAGACCTTCCTGTCGGTCTCGCAGGCCTTCTGGTGGACCCACATGTACAAGTGGGTCGCCCGATACGTGAAGACATGTGAAACATGTCAGCGGGTCGAACCCGCTGGGCACTCTTCGGCTTCACTACAGAGCCTGCCCGTACCGGCTGACTGTTGGAAGTCGATGAGTCTTGACTTCATCTTTGGGCTTCCCACCGACGGACACGGCAACACCGGAAATTTGGTGTTCGTGTGTCGACTGAGCAAGATTGTACATCTTGCTCCGATTCCCGTCACTGTTACGGGCGAACAAACCGAAAGGCTGATCGTCGATGGCGTGCCGCTATCACGGTCTCTCGCATACGATTGTCTCGGATCGAGACCCGCGGTTCACGGCTGCGTTTTGGAAAACGCTGTTTCCTTTACTGGGAACTCGTCTGCAGATGTCCACTGCGGACCATCCGCAGACAGATGGCCAGACAGAGCGCATCAATCGAGTGCTCGAGGACACTCTGGGCAGTGTGTGCGCGGCAGAACCACGTACGTGGTCGCCGCAGCCTCCAGTTGTTGAGTTTGCGCTCAACAACGCGGTGCACGCGTCCACGGGGTTCACGTCGTTCTACTTGAACGGCTTCCGTCACCCTAGAGTGCCTCTCACTCTTCAAGGAGACACTCACCCCTCCATTCTAAGTGGGGGAGAGGATCGGAAAGCTCTTTCCTCCCAGGTCTCGGATGTGAGACCAGCTGCACTGCGGAAACGAGTGGAATCCTTTGTGGATACCAAGCTGAGCGTTGTCAGCAGGGTCCGCGATGCCATGACAGCGGTCCAGGACAGACAAAAGAACTACTCAGACAAATATGGAAGAGGAAACTTAAGTGTATTAGAGGTGGGGGGGCTTAGTGCTATTAGACACGAGGAGCCTACCGCTAGACACTGTCAGCTCTGTCGGCAGCAACAAGCTGAAGCACCGCTTCATCGGACCATTTGCAGTCCTGGCCAGACATGGTGCATCGTACACCATCGACCTGCCTAAGTCAATGCCGACGCACCCCACGTTCTATGTTGGACGTCTTAAGCGGTACTTTGACCCGCAGGGGGTTGCTGACTCGCAGACCCACCTTGGCCCAGCTCCTCGAAGCGAGGGCCGGTCACAGACGCCGACGAGGGCGTTGGAGCAGGCACCCAAGCCTCGGTCGGGACGGCAATGCTGCGGTCAAGACCGTACGCCGGAGGGGCTCCATACGAACGGACCCCGGCGCCATACGCCGAGTACGCTGAGTACGCCGGGTACGCACCATACGCGTACGTCTGGGAGTGTGCCGCAGGCGGCTCCAGACGTGGCAACAAAGCCTCGATCCGTCGGATCATGCGAAAGGCCTCGTCCAGATCGGACGAAGAGGCCCGGCGATCCACCCGCAGGTGCAGGCTCGCGACCTCTCGCTCCAGCAGGTCCAGGCGGCCCGCAAGACGAGCGAGCTCGCCCTGATTCCCGGCCTGGGCGGCATCATCATCGCCAGTCCCAAGGCCAAGTGGAATCTTAAGCACGAGGACACGTTGACGGAGGCGGTCAACCTCAGGGCCCTGTGTCGGACCCGCAGCCGGAGCACCCGGACGAGAGTGGAGTTTGGGAGACGCCGAGTACTCGTACTCGTACGAGGGCACCTCCGCCCCTGCTTGACCGGAATGGAGAAGTCCACTTCCACGTGGAGCGGATCCTCCTGGCGTAACGGTGTCGCGGTAAGCGACAGCTCCTCGTGAAGTGGAGGGGTTATGCCCACTTCGATAACCCGTGGGAGACGATTGAACGGCTCCTGATTGACGGTCTGAAGGGTGTAGCAATCTGGGAACAGAAGCGGCGGCAGCTTCATAAGTAGTCCGGGGCTTCTTGCCCGAACGGGGTACGGACGTTGAAGACACTCCGTACACGCGCTCATCGTGAGCGCTAGAAGCCGCGCGCTTCAGAATGTTCCTTGGTAGCATGCGCTTACTGACCATGGGGGCAAACCGAACACGAAGATCACGCTGGTCCAGGATGCGGGACAGTGGCTGATCTTCATGGAGTTCCCGTAACTCCGAGGGTAAGTACTTGAGAGACTTCACCCAAGCCCAGAACATGTCCTCACAAGAATTCTAGTAGGGACAGTTCTCGGGTATAACCCAGGGGTATCCCCAAAGAGGATAGAGACCACCCCGGGTCTCAGGCTTCTTACGACAAGTCGTGAAGTCCTTAAGAGGGATGCGATGTGGTGCGAGAAGCACACACCAAGCCGCCTCCAAGTTGTCAACCAACAGCTGCTCCTTCTGCACAAGGGTACGCTCATAAACACCCCTAGAGGTGTGGCCGCCAACAAGCCCACGAGGCGCGACGAGAAGCTCCAGGAAGAGGTCATCCCCAGAGCTTTCCTCGGGAGGCCATTACTTTCGTGAGTTGATGGCAGCTCCCTGGCAGACGGGCGCCACCACCGAACCCCCATGCACACGCTGAGCGGCTTGGAAGTCCTCCTGCTGCTGGTCGAGGTCATTCGTGATCTCCCGGGGCTCAGAGATAGCACCCTCTTCCTCCTCCTTCTCCTCCTCTTCATCCGGGGAGTCGAAGAGGCCCCGATGGGAGTACCAAGTCTCCTTCTCCTCGCGGAGTGGAGACTTAGAAGCCGTACGCTTCTTAGAGTGATTGGCGCCTTCGGCTGTAGAGACCTTAGCACGCGCAAGATCCTCGGCAAGCGAGAGACGTTTGCGAGGTTTCTCTTCCTCATTGCTACCAACTTTGGGAGTGCCCTTACCCTTGATGGCCGGACTCTCAGAACGCACAGACGTCCTGGGACTGTAATCACCTTGATCACTAGCGAGCGACTACACGCTGTCGTCCTTGTGCTCGCTGGGCACTGGGCTGTCTCCCCCAGAGCCCGCAGGAGCATCGTGCGTGCTCTCGGACTCGGCTTCATCCTCACTGCCAGAGTCAAACTCACGTTCTACGAACCGAGGGCTCGGACGATTGTCTGGCGAGGCCGAGGCCGAGGGCGACGGGCTGCGGCGCTTGCTTGTTCGCTTGCCCACAGCCTTGTCGCCCGATGAACCGGTCGCCTCGGAGGCTACCTGAGTAGCCTCCTGAAGTGCCGAGCCTTCGCCGGGAGGCTTCGTGCTCTTGTCTTGCGCCTTTCCGGCAGCAGCCTTGGAGCGTGTCATGGTAAACGGTCGAAGTGGAGACCTAGAAGAAGAGCGCACAGACTGCTGCTCGAGGCTCTAACTGTGAAGTGAGCCTCCGCCGCGCTCGCGCAGCCAAGTCGATGTTTTTGACTTTGAGAATGAAAGTTTGTGACGTACACTTCTTCATTCTGATTGGTCGGTAAACTGAACCTAAGTGGGAGAGGATGTAACGGAGTACGTACCCTTAAGTGTACCCCTAGTTACCCAACGTGTTACACGCCACACTTCAGAAGTATGACACATCATACTTCGGGATATTTGGTACAAGGTACCAAGGTCGTCCAAAGCCAACCATTGGCTGATGACATTGCTTTTCTATAGGTGACTTATAGTTTGTATTTAACCCAAGCTTTATCTACCTATAAATATACTCAGTTTACATTCTACCTTAAATTGGTCACTTCGCTCCCTTTTGCTAAAAGAGGACCTGTGAGCTGACGTTCACTGAGAGTTTGTAAACTCTCGGAAGCTAACTTCCTCTAGCGCAAGGTTCTGTGTGACTCCGTCACATAAATACAAACTATAAATCACCTATGGAAAAGCAATGTCATCAGCCTCTTGTACCAAATATCCCGAAGTGTGGCGTGTCACACTTCATGTAACTAGGGGTACACTTAGGGCTACGTACCCTTTAAATTGCCGTCGATACATGTAATACTTGTACATTCGTGGTTGCTGTTATTTAGGGGCTGTTTCATTTGAGATTAAGTAGAATAAAAAAAAATCTAACCTAGCCCTTTATGACAAATGCTTTGATTTCATTGGCTTAGAAGTTATTCTCAGATCATCTTTATTCTGACTTTCAAAGTCAGAATAACTTTAAGTCCGGGAATAAAACTGCACAAGCTGATACCTATCGGTGGCCAGCCATGGGCCATGGCTGTAGGCGTAGGCTGGCATCAATCGCTCGGTAGACGTGCGAGGCGACGTTTGGTGTAGGTAGGGATGCGTGGAATGCTTAAACATCAGACAAACGAAGCAAACATGACCTGTTCGAAGTGCTCGACCCTCGGGTCAGCGCCTTCGTGTGCAACGCAGTCGTGGATTCCAACGCAAAAGGGAGAGTGAGATTCGGTCTTACTCTTCCTATTCATCCTATCCTTATTGTCTTCCACGTGGAGGTCTCACAGCCTCACGTTCCCCACTCCATACGTACCACGCTCCAGCCACAAACCTCCGGCAGTAGCAGCTGCTCGTCGTTCCCTCGTCCAGAGTGATCCCGCGCATGCGCATCATCTTCCAACATGACCTACATTTCCTCGGGTGGCGATGCGCCCAAGGCACTCTATTTTGTACCGCCTTGTCCGCAACCTTTTTGTAGATGGCGACGATTCAACACGTTCATAATCAATTTACACCCGTAGGAAAGCGATGGATGCAGTGTGGTGCGCAACAATATCCCAGATGAGGCTGAAGCGAGCGCGCAGCACGCTCCATTAGCGGCACGTAGTACATGTAGCTCTTCGGTAGGGAATTGTATACCTTCAAAAGTTGATATCACTTTTCCACGAGATCAACTTATTCCAAATCTGTTTCGTTTGATTCGCTATTCCTGCGATTCCGCTACTTATTCTCAAATGAAACAGAGCCTTACAGGAGTAATTTTAGTTTCATTCGAGTTTTTTTTTCGGAAATTCAGAGCTTCCCTGTAATTCACGACATTTGTACAAAATCGGTAAGATATTAAAACATGTATCTATATTGTCGCCATCAATTCTAACAGGTCTCGAATGGCTGCAACGCGACCCCGACAATCATCCCATGGCTGACGCTATGCATGTCCGAAAGGATCTCAAACACGTTCGGCACAGCAAAGCAGCGTGTCGAGTCTTCATCTCCATCCGAAGTGGGAAGTGGCATCTGGTAACTCGCTGTGATAGCACGGAACTTCGCTGGCAAGAAAGCTTGTGGCTTCCACGTGATCAAGATCTCCGTCGTCTCAACGCCGTTCACGAAGAAGAAAGCCAAGTGGCCGAAAGCTCGCTGCAGATCCTGCAGTAGCTCGTGCACCGGATCAAACCCAACCATCACCGGAACAGCCGTCAGATCCATGTTCTTGTACACCGACGCAACGAACGGATGCTTCTTGTCTCCATCCACGCGAATCCTCTTGGTCGGGAGGTTCTCCGTAGCCAGCTGGAGCATCGCATCGAACTCCGTTTTGGACGACGAGAAGGCGGGTTTCCAGCCAGAAGACGATGCGCCAGACGCCAGCCAATGCACCAACAGGTCGTACGACGCGCGAGCTAAAGAAACCAAGCGCTGCGCCACCACTTTGTCCGGCGTGAACCGCGTCCAGCTCGACAAGCAGTCCATATCCTCATAATCAGCAGCAATGAACATGGCAGGGTGGGTGGATGGACTCGTACTGGACGCCTCGAAGCGCTTGAGGATCTCTCGACGCTTGTCGTCGTCCAATGAAGCGTTCAGATCCACAATAAACGGTACATTCGGCCAGTCGAAACTCGCCATTCGCTTCAAAAATCGGAGAAAACTCGACAGAACCGAGTGAGGAGCGGACGTAGAAGCACACGACAGGAACACGTCGGCTACCAGCAGCTCCACCGCTTCGATCGACAAGACGTTGCTCAACGCCTTGTCTGCCAGCCAGCGCTGCGCCAGTCGAACTGTGGGACCGTACGCCGTGTTCTTCGTATGCAGAGCATGCACCGTACTCGCGTGCTTAGACACGTAGTCAGCCTCACGTTTCGTCTTGACGTACTCGGGAGAGTGCACAATCGCGAGCTTCTTAGCTCCCGCAGCACCTGTGACCACACTCAGCTCCTTCTCGCTGCGTATAACCAGACGGAAAACGTAGCCTTTCATGAGCACATCCACGCAGTCTTTCGCCACTTCACATCGCAACTTCAGTCTGGACTGCAGTTCGTGGCCGATGTGCACGTAGAAGCCCGTCTTGGCGTGCATCAGCGCCTTCTTGTCGCTCGGCCAAGCCGAAGAACGCTCGAACTTGACATGTAGCACTAGCGGTTCGAGAACGGTGTTGACGTGAGCCATCGGCGCGGCATCCATCTTCTCTCCTCTCGAGTACGCAAGCGGATGTGGCTGTACGGGGAAAAGACTCGTGTAGCGGAAAGCAGCGTGCACGGGCAGCACATCCGACACCTTGAGTGGCAACGAGTCCAAGTCCCGCAGCGTCTTGGCAAACGCGTTGAAAACGACCCACAACTTGGACACCGCGTTCATCGTCGACTCGAACGACGCGTTCGCTGTCTTGGTCTTTAAAGTGGCAGCGTCCTGGACGTCCAGAGCCGAGTACAGCGCCGCATTCGACGTCTTGATCTGCGACGACGTGAGTTGAGGACAGTGAGCCGGCACGATGAAGTTGACGATGGCGTCCAGCACTCGGTGTCGGTTCTCCGAGCCGATTCCTTCCCACACCACAGCTTCAATGATAGCGCCGTCCTTAAAGCGACGAAGCTCCGATTTCCCACGCCAGAACTCGCGGAACTGCCTGCTCGCCACTGTGTCGTCTGCTGACGGCCCTTTGTCGACGATGCGTAGCGCGTTGTCCGAGTTGATACGCAGTCCGACAGCCACCTTTCGCTGCGTCGGCAGCGAGTAATCCTGCATCCCCCACTCCACGTCGTCTTCGGTAACCGGTCGCACAAGACTCACACGGTCTGTCAGCGCTCTGGACAGCACCAACTCGAGTTTACGCCGCCAGAACCTCTCCAACCCGATATCGTTGATCTCTCGCTTCTCCTCTAACGTGTACGTGTCTTCATCGGCATCGTCCACGGGACAGGGGGCAGGGAACCAGTAATACTGGTCGTACCGCGTCCAGAACGCGTGCTTGGCGATGAAAAGCGAGCGGAAGTCGTCCATGGTACAGTGCTGCACCAGTCGGACCGACTCCTTGGCTGCTTCTCGCAGCTCTCGCCATGCACTCGTCGACACGCGTGCGAAGAGATTCAAGCGGCCAGAAGAGTCCAGGAACACGAGCTCGAACGCCTTGCGGAACGTCTGCAAGCCCTCAGTGGTCAGCACCACGCCGTCTTCGCTCGGAGGGAACTGCAGCGCCTCGCTCTCCAGTTTGTGCACTGCGACGAACTGCATCAAGACCTTGAACATCTGGTCCGACGGCGTCTGCGCACTGATCCTCTTCTTCTGGAGCAGATACAGCAGCAACATGCTCATGAGGAAGCCGTTGACAGAGTCCGAGGCCTTGTGGAAGCCTCTCTGCCTCAGCCACACTTTGGCCAGCACACAGGCCTCGCACAGCTGAGGAGCCTCTTGCAGCGCAGCGTGCAGCTCGCGCGTGTGTTGCCGTAGCAGCATATCCTCCAAAATCGAATTGTTGTACACAGGCGTACGACACTGTTTCATCTCCGCTTCCGTCATATTGGGCTCGTGCTTGACGTTATTCCTCGACGGAGCCAGTTTCGCCAGTTTAAACAGCTCCGTCGTGGCCACGGGGAGCACGCGGACGCGCACCTTGTCGCCCTTGATACCGTGCTCGCGTAGGAACGCTGAGCTCACGTGCAACATGGCTACAGGCTTTTCATACTCGCCGTGCCAGGACTGGAGCTTTACTTCGCTGAACAGCTCCGTGTGACTCTGTAACTCGGACGCCAACACGCCTAAATACAAGTTGCGCTTGTCGAAATACCGGTAATTACCAAAGTCTTTGGGTAGAAAGCAGCTCTGCGGCATCTCGACTGCCAGGTCGATGGTTAGGACGCTGTAGTCGCCGCTCTTCTGGCCTGCGTAGGCCATAGTCTGCAGGATATAACTGCCTACGATGTCCAGACGAGCAGGACGCTGGAAGGGCAGCACGATCTCCTTGCGCTTGATGTGGTTGCGCACTAGTAGACCTCGGGCCTGCAATGCGTCCTGAGTGACCTGTTGCTCTTGCAGGTTTTGCAGGATCTCCTTCACTTGGAACAAGAGGTTTTGTAGACCCGATGACGCCTTGGCGCTGGGTTTGCGACCTGTTGCGGCCAGTAGCTCGTCGATCTGCAGGCGGAAGAACGACGCGCGGTAGGACGTTGTGGGGTCTGCAGCGCGCAGATGACGCAGCTCATGGTCGCTGGGCAGCGCGTACTTGGATAGAGCCTTGCGCAGCTCAGATGTCGACGTCGCCATGGCTGAGCTGTTGCAACCTTTGACACTGTGGCCACCAACCGATTGGCAGTGAAATCGTGATCGCTTTGGACAGGGGCATTGAAACAAATGGCTACATGTAGTCATTTTTTAGTTATGTACTAAAATACTTGTTTATACGTTTTAATTAAGGCAGTGTTCGATCTAAGCTAAAACCAGCTGTAATTGTTATTAAAGAGCTGGAATGTCTCAACCAGCTTTATTCCGCTAAGAAACACAAAAAATGACATCCAGCCGGATAGCTCCAAACGACTGGTTTCAAAATTCAGCTCTGGGTTGAATTTTGATTCTCCTCCTTTGCGCCTTCAAATCCAGCCTTTTTCTGATGGAACACGATCACTTATTTTATCTTTATTTTACTTAACAAAACGACTGTTCTACAGCTCTAGCTTATTTTCAAACAAGCTGGATTTGCCCCTGCAAACCGAACACGGCCTAAGGTTTTTACATCTTTTATTTAAAAAAAAATTATCTTCATTCACAACAATGGTATTTGCTTCGAGGACATTAATGTCGGCGCTGGGTGGTTGGCCATATAGGAAAGGAACGAGGACCAGCCGAGATTGACAACGTTGCCTACCAGCATTCGGTAGTGAAGTGGCACATAGCTGAAGGAGATGAAGTTAACTGAGGGCCACACCATGTAGTTAGCCATGAGCATCACTGGTTGCTTCTCGATTAATTCGTCGAGCGCTTGTCGGAGAGATTTACCGGCCATGAGTTCCGTGCTCGTGAGGTACCAGATTGGCATTTGTGGCGCCACAAAGATCATATCGGCCAGTACTTTCTTGGCCACGACGGTCTTCCCCGTCCCGACGAATACTCGCTCCATGAGGTTGTGCCAGCAGTGGACCATGGGGCTCAGCAACAAGCCACCCCAGATCATCATACGGACTGTCTTCGCTGTACTTTCGCTCATTAACCGGTTTTCTTCGACCGTGTCGATTTCGACTAGTTCCTCGCCAGTCTTGCCGATCTTTTCCACTCGTTGCGCTAGACGATCACCCAGTCCAAAGAACAGCGAGGATGTAGCCATCTTGGTCAGCAGTGGCTGGCGACGTAGACAATTATCGTACAGAGCACTAAAGCTACGCATACTGGAATCAGTGATGAAATTGCTGAATGAAGCACCCAGCGAATACATTTTGAAGCGAAGACGTGGCGCTGCCCTCTATTCTTATGCTAGAGACCTAGGATTACCGGTGAATTTATTATTGGTGGAACTGTCGAGGAAAGACCACAAGTTTATCTGATTCTGTCAACCGTAGTTCTCTTCCTTCATAGATAAGCAAAAATATGCTCGTCGCTTCAACAGCATCGTTTTGCGCCAAAGAAAAAAAAACAAGCGAGAAGCTAATTTGTTTTCGCGTGGGTGGCGAACAGGGCGGGTACTTAGGTTTTTTTTTCACGGCTTAGTAAGTGTACAATACGTACATGTGCTTACGTTGATGTATAGAGCTGAGCAATGAGCAATCGCACCAGCTCACTCCAAGCCACGGTTGCGATGTATGCCTCGAAGTATTAACATGAGGTTTGCATGCATTGTTACACATAGATTATTGTGCTTTTCATGTAATTTGCCGTCCGATTTTACTCAAATTCGGACTTGAGGTACTCCGGTTTTTGATTTGTAAAATCACTCTGTTCGCCATTTAAATCTTTGCTGATTAGTGTAAATCGTCAGTTCCGAGTCTGGACCCCACGCGAAGGCCGCTCAAGCTACAAAAGAAGGTACGCGTGGTCAAGGTCGCGCATGCGGTGAGCCAGAAGCAGCTCAAGCTGGAGAAGGAGTTGGGAGTGGCGCCGGCCGCGTTTGTGATAAACAAGAAGCTGTTCGAGCTGTAGAAGGTCGCGCCTGTGGGGAATCTGAAGTTTGTCGAGTGCAGAAGGAGGTGTGCGTGGCCACGAACGTGCTATGGGAAGCTTCTCATCCTGTGGAAGGCGGCGATTGCAGGCCAAAGTCGTGTCTGCTGTAAACCTAGAGCTGCTCAAGCTGAAGAAGGAGAGCTGGTGACCAAGGAGCCGCTCCAGTAGCTGCGGAAAGGCCGCGCTGGTGGCCACAGAGTTGCCAAAAGAGGTGGGCGCGGACATGACCACGCTGGAGATGAATAAGGAGCGGCTCAACGTGCAACAAAGAATTGGAGATTGCGTGAAGAGTAGAGCTAGTGGCCAAGGTGCCGCTGAAGCACCTGAACGTGGTGCTGTGGTCATGGCCACACAGGTGATCTAGGAGCCGTTTGAGCAGCTAAAGGACGGATGGTCAGGTGGCCAAGGAGGTTCAGAAGAAGGTGGGTGCTACCATGGGCGGGGCCGGGTTATGGCAACGCTGGAGACGAACGAGGAGCGGGATAAGATGCTGAAGCCAGTCGACCGACGACTAGAACAAGGTTCGAGGACGTAATTCAACGTGGCGATAGGGTTGAACACTAATGCCACGAAGCCTCGTCAAACGTAAGTCATCGTAAAAGCTTCTATTATTGGTTTTGGTATTCATAAGCATTGATTTAACTTAGTTTCTATTCTACAATGGCAAGCTCATCTGTCCCGCAGCTCCCGTTGCCAAGCTTGTTGACTTGTCGGATTACAGCAAAGAATGGCGAGCCATACACCAGAGCTCATGAAAAAGTTTCTCCCAAGGAGTTTGTGTTGACAATAGCCGACGGACCGGCAGCGCTCCGCAAGATAATTGAGAAGAAGCTGGAAGAGATGGTTCCTGGGCAATGGCAGCCTGGTTTCGCAGTCTTCCTGAAGCCATCAAATCACGCCAAGCAAAAAGACTACGTCCCACTTGTTGAAAGTAGCGCGTTCAAAGCGCAGTTAGAAGGTGTGTGGCACACAGCTCGGCGTCGAAAAAGTGGTCAAGCCGGGTTTGTACTTGAGCTCTTCGTATACATCCCCAAAGAGTCGCGAACGTCAAGCACTTCGCTCCGTCGAGCTACCGCGTCGCGTATTCAAGAGCAGATTCCCCGTGTTGCCGCTTTCTTACAGGAGTCTGGTATTACTGGTGGACCTGCTACACAAAACTATATGGCCGTTGCGCAGGCTAGACTTCCCGAGGGCAGTGATATTGAAATTCCCCAGAATACGACGTTCCGACAGCTTCTACATATTGATGAGCAAGAACTATCAATGAATGAAGAGATCGCATCGACACAGCTACAGCACGATGCAGCTTATCGCATCATTCGCGTTCAAATCCACGGCGTTCCAGTTCCACTAAAAGTCAACATAGCGGACCTCCGCGATGCCCTTGGTCTACCGCCATATAGTTTGTGCCCTCCTTTTCGAGGACCAATAGAGGTTGACACGCCTGATCCAGCGCAAAATATTGTCGATACAGACCACATGGAGCCGGATGAAATGGAAAGATCACATTAAATACATCTAGTTGACCTGTATTTCAAGTTTTTGTGAATGATAACCACAATGTCTGTAAAGATTTAAACCTACAGAATCTTTTTGTCGTGTGCAGTTGTAGAGCGCAACTTTCATCACCGCAACTGGGTCAGCTTGGAATGCCATATTTGCATTTCGTTGGATCCACCTCTTAAGAAGTGAGAAGGTGACTTCAATTGGGTTTAAGTCTGGGGAATATGGAGGAAGGAACATCAGTATAGCTCCCGTTTCATGGACCAATTCCTGGAGTTCCTCGTACATGTGGATTTTTGCATTATCCATGATGACGATTGACCTCGGTAGTGGCCATCGATTCAGGTAAGGCGCAATTTTGGTCTTGAAAATCTCATGAAATATCGCTCTCGTAAAAGTACCTTCAGTAATCCCCCAACCAAAGAATCCGTTGACATCGACCGCTGCTAGCAACGAAACTCGATTCCCCCGGCTAAACGGTAGTACAGCATGAGCAGGAGTATTCCTGGCGGACCACCCATACTTCCTCAATACAGATCTGTTTGACAAAACAATAGGTTAATAACCGCTTGTAGCATAAGTAAAACAAAATAAACTGATAAAACGAAGTTACTTACCGGCCGTCTTTTGACGTTTCATCTACGAAGACAAGTTGATCAGGTCCACTATAAAACGGTAGCAGACGGTTGACATATTCTTGTCGGACTCTAGGGACACTCTCCTTCGCACGTTTTGTCAGGACCTTGCGCGTTAATCCCAGATCGAACCGTAACGCACGGCAAATTGTTGAATCTGTCAGGCTTATCGAAGCTCCGAATTGAAGTTGTAGCTCCTTTCGAAGCTCTTCAAAGTAGAAACAGGGGTGGGCGTTGACATACTCTCGCACAAATGAGCACACATGATCCGGCCACCTTGACGATCGATTTCTTGTTTTCTCGGCTAATACGTTCCCAGTCCGTTTAAAGTCGTGATACCAACGACTTAAGCTGCGCTCTGAAACACCTAAAACAGAGGCAACTGTAGCAACGTCAATGTTATAGACGTACAGTAGAACTACGCCACGCCACTTCATATCAACGGAATAAATGGCTTTTCGTCGCTAGTCAAAATCTACACTGACTATCGCGTCGGTTTTGACGCAAACTGCTGGATGGCAGAGGATTCACCGCCATAGTGGAGTTGAATTGTTTAAGAGTGAGACTTAAAAGCCGAATCCGAATTTTCAAAACGAACCCTTCTTTTGTGTCTGAGCTTTTGATTGGTTATATTTATTATTGATTGGTTATATTTACGGAGGCGTGAATCACGCCGTGATATCTATCTGGTTGTCACCTGCTAATTCTTAGTTTGTTATACCTAGCCCTTGCAATTACAGATAGTTGTTTTTATCCGTTTAGCCAAAATATATGCAAAGCACAATAACTATAAAAATTAAAAAGAGGGCTACTTTACCACCACCATATAGATGGAACTAGGGTAAATCGCAAGAGTGCTCTCACAGCAAGGCCCAAAGTAGCAGTAAACGTTTACTGGCCTTACTCGACGGAGTATAAGATAATTAAACATTTTAAAATAAATTAATTGGCAAAGCGTAGTCGTCGAAACCAATTTGCCGACTACTCTACTACTCCTTCACCTGTTCACCAACCCGTCAATCACGTTGCCCGCAAGCTCAGGCGCTCCATCCGTTAGTAGTTCCCGGAATACACCAAACTTCAGCACCACTTCCTCCATGAGAACCTTCGCAATGTCCTCCGCCGTATGTTTCACCACGCAACACGCCACTGCATAGCGCGTCACATATTCCAGAGCTGTTATAACGAAAGGCTCGCCACCGTCTGCTGTAGGGAATGGTCCCGCTACATCCAGTGCCCATCGGTCACCGACATCTCCTCCTCGGATGCTGCGTAAAGGGGGAATGACCTCCCGTGGTCGTGCTTTCCTGCTTCCGCACTCTGGACAGCCTCGTATCCATCGATTCACCTCTCGTCGCAGCCTTGGCCACCAGTATAATTGACCAACTCGTCCGTAGGTATGTGGTCCTCGTAGATGTCCCGACCATATCGATCCATGCCTCTCCTTAAAAACTGTCCATATTGTCGGTGGCAACAGAACTCGCCACCCATTCTTGGTGTTGATCACAGCTAGACCGTACTTCATATCCACCTTCATGCCGCGATATGAACCTGCTTTCATCGCTTGTTTCACGAACTTGCTCTCGCCCTGGGCGGTCCTAATCTCCGCGTCACTCACTTGGAGCGTTCCGACCACCGGCACTTCGTTCTCGTCTTCCCAGTCGTGCGCTGTCGGCGCCGCCGGTACCGTCACGGGATCAACACTCGCACTTGTTCGTCGATCTGTGTCCGCCGTGGTAGCTGCAGGCACCACCCGTTCGCTCATTTCCGTCATGTACTCCATCGCCATCCGATCGCGCGGGTTCGTCGCTGTTGCCGATGCCAGTTGTCGGTTGCGTCCGTGGGCGCACTGCAGGTCCCAACACCACCTCGGTCTGTGCTGGTCTAACGATCGCCGAGGTCTTCGACGTCGCTCGGGGTATCGCCGTACTATCTTCTCGTGGTACCACCATAGGGGTCACCGGCTCTTGCCTGGGACTGGCTCGTTCTGCTGTCGCCGCCATCGCAGTGCCGTCGCTCAATGACGCACCGCTGTCTACCGCCGTGGCTTCCGCCTCGCCCAATGCTCGTTCGGCCATTGTTGTCCCCGCCGTTGGGTTTACTGCCCACTCATCTGCAAAGCGTACCCGCTTTTGTTCTAGTACTTCGTCGTGTGGTTGGTGCTGGCGTCGTCTGGGCACGGCTCGCCCATCGCTTCGGTGTGGCATCCACCATTATGACTGTATCCGCCACCGCTCCGTCGGTAGCCAGAGTCGACGACGGCTTTGTCGTCTCCGGTAGGGCGCCGTACCGTGTATCGTTACCGCTGCGCCTGCCGTTGCTTCAGCCGTCACCGTCTTCGCCGTACCACCGGTCATTTTCGTTTCGTCGGTCACCACCGCCTCTGTTGGCATGGTTGGCTCCATAGTCATCGTACTATCCGGTGCTGCGACAGCGTCGGTTGCTGTCGTCACCGCTATCGTGACTGGAGCTCGTTGTCGTCGGCCCATTTCCTTTCGCCCTCACATCAGTCATACCATAGTGACCGGTGCCGTTACCGTCAGTGTGCTCGAGGCGGCCTGTATTGCCGCTGGAGTTCCCGCCATGACCGTTGTCGTTAGGGTTGTTATTTAGTTGGTTAAATACGAAAGTAGTATTCTTCGCAGTTAAATGCAAATAAATAGCGAATTAAATATAATTAAATACTTCAATAAGTACGAATTGCATCATAGAAGAAGCAAGCATATTTCTCTAATTACACAGAATGGTACGAAATTTATGTGAAATCCCAGATATACTCTCATAGTGAAACAAAGTGATAGGACCTTCTTCACAACGGGACACTGCTCCATAACGAAGCCTCTTCGGTGACTGCACAGGTCTGTGGCGGAGACCTCATGCGGACGAACAGCGAAAGTTGCGGCCGCTCAGCGTTCACCAGACTGCTGTTTGAGCTCAAGAGAGCCGTCTACCAAAGTGACGTCATTCACACCTGGAGTTTGCCAGGAAGCTGCGACAGAGTCTGGAGAGGCCAACGTGACAACGTGGCTGGATCTCATGGACCCCAGCGGCAGGACTCGATGACAACCCTTTCGCGGAAGGACTAGAAAACGAGGCCGCCGTGGATCAGCTTGCTCCAGTACGTGACCAATATGATGATGATCACGCACTTACAGAGAGGATCCGGCACTGCTAGCTAACACAATTGCATTGAATACAGCACACTGATTATTTAGTGGCCTACATCTAGACTGACGATCGCATCCAATATGTACTCAAACTCCATGTCGTCGAGATCGAACAGACTATCAACCTCGTGACCCTCGGTGGCATTGGCGTCACTATCGCAGGCCACGAAGTTCAGCAGTAGTAAGCGGAAGTCGGCTGAGCTCTGCCCCGGTGGAAGGCCAAAGCGCTCCGCGAGCGCCACGGCATCTGCGACCGTGTCGCGTAAGCTGTTACCTTTGAATACCGATGTTTGCTTCGAGGGGTCCATCAAGTGCGCAATTGCCGTAACGTTGGAAGGAGGAGAAATGAATTTCCAACGCTCGTCGACCAACTTCACTATACGTTCTCGAACAGAGAAACTCGTCAGACCGGCTGCGTTCGTGTTGAACTCTTGAGCATTTTTAAGACGATCAAACTCGTGAAGGATCATAGAGTTGGAGCACGAATCCGTCTCAAATGCAGCAAGCACACGTGTGATGGGCTTGGTCAGCCGGAGTATGAGCTTTGCGTTCGTCCAAAATTGGTTGTCTTCCAGAATTTCTCGGACAACGTTCAACTTGTTCGTAGTATCTTTGTCGGTGTAGTGCTTCATTAACTCCGGGTCATTGAACGCTGCCGTAAGAGGCACCTTGTTGCGAGCGACGCTCTTGATACACTTTTCCTGAGCATACCACCTCGTCGAAACTGGAGTAGACAACTCACCAGCCTTGACACACTTTTTAACTTGGCCACGCTCCGCTCGAATTCGACCCAGCAGTAGATGCCTCGCTCTCACAAACTTCACTATTTTCACAGCCTTCTTGAGAGTACTAGCGAAGAAGTCGATTTTGAAAATATCTTTTAGGAGCAAATTGACAGCGTGTGCAGCGCATCCGCTAAACACCACACCTGGGTGCTTCAGTTCAACCAGCTTCCCAGCTTTCTTCATGTTGGCGGCGTTGTCCGACACAACTGCAGTCACCTTCCCAACCCCAGCGACAGCTTCAACTTCACTAATAACTCGGGATATCTCCGAAGCCATGTACTCGCCAGTATGAGCCTCCGTACCGGTCGCTCCTGACGACCACATCATAGGCCGCATCGTCGGGGACGAAAGTACGTAGTTTATAATACTTTCGCGGTTTACATTCGACCACCCATCTGTGACCAGCGTCAATCGTTTTTGGCGTTGGAGAAGTGCAGCCAATCGAGTTTTCTCAGTCGTGTAGACTTGATCCAGAAGGGTAGTCGCAAGACTCTGGCGTGTTGGCAGCTTCATACTGGGGCGAAATCGAGTGAGAGCACGACGCATATCAGCGTTTTCAATGACGCGAAAAGGTATCCCAGACGTGTAGAAAGCTCGAGCGATATCCAGATGCATCTCCTTCTCTTCGGTCTTGTTTACGTCGTACTTGGTGGGTGTTTGACGTGCCGAGCCACTGTAGCTTGTGCGTCAAGCCTTCGTTGGAGAAACGAAGTCGGCTGTACTTCTTAAGTGCGCTTTGCGCTTCTTTTCAAGAACCACTTCGCCATATTTAGTCTTGGTTTGGGCTGATGCCTCGCCGCAGTACTTGATGTGTGGGTACAGGTGTCGCCCAGGCTGAGCATTCATGATCACCTCATTACAGTGCTTGCAATATACGTCAGGATGCTGCTTCGTCTCGCTCTTGGATCGACTGACAGCAAATTCAGCCCAAATGGGCTCCTCCTTGCGGCCCATTGAGGTGTCTTCAATCGTAGGGGTTTGCGAGGGTGGTTGGGAGAGCGCTTGTGCGGCTGGATAACGTTTTAGTTGTGGGCTACTGGCACCGCGCTATAGCTTTGACATGTAGTGGTTAGTAGACATCAAACCTCAGGAGACTCCGGTGGACCGCTCCATTAAGCGGAGCACTTAAAACTGCTTGCTTCAAGGAGGTCTTGCGATCAGGTTGAAGCGATCAGCATCAGCGGTTGCTGCGGAAATACCGCCTGAGCAAGAAAATGTGAAATTACAAAAACAGCAACCACGCATCAAGTATTTAACGGTATTTAACCAAAGTAGGGAATTTAACGTACTTAAAGTTAATAACGCTAGAAAAAATCGTAACAACTCTAGTTGTCGTCCGGGGTCCCGTCATCACTGCAGTTCTAGTTCCCGCCGTCGTTACCAGTCGGCACATCTGGCAACACCGCTGCCGTCGGATCTGTTCCCGTACCTTCATTGCTCAGTCATGATGCTAGTCGACCGTCTCTGGGGCGTACTATTGCCCGCACGGCCGCCGGAGCTCGTGACAAAGCATCCGCCACCACGTTCGTCGCCCCGGATCGGTACTCAATCCCAAAATCGTACTCCTGCAGCGTGAGAGACCTGCGGTGGAGTCGCCCTGCCAGATTTGGTCGCGTCACTTCAGCGCAGCGTGATCCGTAACGATGCTAAAAGTCCGGCCATACAGATACGGTCGAAAGAGCTTTACCGACCAGAACACCGCTAAGCACTCAAGATCAGTGATCGAGTAGTTCGTCTCTGCGTTACTGTTTACCTTCGATGCGTAAGCCACAGGTTGCCAACCGCGCCCGAAGTCTTGCATGAGGCAGGCGCCCAGCCCAGTTTTGCTGGCGTCTGTCACACGCCGAAAGGTCCGCCCAGAATCGGGATAACGTAGCAAAGGTCGCGTAGTTAGTAGCACCTTGATCCGTTCGAATGCCTGCTCCTGGTCTTCCGTTCATTGCCAAGGACAGTACTTCTTCAACAACCGAGTCATGGGCTCCGCAATCGACCCAAAGCCTGCCATGAATTTCCGATAGTAGCCCGCGAGATGCACGAACCGCTTCACTTCCGTAGTGTCCACCGGTTTTTGGAAAGTCGGTCACCGCCTTCACAAGTCTCTCCGTCGGCTGTACACCTTTACTGCTCAGTGTGTGTCCCAGGCACTCCATCAATTCGGACACGAAGCTGCACTTCTTGAGTTTGAGACTCAGTCCCACACCGGCCAGCCGCTCTAATACATTTTCCACTTCGACCACATGTCGTTCGACGTTGCCCTTGGTGAATACCACGATATCGTCCAAGTACACCAAGCACGTAGTCCAAGCGAGACCTTGTAATACACCATTCATCAGACGCTGGAAAGTAGCTGGTGCGTTCGTCAATCCGAATGACATCCGTGTGATCGGTACAAGCCACGCCTTGTTAGGAACGCCGTCTTGTCACGATAATCTCGTGCTACCTTGATTTGCCAATAGCCCGCCTGTAGATCTAAAGCCTAAGGCTCGGTCTTATATCTGCCCACAATAGCGGGATGGGATGCCTGCAATTTCGAGAATCCGCAGGACTTCCAACCCGGTGTTATAGACAGGTGGCTCGTGTCGGCGGTGTGTGCTGCTGTGATATATAGACGATTGGACTTGAGATGAGCGGGATTTGTGTATCCCAAGACCGTGCCACACAACGTCCCAGTGGGACGAGAAGGGGTGTCAGCCCTACAGGTCATCCCAATATCCCGCAAACTAGATCGCTGATTGGTCCATCCCTCTTTTGGGACGATATAAGACTGAGCCAAAAGTAGTGAACAGTCTTGCTCCACCTAATGCTTCCAGCGTCTCGTCTATTCTCGGTAGCGGGTAAACGTCCTTTTTCGTTATTCGGTTTAACGCGCGGTGGTCGATGCAAAAACGCACCGACCCGTTTGTTCTTCTTCACCAACACTACTGAGAATCCTCACGCTACGTTACTCTCTTCGACGACACCGGCCTTCAGCATCGTGTCTACGTTTTCCTCGATGGTAGCGTCCTCCGTCTAAGCTTGCCGCCGACGTTTCATTAAGATGGGTGCTGCATCACCGGTATCGATGTGGTGTTCCACGTTCATAGTAGTTGCTGGTGGACAATCCGCCGGTGCCTCCGTCAACTTCCGGTACGACCGTAGGGGTTTCAACACCAGCTCACGGGTGTGTCTATCCTTACTGCCGATCTGTACATCGTCGTCGTTCTGTAGGGGCGTCTGCGTATCGCCGTGCTCACTTAACCACTCTTCCATCCAATCCGTCCGCAACTCGCCGTTCATCACCAGCAATTTCATGTTCGCCTCGAGGGGAAATTACGCATCAAGCTCTTTGCGGTTTGGCAGCTTCACTCGTCCGCCGTATGCATTCACCACCGGCACCAGGGCATTTCCATTGCGCACCTTCGCCACCGCGGCCGCCAACAGCATTGCACCGGACTCGAGCGTCGGGATGAAGGCGCCTTCTTCCCCCTCGGGAGCCGAGACAGACACTTCTATCGGCTGCACTGCACGTCGCTCCAGGTTGGCTGCACCAACAAATCGTACACTCGCCACTTGATCTCCGTCGTCCGTGTGGAACGGGATCACAACTCCATGTTCTCGCTCGTCGTAGCGTAACTCACCGCCTCTAAAATCCACGACTGCTCGGTGTTCTTCCAAGAAATCCACACCGATCAAGAACTCACTGGTGCATCCGTCGATTATACATGCCGTCACCTCCACCGTTTGACTGAACACGTTCTGCATGCGGAATTCCCACAGTCCCAGTACGTCAAACAGGAAGCCACCAATTCCCTCGACACAATCCACTGAGGCCGCTCCCTTCATCCGTTCACCTCTCGTCATCCAGTCCGTGCCAGCTACCGAATATCTCGCACTGCTGTCGTTTTCACCGCCATCTGCTCGCCTTCTACCATCGTGGGAAGACCATATTCCGCGTTGTCTACCAGCTCGTGGTTGCCATTGGTAAGCACCAGTACTTTGGAAATACGTACCAGATTCACGCGCGTGTTGCTCGAACTCCTCTTCGCTGCACTGCTCCCATAACGTCGCCACCGTTCAGCCAACTCCTTTCTGGCTTCCGCTACCTGTTGCTGTCGCCTCTCGCGTTCTTCGGCTACCAGCTCGGCTACCACCAGTTCCACCTCATCGTCGTTTGTTTTTGCCGGTTCTTTCTCCAGCGCACGGCGTGCACGTCGACACTTCGCCTCTCTATTTCTTCGTTTGGCGACTGTGCGAATAGAGGCCGTAGTCGCCGACACCTTCGTCACATCGGCCAGCAGTCCTGCCTCTGGGGCCGTAGGCACTACGCCGCTCATCGTCCCGCCTTCCTCTGACTGTCGTTCGTCCGCCCGGTCGTCGCCTTCCTCAGTCAGATGTCCGTCGTCTGTCTGACCGCCACCTTCCTCAGTCAGATGACCGTCGCCTACCTCCCTTGCTCATGTGTTCGTCCCTCCAGCTCTCGGTCTCTTCCTTAACGCCGCGCTGTCATTGCCGGCCTCACCGTCGCTACGTATCTGACGGCTCGTTGTTCATCACGTACGCTAAGTTTATCGTCCACGTGAGTACTCACGTCCCTCCTCACTGCCGCCTTACTCCCGTTCGTTCGTGCCGTCTTTTCAGTCGTCACCACGCTTTACCCTTTCTCGTCTTCGTCCATCGACTGCTCTATCACCTTGTTGCTTCCGTCATCGTGTGCTTGTACCATGGACTGGGGTCTCTGTTGCTTGTTCGGACGCCGAATTCCCCCTACAGCGCCCCGGCTTCGTTTCCATTCACCGGAGGTTTCTGCGTACGCGTGGCCAAGTAGGCATCGTTTCGCGCCTTTGCATCTGTGTCTGGACACTTTTTAGCGAAGTGGCTAGGCCGCCCACACGCGTAGCACGTCAGCTGCCCGATGGGTCGAAATGCTGGTTGCGGTACCGCATCCGTTCGCGACTGCTCTACCGCCCTGGTCGTTCGGGTTGCCGCCCTGACTTGTTTCGTCTCCTTATGGCGCTTAGTGGGGCGTGGAGAGGGTGTTTCTCCCGCGGGCTCGTCCTCGCTCGACTCCTCACCGCTGTTTTCCACCTGAACCATCCGGACCTTGACGACGGCCTTCCTTTCCATTTTTGGCACAGTTGTCGTCCTTTTTACCAGTTCCTCGGTATCTAGCTTTGTTGTGCGCTTCCGATTCGGTCGGACTGACCAATAGCGCCCGTTTTAGACGCGTCCTTCGGGTATGTCCCAAATGCCAGTAAATTTATTCCACACGCCCAGCGGCTTCGAGAAGATCGCCCAATCCGGGTCCGTGGGTGCCGCCAATGCCGTCGTGCTTGTCACATCCCGCACACCGACACCTGGAACTACCATCGGGTGCCCCGAAGCGGCCCCAACTGCTACCGGGTAGGTCATCTGCGCGGTAATCCACTCTTGGCCAATGTTTTTCATCCCTTGTGCCACATTATCGAACGGATCGTCCACCTCGGTTGCTTGTCTACTGCCCTGTGGAGTGTTTTGGGCTTACTTTCACGAACTAACTGTCCTGTCGTTTTGGGCAGGTTTCTGATGAACTACGCCAAAAACACACGCTTGCTCACCTTGTTCTCTCCACGAGCGTCCCGTAATCCGGCTGCGAAATCCGCGAGCGTTTCTCCCGGCATCAGGAACCGCTGGTTCACTCGAAACTCCGCTTGAGATTTATCGGGCCGTTCTCCATATCGTCTCTTCAGCGCCGCTTTCAAGTAGGTCCACGCTCTCATTGTGGCTTCATTTCTTGGTCAACTTGAATCCAGAAACGCGCTGCATCGCCCTGTAGTTTTTTTTCGATAATGTAGCACAGCGCACCGTCAGTCCATCCACCACGTCCAGACACACGTGCACCTTCGAGCCACAGGTCAACCTTCTTGATCCATGTCGACACGGAGTTGCTCGGAGAGGGTTGGAACGGCGTAAGCTCCAAGTCTCGAATATTTTTCCTTCGTGGGTACGACACGCTCTGTCCTCATTGCCCCCTCCCAGCGCCAGCTTCGTGGGAGTCGCCAGGCGAGTCTTCATCATCGTTGCCGTCGCTACTGCCAGAGTCGCTGCTCGAACCGCCATCGTCACCATCCCCGTCGTCAGCACTACGTATGTACGTCACGTGTCGGGTGTCCCTCACTGGTACTGTCGCCGTACTTGTAGCCCCAGTCGTAGCTTCCGTAGGGCCCGTTGCCGCGGTCGTGGTAACGGCAACTTCAAGGTCGTCTAGCCGTGCCGCCATCCAGCTCATCGTTTCCAAGACTTGTAGCAGCACTGACGAAAGCGCTGACATTTCACTTCCCGTTGCCGGAGCCACCGCCGCTGCCACACCTGTGCTCGTGTTCGTATTCGTCGCCGTCCGTTCAGTAGTGGCTTCCGTATCCGGATCCGCTTCATTAGTCGGGTTATTCTGGGAGACGACAGAATCCGGATCCTGTCGCACATTGCCCTCGCCTTTAGTTTCTTCCTCGCCGATGTTCGCGTTCTGGCGCTCGCCGATTGTGCCTCTTTCAGCCGAATTCGTGGAGCTCTGCTCGATAACCCTCAGTGCTGTCTGGCTCATAGGCATCGCCGCCGCCGTACTCCTCGTCGCCGTTTCCTGGCCAGCAGGTACCGTAATCGTTCTTGTTCTGGCCATGATATCGTTCTTATCTCGCGTAGGCACCTGTATGACCACCATGTAACGTGTCTGATCTAGCCCTCGCACGCCGAACTTTGGTCGTCCAGTGCCGATAGGTCCAAGAATCCGTTGGCTGTCGATAGGGAACTTCCTCTACCCCGCCAGTGTGTATCATACTGACACACGACCTATTTGTATTTCTGTTTCTGTTTCTGTTCAATGTAGTCTGTAACTAGTAAGCTAGACCAGTCACTAGATCTACCGCTCGTCCGTCCACAAATTCGTTCGTTCGTCCGTCCATCAATTCGTTCGTCCGTTCTGTCGCCGTCCAGTTCGAGTCGCCACTTGGCAATCCACTTGGACTTAGCACCTCGTGTGCATCGCCCTACTCAACGCAGTCGCCAAGAGACACGAAGACCGTTTCTTCCTGCTCGCCCTGTCCGCCGTTCGTCTACGGCCGTACAGGTCCAGTACTCGTTCACCCTTGTGTCCGAGCACCAGCCCTTAACCGTTCGTCGTTCCGCTCGTAGGTCCAGTACTCGTTCACCGTTGTGTCCGAGCACCAGCCCTTAACCGTTCCGTTTCGTTCGTCGTTCGTCCGCTTGTTGTCGCTGATTTGGATCCTGTCGGGTTCCCAGGTTCCGGGCTCGGTTGGTTGCGTGCTGGTGAGCTCCTCCGAGTTTCACCTGCCTTCGCGCCGTCCATTTTGTAAGTGAGACTTGCCTGCTTCGATCCCGGTGAAGTGCGAAGTCCCTAGTACCCGTCGGTTATCTGGTTCTTTCTGGCGTGGTGGCTTTAAATCATCAGTTAGCTGCCTCAGAGTGGTATCGCCTGAGCTCATGCACTTCGGCGCAGTGGCACTGTCGCCCGATATCGATTCGCCCGCCAGTACGCTCAGCTCCATTAGAGTACAATTCGAGACTTGTCATATTAAATTGCTTCAAGTAGCGTTTGCTTGTTCTGGATATCGAGTAAAATTGGTCTGCGTCTAGACTGCCTCCACGTAATAAAGGCTTAAGGCTTCATTTGATATCACGCTGTTCTTCTCTTCCTAAGCTAACAACTACTTTGAAGTATTATAACCTAACTACCGGCTCGACAGGGCATTTGGAGAAAGAGGAAAACATTGCTACAATTACCCATTTAAATCTAAACTGACTAATTGCAACAAGTATTCCAATGCATTCCTTTTACTTTGATCTTTACGTATGAAATGCTCGAGTATTCAATAAGACGACCACTACGTCTTAAGCATGAAGTTCAGGAAGCGCTTAACTAACGTTAAAAAGAGTTGGCTCAGGGCATCGTCACCTAAGGTGACTCACCTTGGGTGTGCCCAAGGAGATTACGAAGCTCGATGGAGAAGATAGGAATGTTTTGTTGCCCCTATTTGGCGGAAGAATCGAGAAGATTCACACTACTGTCAAAATCCCCATACAACGAACGAGACGCAAATCCAAGATATCCACAATGCCTTGACTTCTAACTCGCAGATTTGGCCCGAAGCCACCGTAATCGGACAACGGCGGTCAAGACAAGGGAAGGATAACTAATTCCGACATCACGTGCTGCTCAGGATAGTGAAACAGCACAGAAAATATGACATTAGTCAGCGCAGGAGTCTATCACAAGTAAAGAGACCTGCAGCTAGCAGCAAGCTTCACAGGCGGGTCATGCGGGAGCCATGCTCTCCGTTCACAACATTGGCACAATTCGTCAAAAACTCGCACGTGGTGACAGCACTGATTATTCTGCTGTGGAGAATTTGTATCTGAACCCAGTCAAATCGTTGTCCAAAAATTGGTCGCGCTCTAAGTTTTGCATTAAAGCCGGCGACGTTGGCCCGTCGAGGAGCACATCGAAGTTGTTATCTTCGCGATATTTCGTTCGTCAGTTTGGTGTGCCACCAATCGCACCTGCCGACTATTTCGCCGGTGCTACGACAGTTGGTGGCCGTTGTCATCACATGAAAAAATTCGGACGCGCCGTCAGAGCTAACATGCGAGCACTGCTCTCAACACATTGGCAGCTATAAATTTGAACCAGGGCATCTCACGGACAATTCCAGCGATCGCAATGGCAAAGATAATTCGTACCGGAGGAGCAGTCATCGACTAAAATTTCCGTGTAGTCTGAACAAGACAGCAAATAAAAATACCAAAAAAGTAAGTTAAAATACTGATCCTTACATGTACGACACGTTCAAAATACCATATCTACAATTTTTATGGAGTAATGGAGCTTCTTGGACTTGGATAATGTATATATACGCACGTACACGGTGGACGTTCGACCGAAAAATGAAGCTCTTTATCGCTTCCCGCGATGTGTGGGGCGTCAGCAAAGCCGCTAGATCGATCAGACATTCATGTACAGTACTTGCAGGATCGGAGCGACGTCGGCCACAAACGTCCAACAAAATGGCTTCCAGCCAACCCCTTAAAGCAGCCGTACCGATCAGGAAGGACTAATCAGTAATTTGCATAAGCTGTCAGCTCGAAATGCGATCTTGACGCGTACATGTGGCTGCCTGCTTAGATTTTTTTTTTCCAAAAAAGCTGGCAGGACACCAATTTACTATCGTTTTACTCTAATCAATCGTTTCTGGTATCGAATAGGGCACAAAATATCGCAAAACATGCGAAATATCAAATACAGGTACTAGTACAGTTCCCGACAACTAAATAAAGAGGCGATAATAATAATACAGCCTTATGAGTTTTTTTTTTAATATATTGACGTGTTAGCGCGTTGTCATCCTTGTCAACTCAACCTATTTGTGAATCCATTTGATGATGACGATGAAATGTGGTCCTCTCTTTTGCTTTAGTATCCTGTTTCTAAAGTAGGCTTAGATTGGAATGATATTGGGGCTATTATTACATCACACCAGGATTAAAACTTGTGACAAGCTTGCTGAAGGGGTGCAGGCTCAAGCTATCCTTTTGAGTGAGTTACCATTTGCTACAAGTCGACCATTGTGTAAATTAAAGAAAAGCTGCAGGATAATCCATTAAATTGCACTCAAAAACAACTGCCCCACAACAAAAATACAGTGATAACTCGTTTGCGCGGAAAAATACAACTGCTGCAAAAATTTGCTGAAATACCGGTATTAACAGAACAAACTGTAAGGATTTACAATGTGTTTTTCGCTAGTGAAGTTTCCAGGAACGGATGGGATGCACATGTTAAACAAGGAATCGAAGGGGGATGGCCGGCCATTCTACGTAATCTGCGCATGACCTCGCTGCGGTCTCGAGGGGCAAGCTTGTACGGTTGAAATGTGCAGTAGTGCTGTCATTCCTTATTAAGTAGTACTACATGTACAACTAGTACCAGGTAACTAGCCCTGCATCTTTCGGGGTGTGATTGAACTGATTTGGGGTCTGCGGTACATGTTTAGTTCATTGTATTAGTTCATTGTATTGAGGTCGGCGACGTCACTCGTGAGTGCACTCGATCATTGGCGGTGTGCAACTGCGATGAGAAAACGGCGTTTTTAAAACGCAGCTTTATAAAAGCCAGACCAGTAAATCTTGACGTGAGATGATCCCACCAGTCGCAACGTCGTGCTGCAGTGGATAATTTCATCCATCGATCCCGCACAAACTTTTTTTGCCGCACTGCCTTGCTCACACTGAAATTTGCGTAGATAAAAGGGCAGTCGCGCATCGGTCGCTTTGCCGAAGTGTTCAGGTGTACACATGCAAAAAAATACTCCGAAGAACGTTTAACACTGTACCCAACAGAGGTAATGTACTGTATCTTCACTGTTCATTGTGATGCGTGTATCGGATCGGAGTTCGATTCGGACAACGAAGAAAAAAAGATGTGGCAGGTTGAAGCGGTCTGTGACGAGCCTTTCGATACATGTACTGTACCGGTATTAACGCTGCAGTATCACGGAAACCTCACTGTGCCTTGCCGGATTCATGGATTGTACAGTATAACACTTGCATGGCGGACTACTTCAACAACAATCTCAATCGCAAAAACATACCCAGGCACCATATGCTATTCCGAAAACTCTAAAACCCAGCTGGTGTCTTAGTCGCAGCGTTTGAAATTTGTCTTGGATCCTCCAGGCACGCAAGAGTCCAGACTACCAAAATTGCGGTTATTGCTACAGTGCTGCACCCCGTTTTCGCACCCTTGGACCTTTGATAAACCTCCGGATGTGATGATCCTGAATCCAAATGAGCTTAAATTTGTATGCTAAAATCTGCTTTATTTGCAAATCCTATATGGTCCACCCCTGCGAAAATGGGGTGCAGTACTGTATACCGACGTAGACCGAAGGTGAACTGTATAACTGAAATATTCACAGGTGCGCCTGTTTAACTGAGTTTTTTTCATGCACTTGGCAAATTGTGAAATGTTCAAGTCTCATTGAAGTCAATACCCTCTACAGTATGATTTGGCCTACAGTACTCAAGCTCACATTTATTTAAAGTATCGAGCCCCCAATCCTCAGGATGGCACCGATTCAGCATCACCAATTCTAAGGCCCAGTCTTAACCGCGCGCCACGCGTGTCGTGCCTGCCAGAGGCTAGGTGAGCTGATGGTGCCACGCGATCTGGTTCAGACTGGTTCGTGCGGTGCCAGCTCACGCCATCGCGTTATATTTCACCACACACCGTAATTTTTCAGGAGCCGCGGCCGGCACTGTTGGCCAATGCAGCATGCACTCTCCTCCATTCGTCTTGATGCACCCCACGTGCTTTCGCTAAGCTCCGACATGCCCACTTAACTTTTGGCGAGGTTGAAGCAATGCAAGGTGACAAGGATGTCGACGCGAGTGCAGCCGACGCGAACGCTTTGCGGGCTGTTGAGGGGGCGACGCAGACGGCAACTACCAATCCCAGTGAGTCCAACTCACGTTCGGAGTCTGTTGTGTCAGCACTGTGGACTGTTGCAGACCCGGGGAAGACGACGCCACCAATCTCGGATGACTACAGCTTGTGGACAGTGGAGCAGCTTCGAAAGGAGTGCACGAGCCGAAAGCTTCGCCTCGGCAGGAAAACGTCTGTGGCTGATCGCGTGAAGCACCTGTGTGAGTTCGATGCTCTACATCGCTCCATGATTTCGGCAACCCTCGCGTCCGCTGACGGTGTTTCGGTGCCGTCGAACAACTGCACAATTCGGCTGTTGAATGTGCTGTTTTCGGACACCTTTGCTTCGCGCTTCGCACGTATTGGTGACAAGCCTTCTCGCCAGCAGCTGGACGCTGGGGAAACTCATGGCAACTCCTCATTTTGACGTGATGTTGCGTCGGAGTTTAACTCGAACCGCACCGACTACAACGATCTCTTCACCTCCGACGCGCGCTTTGAAGGAGTTGATGCTTCAGTTGTCTTTATTCACAGTGCTACCAAGGCCTATGACATGTGGAAGGACGTGAACAAGAGGTATCTGAAGGCGATGGCAAACTTCACCAAGTCCGGGGAGCATAAGGACGACTTCTTCACCTACTGCGAAGGGGCCCTTAACACCTTTTACCTTCGCGAGTGTTTGAAGCACAAACGCGATCTGGCGAGTTTTGTCGATGGTGGATTGTTCGACAAGGACCCGTTTGACTCGCTGAAGCGTGGGCGTAGCGATTCAAGCGGCAAGAAGCCCCAACAGCAAGTGGGAACGAAGAAGCAGCGTAGTGAAGTAGCAGATTCGGTCAATGCGCTAGCAGCTGCCATTGCTCCTGCGAGACCGAGTACAGCAGAACGCCTGATGAGCTTGCACAAGCTCATCCAGCAGGTAGAGGCTCGCATGGAAAAACTACAACAGACCGGGAAAAGTGATGAATCCCTTCAACGCAGTTTGGATCTCTACCGCATGAAGCTGTCGAAGCTGGAAGAGGCCTTTTTCGACGAAGTGTAGTTCAATGAGAAGGTAGCGACTTCTGAACTGTCCGAATGGACATTAATAAACTCAACTTACAACAATTCACTAGTTCGTTCTCTCTCAGCGCGGCGAATGTTGTACGCAGGTCGTAGCCGCTTCATTTGTCGCAGTTTGTCCACATAGGCGTTGCGGAGCAACTCCGACTCCGACGTCGGCTCCGGATAGACTTGTGTTGAGGCGTACATGGCCCGATATGCCGATGCATCGTTAGCTCCAACAGTCAAGTCGGTTATATCGGGGACGGGTTTAGATGCAAGAGTAGCAGCCATGTCCGCGTCATCATTCACATCTTCGTTGTGGCTCTCACACAGGCGCTCAGTGACGCAAAAATTGTGCAACATACACGCTACATGCACCACCTTCTTGATGCTTTTCACTCCGACCCGAAGCGGAGCCTTGAAAACCCGCCACTTATTCACCAGCAGCCCGAATGCCATCTCCACTCTGATACGTAGTTGACTCAGGTGAAAGTTGAAGCTGTCTCGATACAATCTTGTTGCATTTGATTGACTTGCAGTTTGCGGTCGCGTGAATGGCGTAAGCAGAGTGTTGCTGTTCGAGTAGGCATTATCACCAACGAGGTGTAGACCAACCGGAAAAGACTCCACGAGACTAGACAGCTCCCATCTCATAAACGCTAGAGCATCACCCATACCGCCCGGACTAGCACTCGTCACCGCAGTAAAGCGGCTACGGTGGTCTACACACGCTTGAACGTTGACACCATACCGTTGATAGTGTCCAGAAAAGAACGAAGAGACGCGGTTCACCTCGCGGTCATTGGGAACTTGAATGCAGCACAACCACCCGTCCACAGCACCGACGCAGCCGACTAAAACTGGGTTTTTGACCAGACTAGCAAAGGCACGTGCTGACCGGCGCTGCTCGTACTCCGTCGCCGGAAACCTCAGCTGTAACTCATCATGAGCTTGGATAACATCCATCACCTCCTGAATGGTGATGTAAAAACCCGGCTTGCTAGCACCAGCAAGCGCCCGAACCGAGTGGAAAGAGTACCCTGCCAGCCACGAGATAAACATTTGTAGCTTGTTAACGGGAGAAAGGGGCTCGTTCCCTTCGGTCCGTCGACGTGATTGAGCCTCATCAACGCGCAGGCTTGGAGCCAGCAGTCGCAACAACTTCTCAAATGACTGGAATGACATCCTGTAATACTGGCGGAACTGGCCCTCGTTTAACAGCAACTGGGAGTGGTGACGCCAGTTTAAACGCCGACGCGGTAGGCACGGCTGGCGCTCGCCCGCACCCGTCGCGTTATCGCCAAGTAGCAAGACGCATGTCAACGCCACAACGATCTTGACGTCTCTGTTCCTCTGCATCGCACGGCGTCTGCCGGAATGAAATTGGCGCGGAAAGATATATTGAGTTGGCCGTAATATTACGGCCTGGCACCTGGCACAGCCATTTGCCATGGCATTTCGTGGTGCCATGCATGGCACTTGAATGGCACCGCAAGCCCTACACCACATGTGAGATTAGCCAATCAAAATGGAGATGGCACGAAATTCGTGCCATGGCGCGCGGTTAAGACTGGGCCTAAAAACCGCGTGAATGGTCTGACCGTTTTGAGCAAAATTTGACGGTCGTAATGCACGAGCGATTTTAGAAAATTCACACAGCATCTCGACGGAAGAAACATCAAACGATAGCTTCATGATTTCGCTTCAAGGAACCGATGCTACGGAGACGCTACATATATGCGTACCTGCTACGCCGTAGCATAACTTCATTGTTGCGACGTTGCCCACATGCTTCTGGCAAAACAGGATACTTCCTCTGGGGAAGTCAGATGCTCGCTTCCTAGTGTTACGTGAGGCACATTGCGATCGATTCACAAACCTATGCAACTGGAAGCCTATGCCTACATATGTACTTGTATGTTACTTCGACTTTCCAAATTTAGTGGAATCACTCAGCGCCGTTAACTCCTTGTTCCAACATACTGTATCCAGGATAGTACGTACAGTACTGCACCCCGTTTTCGCGCCCTTGGGCCTTTGATAAACTTCCGGATGTGATGATCCTGAATCCAAATAAACTAAATTGCTTGTATGCGAGAGTCTAGTTTATTTGCAAATCCTATATGGTCCACCCCCGCGAAAACGGGGTGCAGTACTGTACCATCGATCAGCACATTTTTGACGCAAGTTCTTTTTTCTGCTTATGTATGCAGGTTAGAGAGAATGTTAATCTGGCGTTTGTATGAATATAGCCTTCCCATCTACAGGTAGCGATCAAGTTGCCCTGCCGCTGCAAAGTGCTTCAGAATTGGCGCCAGACTTCAAGTTGATATGGCTCCATAATTTGGCCGACGTACATGAAATGTCCTATTCTTGCCATCTTCAACGACAGCCATGCAACAACCTTTACAAATTCATATTAGTAGCTGTAACATATTATCATAGTTAGAATTTTGAGTTGAGTGATATATTGAAACTGGTAAACACGATTTATCGTTAGAATATTCAGTTAAAAAGTCAAGCTCTTCGATACTATCACATATACAAGGAAAGTGGGCCGGGACGCTTTTCGTTGTTCGTCTACTATCGCCAAGCAGACCCAACGTTGCATCGCAGCCAATCCCACTGTACATCCTGCAGGTGGCAGATACAGTAACAGTAGCCAATCGATGCTCCAGCTTGAAGCAAGAAGCGCGACAACTTTCCGACGTCCCGCCATTCTCGATAAAACTGACTGCGATTTGACTTACCATCAGGGTGATCAGAGGCCAAGCAACCCGAGTCGCCGTCCAAATCGCCAGCACCTGACTTTTCATTATTCTTTTTGCCGTCTTGGTACCACACAACTTCCATAGCAATGACCCGGTCGAGGTTAACTCTCACCCTCTTGGTCCTAGTCGTCTGCCTATTTACTGCGTCTGCTATCGATTGGACATTTTGGAACGACGACGACGATGACACCCCTGCACCAACCACCAAAAACACACCTGCCCCTTCGACACCTACGCCGACAATACCCACTCCGACTGTGACGCCTTCTTCGGGATCGTCTAACCTTCCGACGGCGAACTCGCCGACCACGTCTGGCTCCTCAACTCTAGATGATATGCTCAGTGCCTCGGGCTCAGGGTCTTTTATTGATGCCTCGACGATCACGGTCAATGCTGAACTTGCCAAGGTAACGGATGCCACCAGCGACGTCAAGTCGACGTACCGCAACTGGGTGGGCCCTCGAGCCATTTCTCCCGACGCCGCCTGCTACCGTGAAGCGCATATCATGGATACGTGTCCAACGAACTTCGATCGCAATAAGGCAACCAACACATGCTGGGCCGAATGCCCGATTGCCTACCCTGTCGAATGTGGTATGCAATGCATCCGCCAGAACGACGACTGTTTGATGGAGACACTAAACAAGGTCGGAGCTGTGGCTAACTCGGCACTGGCTATCGCTTCGTTCGGTGCCTTCCAGAAGCTGTGGCAGGTGGCCAAGGGCGTGCACCGCGCGTTCGACTGCGTCAACATGATGATCGGGACCATGAGATCAATTATTCGTTATGTGCGTAACATTAAAACTACCGATCCGCAAGCCTCTGCAGACAAAATTATGAACATCATGTACCAGTCGAATAATATCGTGACAGATCTGCCCATTGCGGTATACCTGTGCATGGGTTGGGATCTGCCACGACCACTCGATATCTCTGGTCGCGTGCTCACGACGATGAACTGGATCCTGTTGAACGCCATCGCCTATCGGGAAGACATTTTCTCCAGCTGGAGTAAATTCAAAGCTTTTCTGGTCGGTGCCAACTTCACGGAGGCCGCCAACAAGGTCAACGAGACAGAGATCGGGACGCTCAGCGACGCTCTGAAGTCCAAATCGACGTGTGGCTACGATCTCCGTGCGTTGACGGACCGCACGTGGAGCACCGTGAACCAACTGCGAGCAGACAACCCGGGCATCCCAGAGGATGACCTTCGTCTCAAGATGCAGAACACTCCGCTCGTGACGTCTGACATCGCTATCGTCACCAATAACTGCATGGAGCAAATGATTGCAGAGTCGGATGAGGCTACGGCCTACAAGACGCGTGAGAAGATTCGCACGGCGTTCAGTGGCATGATCAACCAACTTGTGTCCACGGGCAAGAGTAACAATGGCTCGAGTGAAGATGCAAACCAATTCATGTACACAGCGTTCAGCAAGACCCTCATTTCGATCGCTGTTACCGGTTTCGACCTCATCGGTGTCATGGGTATGGCCGCTGCGTACTTACAAACGGTGTGTGGTCCGACGAATTTTATCGGTGAGATAGACGACGGAAATGACCCGAAGACACTAGGTCTAACTACGATCCAGAAGGCTTTCACCAATAGCTCCATGTCTTGGACCAAGAAAGGTGACGGCGCAGTGATCGTTGATTTTAAAAGTGTTGACACCAAGGACGTGACGGTTAACATCATGTCAGGTGGTGACAAGGTCGACGAGGTGGAGGTCAAAGCAGGGGGCACTGCCAAGTGGAAATCCAACGTCACGGGCTTAGCAGGCAAGACGCTTTACTTCGATCGTTGGCGTCCAGGCTTCCTAGGTTTGCCTGGAACAGGAGGTGGGTCACTTCTCCTGTGGGTGCCTCATGCATCTGAAGGTGGCCACTTGGAGATTCAAGCCAAGCTGAACGTCAGCTAAACACATTCTAGTACCCAAATAGAGAAGGGATAATAGTGCGTCCAATAGTCAATAAGTAACATAATAACAAAGTAGATGTGAATATTTCTCAGCACAATATGAACTCCTGCTTCTACGTTTTGGGGATAAGGCTGATGGAGCTTGCCACGTCGACCACCGTAAGCCTACTCAGCGGAAGTTTATATCAGCGATCAATGCAAAGACTTTATTAGAGTTAAAAATATCGGTAAGAATATCCCTTGTGTGGAAACACCATAGCTCATCTAAGCCAATCGACGTGGTGCTGCACCCAACATACCTCAGCGTCTACTGAGAGCTACTACTACTAAGACAATCCTAATAGCTTTCCTCCTTCGGATACCATGACTTCTACTGAATACTGTACTTCGGGGGGGGGGGGGGGGGGGGGGGGCTTACAGCTCACAGTTTAAAAGTGCCAGATGATGATGAATTTTAGGAACTCGACTTGATTTATACGAACTTGAAGGAGCATTTCGACCACATGAAAATGCCCGAGAGCCGCTGTCCGCTAGGAGCGAACATGCGACTCGGTGCGATTCGCACTGCGAACCTGTTAACTGCGCAGAAACAGCCAACACTGTGAGACCTGATAAACACGTGCTTTCGAGAAAGAAGAAACCGAAACCTCGATATAATTGCGGATGGACTTCGAGCACTGTGCACAGCGTGTACATGTACTGCATGCACACTGCGGAGCGCTTGTTTGCAGCTTGCTCCAACGTCTCCAAATGTAGTGTACAGTACCACAGTACATTTTACCGCGAGGAGAAAACGCTACATGTATGTCGCCAACCCTTGGCGCTGAATGAGCAATTTAAATGCCGTTGTTTATAAACTTTTGTTTTCACGTTAAATACAGTACAGTGCGTGTACTGTGTGAACTGTTTTCCGGAAAGTGCTTAACAGTTTTGCACTGTTTTTTTTGGGACTGAATTCAACCGGAAGAGCTGTCAATAATACGAGCCTTCCATCAACAAGCTCGGAGTCCATAGGTAAGCTTACGCATTGTGCACGCAAGTAACAAGTACCAAACACGCTTTTGCCGCCAGTACTACACATAAGCTAAGCGAGGGCATGCACCACGCGTTCGACTGCGTTAACATGATGATCGGGTCCATGAGATCAATTATTCGTTATGTGCGTACCAAGACTATATGTACTGATCCGCAGACAAAATTTTAAACCAGTCGAATAATATCGTGCCAGATCTGCCAGAGTGACTACTGTATCACCATATTTTGAGCTACTTGGGATTTGTAAACCGACGGTTTTCCCCATAAAGTACGAAATAGGGAGGAGGGAGTGAAATCGGCAACACGAATCATGCCTGTAATTTAAGATGAAGCACGCGGGCTTAAGCCCCGGACCAAGCATGACTTTAATAAACCTTGCTCGGCCCTATAGGGCTAATGCCCAGGAAGGTCTGGGCTTCGGTTTAGGAGGGTGATAGAATTCACGCCAAGTCCTCCACTTTTGGAGATTTGCAGTCTCATGACACCCATTCCCCCTTGTGCTGCCATTACGGTAGAGCTTATGAAAAATCCATAAAACCCGGGTTTTATGGATTTTTCATACCCTATTCAGTAATGGAATCAGATAATCAGACCGTTATATGAGAAGCGACAAAGAAGTATAACCCCAACAAAATTTGTCCTTAAAATGAGGACGAAATAAGATGCAAGATCGTGAAATGCCGAGTGATTTTGTCCTTAAGACCTCGATTATAACTTATAATTATTATCACGGGCCGTGAGCTCTCCACAGATGGTGAAATGAAGCTTGCGGGAGCGTAGCCGAAGCAAGGTGCCCGCGAAGCAGGGCCCAGCGACGAGCTCACCAGCGATCGGACCCGTTGCAATATCCAGTACATGTTTTTCTATTGCGGGGGGGGGGGGGGGTCTAAGGGTGTAACAGCCAGTATGATTTTTTGTTTGTTTGTTAAAGTGTTCTGTGGATTTTTACTGCGCTCTCCTCGCTCGAGCGCGGTTGAAAATGCATAATGAATGGGTATAGATTTTATGCGGTCACACTTTAATACTTGTTTTTGTAATCTATATGGTTTCCATTAATTAACATTATGGGTTTCTAAATTTTTAGTGCACAGTGTATTGATATACCTTTGACTCGGAGAGCTTAGAAGAAGGTTAATTCAGAACTGATATTTCTTACAGTTTGTGTTGTGTCTTGTCTCCGACTGGGGACAAGAGCCAAGAAAGAATGTATAGAAAATAAAGTGAAACTTCTACTCAAGCTGCAATGGCGGTCAGCATCTTCATGCGAGCACCCTTGTCACCTCGACCCCATGACAGCAGCCCAATAGCAAAGAATCATTCGACGGCCGTTGTAACGGGTACGTAGCCCTAAGTGTACCCCTAAGTTACATGAAGTATGACACGTCATACTTCGGGATATTTGGTACAAGGTACCAAGGTCGTCCAACGCCAACCATTGGCTGATGACATTGCTTTTCTATAGGTGACTTGTAGTTTGTATTTAACTCAAGCTTAGCCTACCTATAAATATACTCAGTTTACAGCCTACCTTCAATTGGTCACTTCGCTCCCTTTCGGTAAAAGGGGACCTGTGAACTGCCGTTCACTAAGAGTTTGTATACTCTCGGAAGCCAACTCCTCTAGCGCAAGGTGATGTGTGCCTCCGTCACACTTGGTCGCACTTGTAGTCAATCCACGCCAGCGGGGGTAGACTACCTGAACCTCTTTGAAGTTCGTTACCATGGATAGGAACGACTCACAGTTCGAGTCGGTTCGGAAGATGGCAGGCATCTTCGGGATGGAGACCCTGCAGGCTCCGGCGGCGGAAGCGAATCCGTCTCACCCGAAGCCAATACGGCTGAAGGTTAAGCCGTATGAAGGGAAGGAAGGCGAGAACCTTCACTTCTGGGTCCGAAAAGTAGAGCTCGCGATGGACGCGGCACTGATCTAGACCGAGCAGCTTCGTGTTGCTTTTGCACTCTCCAACCTTAGCGGCCGTGCTAAGCGTTGGGTGTACACACGGGAAGCAACATCCCCTGGATGTTTCACATCCTGGGCTCAGCTGTGTGAACAGCTCCGAGCCGCGTTCCTCCCGGCGAACTACGAGTACCGCCAGCGTTCGCGCTTCCTCTCGTGCAAACAAGGGAGGCGTGAACTGCACGAGTACGTGCAAGAGATACGGGAACTCACGGCGTCCCTAGTGGGAAACCCACTCAACGAGCACATCAAGATGACTGTGTTCGTGGACGGCCTTTGCGTGGGCCCCGCACGCACTCAGCTGCTCCGGGTGCAGTTAAACACCCTTGAAGAGGCTATTCAGAAAGCGTACAGCCATCGCCAGGCGCGTACGCCGGCCTCAGCGTGGCCTGGAAGTTCCTTGTCGACTCCCGGTCGAGCGAGCCCCAACGGACCAGTTCCCATGGAGCCTGGGTCCGCCGAACAGCGTGACATCCGCAGCTTCGGCTGCGGGAAGATGGGCCACTTCAAGCGTGATTGTCCCGCGGAAAGACTCCGCAGACGGTCTTTCCCCAAGCCCGTCCTCAAGGGTCGCTGGCAGAAGCCAGGATCCCAAGGACAGGGAAACGCCGGGAACCAGTGGGGCGGGGCGCCCTACTGGGGAAGAACTAAGTCTTCGCGATGGGTGGGTGGGTGGCGCGTACCACGGGGACTTAGCCCCCGAGAGTCTTCGCACTCTCGAATCAGCGAAGAGCAGCGGCGGGTTGCTCGTAGTACACGGATGTGTACGTAGATACGATCATCCCTTTAGAATCTTGATCGATTCTGGGGCGTCGAAGCATTTCGCACGCCGCCAGACGGTTGCTCGTAATAGCAACAAGTTGTCCGATGCTTTGAGAGAAAGCAAGGGCAACGAGACGGTGTCAGTGCGACTGACCGACGGGAAGGTTGTCACTGTCCCCTAACGTCCAAGTGGATCCGGCCGTCAAATTTAAAGACTTTGACAGCCTCGAACGGTTCAGTGTTCTCGACATGGATCCATATGATATGATCCTGGGCATGGGGCTGGTTTGAGAAGCACGAGCCCTGGATCGACTGGCGAGGCAAGGCAATCGGTGCCAGCCGCCCTGCGCAGTCCGACAGAGCATTGGAGAGTCATGTTCCCACCTCTGTCAGGACCCGGGGCGCCCGCAAGGGCTGCCAGGGTACCAAAGCATTTGGCAGATGCTCTGGACTTGTCGACATATATGACGACTCCAAGGATGTTTTGATGGTGTAACGGGCCTGGGGTGTCCGTTACTTGCTTACACGTAGTGATGAGGAAGCGTACAAGTCCAGTGATACTGAAACCAAGTACTTAGTCTGAAGGAAATCAACTCTGTTTTTATTTAGGTCCAGGGCGGCTTGCCCTGACCACTCAAATACACGTCAACTCCTTATTGGTTGATTATGGGTCTGGCTCCCCATATTTCAACCAATAGGGTGACGGCAGTTCAGCACACGCTACTCGTGTGCTGCTGCACCTACTTTTGTAATGCAAATCTACCTACTTATGTAATGGTGTGAACCACTACAAAGAACCTATAAAACTACCTACGTATGAACTTGGGGGGGGGGCATTACATCACCCCCCCCCCCTCTTAAGACAGCAATCACCTAACGTGAGTGCACTTCGGAGAACAATCGGGAAAACTGGGAAATGGCGGAGAAGACTACGCTTGAGAACTTGACGGACGGGAGCTCCTGCGAAGCCCAGGAGCAGCACAATACAACTTGCGCGGACGAGAACAACATGGCGCAGCAGACGGGGGCGGCAAAACAGACAGGAAGCGGAACAACGCGGACGGCTCCAGCGTCGGCGACGACGCTGAACAGTGGGTGGACCGCTGATATCGCACCTGAGAGCGTGAGTCGACTTGGGGCTCGGCCCGGCGTAATGAACGAGGATATGAAGCCGTGGGCGCTGTACGACTTGTCCGGGGCGGTGACCCCGTACGCGCTGGACACCGTGCAGGACCACTTTCGGCGCTTCAGGCGTCTCCGGAACAAAACACTCGACGGCGCGTCGTACAAAAGCTTTGCAGAGATCATGGTGCGCATTCATCCGGCGGTGGAATCGGATGCAAGAGGCTGGCGAAAGTGTCGTCGGCTGGCTCGGTGATCGTGAAGCCTTACAAGCCGAGCATTCACTCGGTGATCTGCGCCTGAAAGTCTGCGACAGCGCTTGGACCGAAGACCGTTTGTGCTATGTCAACGTACGCGAAGGTTGCAGTTCGTATGACATCGGGCGACGCCCGACGCAAGCTGAGTGGGATCAGCATATTGTCGAGTATCCGCTCATGCCGACCGAACACGCTTAGATCGAGAAGTATAAGCGCTCACTCTCCGAGTTCACCCAAGCAGCTATTCGCGGCGGCTCGCGCCGATAGCGTTCGCGACGGAGCCCGTCTCCGGCGCATTCGACGTCTCGTCGGGTGCGCAGTCGATCGCGCTCTCGATCGCCGCGAGGTCGCTCGCGGCCCGCGTTTGACTCAAGGCTGGAGTCGTACTCGTGGACGACATCAGGAACGTCACGAAGCAAGTTGGCGCGAGGCTCCCACGTATCATCAGCAGGTTGAAACCCGAGCCATCGTACCTTATACTTCCGCGCGGCGGGAGCCGCGTGTTGAGCCGACGACTTGGTCGAGTTACGCGCGCGGGGAGGATCTTCGTGATCAACAATACGGTCCACGATCCAGCACGTATCTCCATTCGATTCAACGATGGGCGGAGACCGTCGCGGTGGAATTCGACGCGACCTGGTTGACCAGGACGACGTTGAGCAGGCGCTGAACACTTCTCGGGACGCACAGGAGGAGGCCGAGCGGGCGGCTGAGAGCTCTCGGAGCGCCGAGGCGACGGCGAGTAGTCTGCGGCAGTCGAATCGTGAACCCTTGCAGCGACTGCGTAGTCTGGAGGCGCGGGTGTTTGGCGGACCGAGGAGTGGAGCTCTTCCGCGCGAGCGGGGAACTGGGACAGATGGGACGCTGGCTCGACAGGCTCGTCGCGAGGGCCGCTTAACGCATGCTCCTGTTCCGCCTCCGGGATCGTCGCGGGAAGATAATTCTTAAGTCGCCCGACGTAAAACGTCGGGTGTAGTCGTAGCGACGTAGGAATGTCTAGCGTGTAGGCATCACTCATAATTCGTAGTACTTTGAATGACCCAATGTAGCGCGGCGCGAGTTTGCTCGCGCCTAGGTTCGTAATAGCAGAGGTACGAATTCCATCCGTTGAGAGTAATACACGCTCACCAATCTTGAATGAACTAGTGTTCTTGCGGCCACGTTTGTCAGCGTTTTCTTTCTGCTTGTCAACCGCGAGTTGTAGCGCGTCACGGACGAATCGGGTAGCCGATTGGCGATGAAGGACAAAGTCGGATACCGCTGCCTTGTCAGCGAGTCGCGCTGGGGGTTTCGGCGCGTAGTTAGCCACAGTCGAGTGTGGCTGTGCTGGAGCGATCAGCGTTCGGTGTGTCCAGTCAACTACCGGCGCCGACATGAATTGGGCGGGTGCAAGGATCTTCTTCGACTGTAAACGCGTCACCGCGTTGATGTCTACTGCAGAAGTAGCTGAACTCGTAGACGGCAGAACCGTTGTCTCACCGGAAACCGGTGGTTGAACCAGTATCGGAACCGGTTGGGTAGGATTATCACATCCCCCCCCCCTCCAGGGTGAAGCCATCAGTCTCCGTTGGTTGGCCCACAGCAAGGTGTGCGGGGACACGTGGATGACGCGCGTGGTTGACGAAGAACGGAGTAAATCCCGTCGACGCGTGTTCGGCATTGTTGAGTGCAAGCTCCGCAAGAGGCAGGAAGGAACTCCAGTTCTCGAAGGACGGGGCGTAACTGCGCAGAACGTCTTCTAGCACGTGGTTGACGCGTTCCGTTTGCCCGTCAGTCTCCGGGTGCGCCGCCGTCGACATGAGGAGTTCGGTGCCCAGGAGGTCGAAGGGTTTCGTCCAGAACGCCGATGTGAATCGGGGATCGCGGTCAGAGACGATTGATTCAGGAAGGCCGTGATGTCGGAAGACAGCGTCGACAAAGTGCACCGCGGTATCGGCCGCGGTGATTGAGTCCGGAACCGGAACGAGATGGCACATCTTGCTAAAGCGATCCACGAAGACCAGAACACCAGTACGACCGTCAGTATCGGGTGGGAGACCGAATATGAAGTCCATTGACACAGAGCGCCACGCCTCTGTCGCCAGAGGGAGAGAACGCAGCGGAGCTTGCGATGCCGGTGACGGTTTAACGCGTTGACAAGTTTCGCAGGAGCGGACCCACTTGCGCACCCACTTGTATAGGTGAGGCCAGTAGAAGTCGCGGGATACCGCCGCGAAAGTCTTCTCACGGCCCAAGTGGCCACCCACTGGAGCGTCATGGAATTCGTGTATAATTCTTGCGCGTAGATCGGGGTCGTTGGGGACAACGACGCGAGGAGCATCGAATCGATTGATACTGTACACCAGACGATCACTGTCAAGTTGGTATCTGTGAATCTGGTCGCGCGTGGAGCGGCTCAGTGTCTTTAGCATGGTATCACTTGGTGTGCGAAGGTGTTCCAGGATACCAGCATATATCGAGTCATCTCGATACGCGGCAAAGATCTCTTCCCGCAGGGGAAGTATTGGAGATACCGCCGTCATCAGGTTCATACCTGCGGCCACACATGTGGCGCAGTCCAATTCGTCGTCGTCCTCGTCTTCAGGTGACTGACGACCCAAATCTCGGCGTGGATCGTAATCGGGGCGCCGGGATAGGGCATCCGCAAGGATGTTATTCTTGCCTGGCTTGTAGTGAACGACGAAGTTGTACTCGGAGAAGAATGACAGCCATCGTGCCATGCGCTGAGAGAGATGAGGGCTTTTCGTCGCTGTTCGCAGTGACGCGTGATCTGTGTAGATCGCGAATGTCTGCTCACCGAGTACGTACACTCTGAATTTGATCAGTGCGTAGCGCATCGCAAGGAGTTCCTTGTCATGGACCGGATAATTCTTCTCGGCGGGCTTCATCTGTCTGGATTGGTAACTCACGACGCGTTCTCGACCTTCGCCGTCGACCTGCATCAGTGCACAGCCGATGGCGAAGTCGCTCGCGTCGCAAAAAACGTGGAATGGCTTTGAGTCATCTGGAAGCGCCAGGATTGGGGCCTCCGCCAAGCTTTTCTTCACTGCATTATAGGCTGACTGATGTTCGGGAGTCCACGACCACGTGATGTCTTTCTTCAGCAATGAAGACAATGGCTGGATCAGACCAGCGTAATTTTTCGTGTACTTGTGGAGATAATTTGCGAGGCCAAGCCACTGACGCAATTCAGTCTGATTCTGCGGCGTGGGCCACGCACAGATGGACGAGACCTTCTCAGGATCCGCTCGGACACCATTTTTGCTCACATAACAGCCAAGCACCGGAATCTCCGGGGTACAGATAATGCACTTCTTCAAGTTCGCGTACAGTTTGTTTTCGCGCATGACTCGGAACACTTGTCGTAAGTGATTCAAGTGGACTTCTGTGGCGCTGAGATCGCCCTCAGCGCGGCTGTGAACGAAGATGTCATCGAAGTAGCTCGGAGCGAAGTCGCGAACGTGAGAAACCATGCGATTGAACGTGGCTGGTGCGTTTTTCAGGCCCTGCGGCATGACAAGCCACTCCCACAGCATCCCGCTGGGAGATCTCACCGCTGTGAGCGGGATGTCGCTGGGTCGCATCAAGATTTGATAGAAGCCATCGGTCAGGTTGATGGCGCTGAAAATAACACTGCGGCCCATGGTGTCAAGTACCCTATCCTTCCGAGGGATCGGAGTTTGTGCTGGGATGGTGGCGTCGTTTAGCTTATTAAAAGCGTGAGCAATGCGCCAACCACCCGTGGCCTTCTTTACGCAGAACGTCGAACTCGAGTGTGGCGAGGTACTCTCGCGCACGTGACCCGCTTTGCGGCGGCTCTCGAAGAAGTCGTCAATGGCGTTAACTTGATCGCGTGGGAGGGGCCACTGTCGCGTCACACAGTACTTGGGACCCGGCGTGAGATCAATCTCATGGCGAATGCCTCTGTCAGCTTGGAGTTCAGCTGGAATCTTGTCAGGAAAAACATCCGCGAACTCGCGGACGATGTCGTATACTGGATTGCCCGAGTCGCGGAGTGACTCCCACGACTGGGCTGCGAAGCGCTCTTCGCGCGCCGACTTCGGCTCAGCGTTCTTTGGACGAAGTGGAAAATTGTCGGTAGCGACCGTGTGGATCTCTTCCGCCGAGGCAGACTCGGTGATCAAGCAGACCTGCTCGATGTCTCCTGACTTCAGATCGCGCAGAAAATGCTTCCAGGAAAGACCCGGAAGGCGTGTGATGGAAGAAGCTTCGCGAGGTGGGCTCTCAATGTCAAGTGTGTGTGAGCGAACGGCGCCTCCTTCCACGTGTTCCAGGACGTGTATGGACTCATTCACTGCGATATCGGCGGTGGGCTGACCACGTCGCTTAAGACGGAGTCGCTTGGATTTCTTCTTGTGGCGTCTCGAACCGCTGCTCGAGACTGAAGACTCGCTATCGCTGGACGAGGGATCACCCCCCTCTAGACACGGAGGGGCACCATCTACCGTGTCGGTAGTGCGCGTGAGCTCTCGATACTCCACCGCGCCATCGACTGGCGAGAGCCCCTGCTCGATCGCCGTCGTAGCCGGTGGGAGTGTCAACTGCTCGACCACCGCTGTGGATGACGGGAGCTCCAACTGCTCGACCGCCGAATCGCGTTGCGGGAACCTCTGCTCAACCGCTAGAGCGTTTTGCGGGAACCCATGCTCAACCGCCTTGGTGTGTTGCGGGAACCCGTGCTCGACCGCCGTGTTGCGTGACGGGAACCCATGCTCGACCGCCTGCTCGGATTGCGGGAGCCCCTGCTCTACCGCCAAAGTGTTAACAACCTCGCTTCGCAGCGAGGAGTTTTCGTGCAACAGCGCTGTGCAAGACATACAGAGAGGGCCATCGCTGGCTCTCTGCTCAACCTGCATTGTGGACAACCGGTCCACGACCGTGGCATAGGGCCAGACCTTCTGGGCAACCAGGTGGTGTGTGAGCACCTCACTCACATCGAAGCCAGAGCGGTGTTTAACCGACCGAGCCAACCAGGCAATCTCTGGTTGATATCGCGACAACCACAAGATACCCAAGATGCAGTCGAACGCGTAGTTCATCTCAATCACGAGGAAGTCGTCGTTGCTGCGGAAGCCGTCGAATATGTACGACAACGTGATCTCGCGCCGCGCAACGCGGCGTGGCTTTCCGTCAGCAAGTTTGACGATGACCTGACCTCGACCATTACGGACTGCGATCTCTCTTGGAAGCATCGATAAGCAAGATTAGCGAAAGAAGTTATTCGACGCTCCTGAGTCCAGGAGTGCGCGAAGTGGTCGCCGGGCGCCGGCGACATGAAGACTGACGATGATCAGCCTCGGGTCGCCCGACGTGGTGGTGGCATTAAAGTGTGCGTGGAGCACAGGAGGGCTAGAAGATTGGGTAGCCACCGGGGGACCCGGACCTCCATTCCAGCCGGTAGGGCGCCCCGCACCTACTGGCCCTGGCCGTTTTTTGACTGAACGGCAGGTGAGACTTCGGCGGTGTGCGCGAGTACCAGCGCTAGCGCGCGGCATTCCGCCGCGCGATGACCGATCTTCCGGCAGCGGAAGCAAGTGAGCGGGCGATTAGGACGGCCGTTGGGCCCACGAGTCGACTGACGGTGACTATTCGATGCGTCAATCGCGTCGATCTCCATGGGCTCGGGGGCTGACGCACGAGCTGCCGTAGACATCGCGCGCGCGTAAGACGCCACCACAACATAGTCTTCGCGTAATGCGAGGGCGAATGCTTCCTCGAGAGAGGAAGGTTCCGCTCGGGTCAGGCAGTACCGTGTCATGCCTTCACGCATGCCAAATACGAATACATGAACCTGCGATGCTGTGTCAATCGGATTTGTCACGATGCATGACGCGAGGTGGCGAGTCTTTTGAGCGTAGTCGCGCATAGTCATTTTACCTTGACGAAGGGCGCAGAACTCGGCACGCACGCGGGACTCGTCTTGAGGCGGCTCGAACGCGAGCCTGAGATCTTTCTGGAGAGACTCCAGAGTGGGGGATGCGTCGTGATCAACGACAAGTTTACCGAGGGCCCATTCCTTGGCCTTCCCGGACAGCCGGGACAATAAGAAATTGACCTTTGTCTCTTGCGCTTCGATCATTCTCGAAGCAATCGCGATGTCGATCTCGCGAAACCACCGGTTCAGCGGGAGGCGATTCGCTCCTTCACCGGAGTAGGTAGACGTCTCCAGCTTCACGACATCATTTTTCGAGGAACGCGCGGGAGTTGTTGCTCGCCGATTCGCATCGGCTAGCTCGCATTCCATGAACGCTTGGGCTACTTGGTCGGACGTCGCTGAGCTCAGCAGCGACGCGATTACAGCCTCACCAGACACTGCCGCGAGGCGGTGAAGGGCTTCCCACTCGACACGAGTGAGATGAGGGAAAGCAGCATGTTCCAGGGTCAGCCCTGGCGTTTCAGACGTCATACCTTGGCTCATCGTGAACTTGGTCATGGGAAGGACTACAAAGTGCTACCAAGTGTAACGGGCCTGGGGTGTCCGTTACTTGCTTACACGTAGTGATGAGGAAGCGTACAGGTCCAGTGATACTGAAACCAAGTACTTAGTCTGAAGGAAAATCAACTCTGTTTTTTTTTAGGTCCAGGGCGGCTTGCCCTGACCACTCAAATACACGTCAACTCCTTATTGGTTGATTATGGGTCTGGCTCCCCATATTTCAACCAATAGGGTGGCGGAAGTTCAGCACACGCTACGTGCTGCTGCACCTACTTTTGTAATGCAAACCTACCTACTTATGTAATGGTGTGAGCCACTACAAAGAACCTATAAAACTACCTACATATGTAACTTGGGAGGGCCCATTGCAGATGGTGGCAGCGCCCAGAGTAGGCGCTGGCCAAGTGGGTAACTTAGGTCCACAAGCGGGTAACATAGTTCCGGAGACAGCTGCAGCTGTCACGAACACCGACAACAGCGTGTTCAGAGTGTGCAACAGAGTTCCACACACGGTCGCCCAGACCTTAACTGAAGAGAAAGACGTCGGATACGCTTCCTGTGTGGATAACAAAGTTCCACACACGGGCGCCCAGTTCTTTACTGAAAAGGAAGACGTCGGATACGCTTCCGGTGTGGGTACCACAGTAGCAGACGAGGCCACGAGTGCCTCGGATGTCGGCGCTCCGACATCCCCAGACGTGGGTAACAAAGCTCCAAGTCACGGTCGCCGTCGACGACGACGCCGCCGCTGCCAGATCCGAACCTCGTTCAGATCGACGTTGCTTCAAGCGACTCGGAGTCCAGGGCCCGGGCTCCTCCGACGAGGCCGGTGGAAGAGTGTTATCACATCTTCGATGGCAAGACCGGCTTACCCGTCAAGGCATCTGGTGTCCACTTGGAACCGTTGCCAGAGCTTGCAGAGATACTGAACCTCGAGGAAATGACGGCTGCGTCTTTCCTGGCCAACCTCAAGGCTGGAAAGGTTGCTGAGATGGGGCTCATGAGACCTGAGACCACTCGGGAGGAGCTGAACTTTTCCTCTGTCTTGCACGAGAACGTCCTGGAAGACCTAAACAAGCAGCGTAAGACGCGCTTGGGTTCTGAGATCCATAAGGACCCCAAAGACCTAGTGTATCCTTTGGTGACGGAGAATGCGAACGTGGTGAGCAAACACCCACCGACTCAACTCCCACCGGATCGAGGTGTACGGCATGAGATTAATCTCGTGCCTGGCACAAAGTATTGTGTCACGAGGCAATGGCCTCTCCCGCGCGAACAGTGCGAGGTCATTGATGCCTTCTTCGCTACGAAAGCGAAGGCAGGCATGGTGCGGGAGTCGAAGTCCCTGCACTCGACGCCAACTTTCTGCGTTCGGAAGCCGAGCGGAAAGTGGCGTCTAGTTCATGCTTATAATAAGCTAAACAACGCGACGGTGCCGGTCAAAACACCAATCCCACGAAAGGATGTGTTGTTAAACAACATGGCCGGAAGCGTACTGTACAGTGCGCTGGATTTGGTAGACGGATACTGCCAGATCCTGATGCGAGAGAGCAACACCCCGCTCACCGCGGTGAGCACTCCCAGCGGCATGCTTTGGGAGTGGCTCGTCATGCCGCATGGCTTGTCTAACACCCCGGCGACATTCAACCGCCTGGTGACGCAATTGTTCCGGCCACTACGTGCCTTCGTACAGACGTACTTCGACGACATCTTCGTCCGTAGCCGTGTCGAGGGAGGCAAGACGGCCATGGAGGTACATCTGGGGCACCTCCGTCGAGTGCTAGACGTGGTGCGAACGAACAAGCTCTACGCCAACATCGACAAGTGCGTCTTCGCGTCACCAGAGATTAAAGCTCTCGGTTGCTTCGTAAGCAACGTGGGCGTTCTGGCTGACCCAGACAAGGTCAAGGCCATAGCAGCATGGCCAACGCCCCGATTACAAAACGATCTTCGAAAGTGGTTGGGCTTGGCCAACCACCTTCACAAGTACAGTGCAGGGTACGCGGGCATCGCTAAGCCCTTGTCGGGCCTCCTTCAGAAGGACTTCGACTGGCGCTGGGAGCAAGAGCACCAGGATGCCTTTGACGGCATCAAGGTCAGTCCCCAAGAGGCCCCTGTCCTGGCCCTGCCGGATCAGACGAAGCCGTTTAGCGTCGTCTGCGATGCCTCCGACTACGCCATCGGATGTGCATTGCTGCAGACCGGCACGGCTGGACACGAACGAGTCATCTCGTTCTAGTCCTGGCAGTTCAAAGCCGCCGAGCGGAACTACCCTGTCCACGACACGGAGCTCCTGGCAATGAAATATGTCCTTGTGAAGCTTCGTGTTCACCTTCTGGGCTCTCGGCCCTTCGTGATCTACACAGACCACGCATCCTTGAGGACGGTGACTAACTCGCCTCACCTCTCCCAAAGGATGGCGAGGTGGCTGTCCTTCTTCGCGGAGTACAACTTCCGCGTCGAATCCAAGCCGGGCAAGCTCAACGTGCTTGCGGACGCCCTCTCGCAGCGTCCAGACTACTAGTAGACCCACATCACACGGGTGACAACGGTTCTATATGATCGGATACGCATGGCGTATCGGGAAGATGAGGCTGTCACGCCTATCGTCAAGTTCCTCACGGCAGGAACGAGCGCGAAGTTCGACTGGCTCTCATCGCGACAGCGCTCACGGCTCCACCGATATGAGTTGAAGGATGGACTCCTCTATTACCGGGTGGGGCCCAATGAACCTCCACGGGTGGCCGTACCCAACGAGGAGGATCTGAAGTCCGATTTCCTCGCGGAGGCGCACGACGCGCCCTTCAGCGGTCACTTGATCCGCAAGAAGACCTTCCTGTCGGTCTCGCAGGCCTTCTGGTGGACCCACATGTACAAGTGGGTCGCCCGATACGTGAAGACATGTGAAACATGTCAGCGGGTCGAACCCGCTGGGCACTCTTCGGCTCCACTACAGAGCCTGCCCGTACCGGCTGACTGTTGGAAGTCGATGAGTCTTGACTTCATCCCGTCGACTGACACGGCAACACCGGAATTTTGGTGTTCGTGTGTCGACTGAGCAAGATTGTACATCTTGCTCCGATTCCCGTCACTGTTACGGGCGAACAAACCGAAAGGCTGATCGTCGATGGCGTGCCGCTATCACGGTCTCTCGCATACGATCGTCTCGGATCGAGACCCGCGGTTCACGGCTGCGTTTTGGAAAACGCTGTTTCCTTTACTGGGAACTCGTCTGCAGATGTCCACTGCGGACCATCCGCAGACAGATGGCCAGACAGAGCGCATCAATCGAGTGCTCGAGGACACTCTGAGCAGTGTGTGCGCGGCAGCACCACGTACGTGGTCGCAGCAGCCTCCAGTTGTTGAGTTTGCGCTTAACAACGCGGTGCACGCGTCCACGGGGTTCACGCCGTTCTACTTGAACGGCTTCCGTCACCCTAGAGTGCCTCTCACTCTTCAAGGAGACACTCACCCCTCCATTCTAAGTGGGGGAGAGGATCGGAAAGCTCTTTCCTCCTAGGTCTCGGATGTGAGACCAGTTGCACTGCGGAAACGAGTGGAATCTTTTGTGGATACCAAGCTGAGCGTTGTCAGCAGGGTCCGCGATGCCATGGCAGCGGCCCAGGATAAGCAGAAGGAGTACTCAGACAAACATGGAAGAGGAAACTTAAGTGTATTTAAAGTGGGGGACTTAATGCTACTAGACACGAGGAATCTACCGCTAGACACTGTCATCTCTGTCGGCAGCAACAAGCTGAAGGAGCGCTTCATCGGACCATTTGCAGTCATGGCCAGACATGGTGTGTCGTACACAAACGACCTGTCTAAGTCAATGACGACGCACCCGACGTTCTATGTTGGACTTCTGAAGCCGTACTTTGATCCGCAGGGGGTTGCTGACTCGCAGACCCACCTTGGCCCAGCTCCTCGAAGCGAGGGCCGGCCACAGACGTCGACGAGGACGTCGGAGCAGCCGACGTTAGATTGTAGCTGCTCTAGCCGCTCTTCTTCTGTGTGAAACACGCCCGGTCACTATGCGACGCAGTTTTGTGCAAGTTGCATCACTTTCCACTTTGATCTGCGACGCTTTGTTCATGTGGTTAATTTTCAACCTCTTATGCTTACCACTCTTGCCATTGTCGCTAGCCGTTCTGCTTATTCGGCTTACCCGCCTCCGACTTGCCCTTGCTCTCTTGTCCTTCGCCGCTCCGACTTCTCAAGGCGCTCAAAATACTGCACGGACTGCGGCATACATGTACTACGTCACAGCTCTCGTGCGCACACCACCAATCTCTTGGCATAGCAAGCTTGAACACCTGATCATAGCCTTGGCGTTACGCCAAGTGCTTGGGGCTCGTCGGCAAGTCTCGTAGCATACGAGCAATCTTTTTCATACGCTGATGAATTTTTGATACTGTTTCACTGCGTCGTTTTGCGAACATGAAAAAACCTTCTTCGAACTGCTCGTTATGAGCTCACGGAACGTCCATGCGTCCCAAAACGCGTACGCCTTCGTATACTGCGTCGCGCTAGTTATTTCTTGCCATCGGAAGTATCTTGCCTCTGGTGCATCATTCTCCAGTTTCAACTGCAAGTTCAAGTCCTTCTCTTCGGGCGCCCACCTTTTGAGCTGGCACAGACGCCCCGACTTGTGACTCCACTCCAACCAGTCTTGAGACGTGCCTCCGCTGAAGCGAGGAAGCAAAATTTTCACGTACTCGCGCTCTGTGTCATACCTCTGGTCCCGTGTTGTCAACTGGAGCACCCCGCCTTCCTCTGCACGGTTCATCGCGTTCATGGTGTCTTGCTTGGTCTTCACCCGTGCGGAAGTACTTTACATTCTCATTTGAACTAGTTCAAAGTGATACACCCTTCCCCCACAAGGACTTAGAAGGATGTTAATTTGAGACTGATATCTCTTTCAGTTTGTGTGGTGCCTTTTCCCGCTTGGGGACAAGGACCTAGAAGAAAAGAATACAAACTAAAGTGAGGCAACAAAGCAAGCTACAATAGCAGTCAGCATCCTCATGGCGACATCTTTGTCTGTATGGGAGCCTCGCAATTTATAATGCGATTAATACCACTATCGGGAGCCGCCTTCAGGGAAGCAATTTTCTCCGACTGGAGCCAATTCGAAACTTTTCGGGTCCGTGCCAGCTTTACGAAGGCCGACAACAAGGCCAACGAGACAGAGATCGGGACGCTCAGCGACGCTCTGAAGTCCAAATCGACGTGTGGCTATGATCTCCGAGCGTTGACGGACCACACGTGGAACATCGTGAACCAACTGCGAGCAGACAACACTGGCATCTCAGAGAACGACCTGTGTCTCAAGATGTAAACACCCAGCTTGTGACATCTGGCATCGCTATCATTACCAATAACTGCATGGAGCAAATAATTGCAGAGTTGGACGAGGCTACGGACTACAAGACGCGTGAGAAGATTCGTAAAGTTGAGCTAGGGGAACGCGGATACTAAAGTCGACCGTCTTCGAGCAAAGTATAAAAAGGAACCGTTTACTTTAAAACCTCCAAGCAGAGCTGACATAACCGAGTGGGTGTCGACATCCCGGGATAACCTGTTTAAAACAACAGTTATTAGTGGCTTTGACAAGATTAACATTTCGGGGGACAAGCAGACAGCAGAAGAGGCACCAGCAATTGAGATGGAGCAAATAAAAACTGGCATTGTCGAAGCGTTGAGAGAGCTGAACACGTGAGGAAGGACATGTCGACTCAGATGACGACATCGAAGCCGACGGCAACTTCGCCAGAGATAGCGAATTAAACAAGGACTAGTTCGTCGAATATTCTTTTTTAAAACAATGCCTTGTACACATGCGCTGGTTCCTATAACTTGAAATGCTTGATATTTAAGTTCTTGTAGTTGGGCCCTGGAGTAGGTGTCAGACCATACAGGGTAAAAAGCCGCCAAGGTGAACACTAATCAGTATATTTCGGTTTTGGCTTACGGAAAGCGTGCTGGCTTGGAGTGAGTACGATTATCAACACTATTGCGACAATTAGATGCACAGACCACGCGAGAGCGACGTCATCCGCAACGTGCACTTTATGGTATGTATCGGGCTGTTTGAACATCCTCCAAGAGCGTTATTCGCTTTTAGGAGAGCATACATCAGTCTCCGAGTTTCACCGGAAACCGGCACTGTTACACATGCTTTTGACATATCAGACATCTCATAACTTTACTAAAAAGACTACAGTCTAGTATGAACTTCTATCGCTTTTTGTGATATCATTTGACTAAATTATATATTTTTTACTTTGGGAGGGCAGATGACATTTCAACTAATCGGGGACCCGGGACCAGATGCCCGGGAGCTCAGCTTGTGCAATCAGGGCTCGATAGTAGCATGCCTTTTCACCAAACTACTGTATTTGAATAGTACAAAACTAATACTTGAGTATTATTAGAGAGACAAAAAAGCAATACTATAGTAGTAATTATATTACTACTTTAGAATTATTGTCGACCACCCAAAACTATATATCGACAATAATGGCTCTCTTTAGGAAATTTTGTCCATCTAGGACAACGGGCATCTAAATGACTCGGGGCTAGACTAAAATAGAAGAATAAAAGGCTTTAATTGCAGCCAATCCCCAAATGATGCCAGCACAGGAATCGGCTGTTTACACGACGTCTTGGATTCCTAATAAAAGCCAGAATGACCGCTCATTAGCCCAGACGAAACAACTGGTGGTTGCCATACAAACTCATTAAGCGGCTCTATCACTAGCCGCTCTGGAGCTAATGGAAATAAGCAGCTACTATAGTAGTTGTTGTCTTGCCCGGCAGCCTGTTCAATAACAATTCGGTATTAATTAGCTCCATAATAGTACTAAATGTCGAAACTACGGTCATGCCGCAGTACTGATAAAAAAGGTTCCGTCTTACAGCCTATACCGGTGGATCGCGCGTGCAAAGCTGATCGCTGTGCATTTGACCGTCAAGTAATTTTCCATTTATCATGCACTCATCGATCGCGTGCAGGCTGCACAGCACATCAATGGTGATCTCTAAACTCTTTTAGAAGCGAAAACGACTGACGAAGCTTCAGGGGCTGCTCATTTGCGACCTTCGACGATCGTTCCTTATCGCTGCGATAAACAATCGTGGAGTGGACGGATACCGAATTATTTATTTAAATAACTCTTAAATCGACAAATAAAGAGCTAATGAAAAACTTTAAAGCAGTGAAACATCTAGCATATCTAATATAAATCATAAAAAATACTATTATATTTTTGCATGGCGTGTAGCTTTTTATTGTTTCTTTGTTTATAGGCGTAGCCGTAGCTTCACACCAGAGATAATTCATTTATACTTAGTGTGGTAAAGTTGGAGCGTCCAAGCTCTCAGCACAGTATGGATACCGGAATCACAGCGCTATTTTTCGTGAAACAAAAAGCCAATAAGCTACGGTTTTAGCAATTTAAAATTTTGTTAACCCTTTCGCGGTGCAAGGGCGCATTTTTCGCCCTTTAACATCATTACCAAAACAAGGTGGAAAAGGGGCTTGTAAAAGGGCGAATTTCGCGCCCTTTTAGCTTTTCCTCCAACTCTGCCAACCGTGTTTCATAACTACCAATCGCAGATGTGAATAGAAAGAGGTTGGGGGTAATTTTGGATCGTCTGGTCATCGCACAGTATTTTATTGCTCCAAAGACCGAAATCGGCCCTTTCTACGCGGTCGTACCATGGATCTAGCGGTCAATCGCCTGACAGCCAGTCACCAGAACATACAAAAGGCAAGACGAATGCACCTATCCGACCTCCCAATTTTCTATAGTGTACTCAAGACTAATGCGCACTACCTTCACAGACACTGAAGATAAGCTGCTAGTGCAGATCGCCTTCCAATTCGAAAGGGAGGGCTTACGAATTACATGGGCCTACGTGGCCCGCCGAATGCAGACCAAGCGGCCGGCCCGTCAACTGCGGCTTCGGCTGGCTAGCCTCAAGCGGACCTACGGAAAGGCGATTAGTGGCTTTCCGCCATGTTTTCTCCGCGGCATGCCATCAAGGCATCTTCTCGGGGCGCTGAGGTCACCACCACCACCACTCCTCATTTTGCAGCAAGTCGTAAAACCAGCATGCCGACCTTCTGCTACTCCGTCAAATTCTCTACTCCTCGGCGGCGATCGCCGCATGCCAGGTTTGTCTGTTTTGGGGATATTTACATGCCTTTCGTGAGACTGATGACGATAAGTTGGTGGCGATACGCATGGGAGCGCCGCCGGAGGCAGTCAGGTGACAGACGACGTGGATCAGGGAAACCAAGACTGCAGAGCTGAGGATACAGGACCCGCAGGCGGCTATATTGCGCGATATTGCGGGGGATGCCGTCAACCACAGGTGACTCAGGCGAAAAGCGCTTCAGGTGAGTCTCGGATTGTTTGTTCCACAAATGACGTCGGCAAATACTAACCTGTGTGTGTAGGTGCTGGTGTTGGGGGCTGTGGAGATAATCTGGACTCAACTGAAGCTGCCGAAGCCGTGGATATAATTTTCGGAAGTATAAGCGCTCACAACGTTCGCCAGCCCGCTGGGCGCACATATGACAATGCTGGTGAGGTGCTACCGTCCGGTGTCACCCTTCTACTTGCTGCCGTCGGACCTCTCGGCGAAGCTGACGTCTTCCTTGACGTTGGAGCTGATGTTGGCAACGTGCTTGCACAGGTAGCACTTACAACGAAAGTCAGAACGTGCATCGGGATCGAGGTGCGAAGGGACCTCGTCTCCCTTGGACGACGTTGCATGCAGCAGCTACGCAAGCAGTACCCACGGCTCAGTAAGGTGCTGCTCAAGCAAGTCGATGTAAGAGATGTTTCGATGTCACGGCATTCTCCCATTTGCGAAGCCACCATTGTCTTTGCTAACATCTTCCTATTTGAAGAAGATGCTAAGCTGATTGTTTCACGAGAGCTAAGCGCAATTCCAGAGGCACGGGTGATAGTTTCAACGTCGCTCTTCTGCCCTAGACATCGATCATCGTGCTCGGAGCCGTACTGCAAGAGTTGGAAACTGGATCATCAACTAGAAGTACAATGTAGCTGGAAGGCTACACCTCATCCCATTTACATATACCGTAAGAAACTTTGATCCATTCTGCTATCTCATACTTGCTTCTAATCAGAGTCTTTTCGATGCTCATGAGTGCCGCCACCAAGAGCAAATGCAGCTTCGCCACCCAGTCTGCGTGCGGCAGCAGCAACCCGGCTAGGTGCAGTATCATCACGTCCGAGTGTAGCAGTAGCCCATACGTCATGCGAGTCACCACCGATTCCGTGAGCACCGCCGGGCTCATGAGCGTTGCCGTCACGGACTGTACCACTCGCACCGCCAAGTCCGCGGGTACCATCACCAAGTCTGTGATCATCACCACCTCCATGGCTTCGCGCGTCGTCGCTGACAAGTCAGCGAGCGCCACGGCTACCAACTGTATGTGCTGCACCACCAAGCCCGCGCCAATCTTCGCTGTCTGTGCAAGCAGAAGCACTTAGCCTGCCACCGACTCCGCTAGGGTCACCAAGGCTACGTGCGCCGCCGACACCAGCTGCACCAGGGGCACCACCAAGTCCGAGCCCCCCCGTCTCCAAGTCTGCGCGCGTCGTCACGGCCAAGTCCACGCTCGTCGTCTATGGCAAGTCTGGGAGCTCCGCCGCCGCCATCAAGTTCGTGTGTGTTTTCGCCGCCTGTGAGAACGGCACCACGGCCACGTCGGCGGGCTTCACCACCACGTTCACTAGTGCATCCAAGTTCGCGAACATCACGACGGGCACCACTAAGTCTGCTAGCCAACACACTTTCAGGCCTATCATCCAAACGGCTGTCGCCGTCTGGTCCAGGTGCAACAAGTCCAGTCGAAAGATTGCCACTGCCAAACGCAACCAACCCTGGCGGAGTATTACCGCTAACCCCGAAAGCAGCAAGACCCTGTGTAGCATCATCGCCTTCGTTGTCAAGTGCGTGAGCGAGGGTACCTCCGAGATCTGCCCCGTACGCAATTTGGCGAGTGGTAGCAGACCGCCTTGCTACTTGAGACCTTGGCTCGTGCGCATCCTTCGACTTGGCGAGTTTGGAGTGTCGCCTCACATTTCCCTTATCTGTAAACAATGCGTTAGGGTAGTAGAATTGGTGGAACTTATCCCAGCATGTTGAAGTCGTCGACGGACACATCCATGGCTTGGCGGGGCGGTCGTGCACAACTCGGCACAAACAGACACCATGCGTGAGGCAATAGTTGGTTACCTCGGTAGGATATCGTCCCTCCCATCGGCAAACAATACAGCGGCGCCGCTTTCTGCTCTTCTCGGCATGAATTTGCCTCGAAGCCACGGAAGTGCATGCAGTTGTCGGGAGCACAGCAACTACACTAGGAGAGGGCTGGGAAGAGGGCGTGTCGAGTTGGTCTCCTTCTCCTCCGTCACCCAATTCTCCGCTGTACAGCATGCGACCGTCGCTGGGTGCATTGTTCCATTGTCCATTGAGAAGCTCACCAACTAGCTCCATCACAAACTTTCTATGGGGATCACGCGTTGCTGGCTCCGCCTGTACCAAACGTCGCGTAAGATACGCGTTGGAGCGCGCCACATCGATGAGCGCGAGCGCCAACTTCTTGTGCCAGCGTTTGTACGAATGACCATCTGCAGTAGAGAATCGCCCGCGTATTTGATCAAGGCGATCAACACCTTGCATATTGGTATTATACTGAGCGACGCACTCTGGAGCTGGAAACGACTGCTTCTCGTTACCAACCATGCGGGTGATAGTTGTAATGTTCGTTGAGTCCGCATTGGACACAAGGTTGACCACGTTACCGTCGCACCATGACGCTGCAAGCATGCTGTGATCGTGCGAGACAGCTTGGCGATAGTCCCCTCGGGTACAGTCGTCTTTGTGAAGAATAGTGTGACCTGGGAAATGTTTGCTGTTGGCACGGATAGTGCCGCGACCATAGAGGCCTTTCAGTCGGAGCTCCTGGAGAAGCTGCACGGACGTATAATAGTTGTCCATGTTGACAACCCTATTTGTTCCGAATAGCGGTCTTGTTACCTCCAACACATGCTGTCTGATTTTAGATACTTCCTCCAGCTCCTCTCGCAGGTTTTGCGCTTCAACTTGGTCAACTACACCATTCAGTCTGTCCAAGATGTCGCTTCGGTTGCAGTGAAGTTTGTAATTCAGCGCGACCCACGTAGTAGAGCAGCACACCATGTACAGCCGGAAATGATATTTCCCAGTAGGCTTCATGGGATTATACACGATCATGTGGCGACCTTGACGCGAACGGCACGCAACACTTGCTTCATCTAGCGCAACATCTCGACCAACGCGAATATACTGGCCACCAGTGATCTTTAGCAGGTTTAGAAGAGGTCGGATGCGAGCTGCAGCATCTTGATCTAGTGTGTTAGGGACCGCATTGAAGCTCAGACATCGCCGCAGTAGCTTGAAGCGATGCAGCGTCATAATGCCATCAAGCGAAGTTGTAACACCACCAAAAATTAGATCCTCCGCTTGTAGACCCCAGTAATTTGCGTACTCGCCTTTATCGTTCGTTGCCATGAAGAATAGAATGCCCAGGAAAATCATGAGCTCGTCAAGTGTGAACTGGTTCGCCAGCCCAATGCCGTTCACCACGGCGTACTTGTTAGTTTCATGCAGCACTTGACGCCAAAAGTAAAGCGGTATGTAGGCAAAGAAGCTGGAACGGGCAGAATGCTCAAACAAATGTTTAAACTCAGGTCGCAAGTAGCTTCGTGTCGATCCATCACCGTGCTTGTACAGATACGAAGGCATCTGAACTTCTCCAGACGGAACAAAGCGCATGCTTCTGATTGCTTCAACTTCAGCGAGGCTGGTTGGAAGTAACTCAGTCGGATCGAAAGTTTCAAGTACTTCTTCTTCTTCGCAATCTGAATCATTTTCCTCAAAGTCGATCTCATCGGTGGGATCGGGACGTACGAGGATTCTCCAATCCGGGTTCTTTACTCGTGTAAGCACAGTGTAGTTTTTGATGCCAACCTGCACCATCCCAACGCTGATATGCTCCACAGCGCTCTGGAACTGACTGTCTAGCCATCGAATCTGGAACAGCGAAGCGTTCTTCCCTTTCTTGACTAGGCGATACACACGACCAATAATGTACGCCGTGCCAATTGGTCTGTAGACCTTTGCTTTCATCCATCGATCTTTTTCGGGCGAACATGCAACTAGCTTGTCCACGTAGACATCCTGCAGCATGACGGGAGGCGTACGTGTAGGAGTTGCTGTCTCAGTTTGTGCTGCGCGCCCTGGTTGTGGTGATTCTAGGCCTACAGCAATTTGGCCTTGGATCTCGCGACCAGTACTGACTGTCTGCACCGTAGTTTCACCAACATCACGGCCCCGTGCGTCTGCAGTACCAACAAACACATTGTTACGTTGTGGTTAAAACCAATACCAAAGTCATAAACACACCTTCGGATATTGGGCCGCTAGTGATTCGCGGAACTTCAAGAGCTCCTCGGCCCCCATGCCCTCCTTGTGCACCAAGTCCTTCTCGCACTGCTAGCGTTACATGCCCGGCTCTGACGGCTAAGTCGACAACACCAACTGCACTGCCGCCACCTTCAGTGCTGGCAGCGTTCGTGGCTCGAGGGCCTCCACGCCCTCCTTTAGCTCCGCGCCATCCTCGAGTTCCACCCCCTCCTCGGGTTCCACGACCGCCGCGGGTTCCACGCCCTCCCCGAGCTCCACGGCCTCCTCTCGCTCCACGCGCGGCACCGGCACGGCCGACATCAGCCATCGCATCATCGCCAAAAGTTCCACCTGCACCAACAATAATGCACACAGTTAGTAACTAGAACCGCACCACCGTCACAGCCCAACCCACACCTTCAGCGCTCCCGCCGCTCACTTCTCGTGAGGTGCCACGCCCTCTCCGAGCTCCACGCCCTCCTCTCGCTCCACGCGCGGCACCAGCTGCTAGAACGCCAGCACCCATAGCACCAGCACGGCAGACATCAGCCATCGCATCATCGCCAAACGTTCCACCTTGCACCAACAACAATGCACACAGTTAGTAACTAGAACCGCACCACCGTCACAGCCCAACCCACACCTTCAGCGCTCCCGCCGCTCGCTGCTCGTGAGGTGCCACGCCCTCCCCGAGCTCCACGCCCTCCTTTCGCTCCACGCGCGGCACCAGCTGCTAGAACGCCAGCACCCATAGCACTAGCACGGCAGACATCAGCCATCGCATCATCGCCAAACGTTCCACCTTGCACCAACAACAATGCACACAGTTAGTAACTAGAACCGCACCACCGTCACAGCCCAACCCACACCTTCAGCGCTCCCGCCGCTCACTTCTCGTGAGGTGCCACGCCCTCTCCGAGCTCCACGCCCTCCTCTCGCTCCACGCGCGGCGCCGGCTGCCGGAACACCAGCACCCATATCGGCGGCACGACCGACCGCTGCCGCCTCACCGGGAGCTGCACCTGCTCCAAGATCGCCGCACTCACCTCTTTCATCGTCGTTGGCAGCGCTGGTGCCTATATCAAAAGCAAAACAAAACACAATTAGTCCACGGCGTCTTCAGCACCCCTCAGTTCGGCCTCCGCCTTCAATACCTTCTTCAGCACCGACTTCGAGGAGGCGTGTCTTCGCAATGTACCTTAGGACGGCCATTTCTCCAAGAAGGTAGTCAGTCCCCTCTTCGCCGTCGTGTCGCCTTCCAGGCCGAATGTATTTGTAGCGTGTGTCCAAAGACTTGGTAGAAGGCTGCTTGGACGTCCACCCGGCCTTTGCCAACGCTCGCCACTCGCTGTTGAACACAGCAACGCCCCCGAGGCTGCTCGCTGTCTCATCAGGTGCCTCCTCGCTACCGGTACGCACGCGTCGCCGCTTCCTTGCCATATCCGTGCCTTCATGCCTGCGCTTCTGGCCACGCGGCACTTCCGACATTTTCCGCTTGATTTACAAATGAGGGCGGGGACCGATGGACGGCTGATACGCGTCGCCTATTCGTGGAGAGTATAAAGGTACATATATTCCATCACGACTTGTTTTTTATATACATTCAAACAAAGAAACAATAAAGTTTTGGGGTAGCTCCATAATTTGGGCGCCAAGTTTGCGCGGCAATTCTAGTATACAAAATGCCACATTCAAATACAAAGCATAAGATTTATGCACCACTGCACTGCGTTGTAGTTACACCATCGCCGGCCATACTGGAATGGACACATATGCAACCTAGTGTTCTACACGCTCAAATCGGAACCTTGAGCACCTATAGCTTCAAAACTAAAGGTGATGCTTGAAACAGCATCTCCAAAAGCACCCACAAACGTATAGCGGCTTACATGTTATCGCGGGAAACCAGCGGCATGATCTCGCCGGTCAACACCACAATACTACATAATGGCGCGAACTTCGGAAGCTGCAGCAGCGTGGGCATCATCCTTCGACAGGTCATCATCCAGAAAACGGTCAGTAGCGCGAATATCTTCGTAAGTTTCGCCGTTATATTTCAGCGGTGGCACGCTGTACCGAATTGTTTTGACCAATCATAATAGAATCGACCTCGAGTTGTCTGAGTGTTCACTTATTAGCCAATCATAATGCTACCTTAAAGGGCGCAAAATTCGCCCTTTTAGGGCAAAATACACCACATCAAACTGCATCAAGCTTGATTTGCACACCATCCCCGTCTTTACCAATACCTTAAAGGGCGAATTTTGCGCCCTTTTAGCTCTTATTGACTTGACCTGTATAGTATAGAAAAAAATGGGCTTATATGTGCTCCTCGCGAAAGGGTTAATACATCATCGCCTGCAATTGCATGGTTTTACGGGTTGAAGTCATAATAGATGATCTAACTCATACCTGCGCTTTGGTTTCATGATGAACTCCGCTCCGGACCACACGATGCCTGTTAATAATGCTCTGGGTAACGCAAATTAGATGTAGAGTTAATGATGTTTAAAACACTGTAAAAATCTTTGACGAACTCCTTACAGAGGATACGATGTTGTAGGTTTCCTTGGGGCCGCAGTGCAGGTCCTTTGTCGGTGATTTGACGAGCACTTTACTACTTATATAAATTCACTGGCTAACGGTGGACAGCTGTGTCGTAACGTCAACCTGTTCCAGGACGACTGGAGAACCACAAAGAGAGAAAATGGAAACTTCTAAGTTAATGCTACCTAACTACTTCCTGTAGCTTATACCAGCACGCACGGATAGCAGCCCGTTCTCATAGAACGACCAGATTCTCGTAGCTTCTCAGTACTCTTCTCATCTACAGATCTCACATGAATTATCTAACACGCCCTTCTCGAAGCTTGGTCTTCAAGATTGCAGATCAGCCTTTAATCATATATTACCCCAATTCCAGTAATCACGAGCAAAGATCGAAGACGCTTCTTACCCAAAGCTTCATGGAACGCGTCGGCGGCGCTCCCCCCTCCCCCCTTTCACTTTGTGCAGCTCAATGACGTCCTTCTGCACTTGCTTACGCACGTAGTGCCATCTTAGATATATGTGGCGCGTACGACGACGGCACGGAAGTTTTGTCGCCATTCTATGAGCGGCCTGATTGTCGATTCCAAATTGTAGCTTGATGGTGTGATGAGGTAGGATACCTTGGTGTATATTGCTCTCTTCCATCGCCTCCATACTCGTCTCACACGCTGCCACGTATTCGGCTTCGGCCGTCAACAGCGCAATGATTGTATGTCGTCTCGATATCCATGCGATCGCGCCTCTAGTCAACATGAACACGAATCCCGTCGTGGTCTTCCTTTCTCAGGGTCGTTCGCCCAGTCGATGTCACCGTATCACTCAAGAGCTGCTTCATCTGCAGCCCCCTGTTGTCTCTCGTAGGTTATACCATAGTCGAGAGTGCCAGCTAGAAAACGTAGTACACGTTTTACATATCCAACATGTTTCGGTGGTTTCTTTGCAACGACTCAGCTGACTCAGTGTAAACGGCAAATGTGGTCTTGTGTTTGTGGCCAGATGTGGCAACTTTCCTATCGCCTCACGGTATAGAAAGCTGGTGTCCGTAGAGAGCTTTCAACACAACATACACACCCTGATCTAGCATGGATATCCATATATGAAGCGCAGGTACTGTCGAAAGCCAAGCCACGAACTCAAATGGGCCGTGTTAATATCTCGACCCTATACCTCCAAATCAAGCTCATCTGCAAGTGCCAGCAAGAATCGGAAAAAGGACATCATCGCTACCGCTGTAAACGTCTCGCAAAAGTCGATGCAGGTGATTACCTACAGCTACAATCCGAGCTTTGATCCGGATCACGTAGCCTTCGTGATCTGACTTTAATGCGTCGAACCACATAGTGCCTACAGGCTGAGCATCGTCGGGAACTGTATCACTAGATATCTCTTGTAAAACATATTTTGGTCTCAGTGCAGCAGCTTCCTCCATCTCCGCCATCAACCAACAATCTATCCACTTTGATCTCAACGCTGCATGCCGATTGCGTGGAACCTTGGCTTAGCTCGCACGTGTTGGCCTTCTGCTCTTATCCAGTACACGTAAAGTACACAGAGTGACATTTATCACATAGTCCTCCAGGTACCTAGGGCGTCGCTGCTCATTAAACTCGCGAAGGTCAGTGTGATTCTTTTTTACTCCTTTCTTGGCGGCATCTTCTTCTACTCGCTCTTCCTCGGATGAACTACTTCATCTAGATGGGTTCGCTGTAATGCACTCGATGGTAGGATCGCACTAGCATCTTTCGCACTTCCAAGATACTGTGGTTACTGACTTCTGTAGTCTTATCGTGATCATCATTTAGCAATAAGGTGATCGCCATGTTCTCATCATTTACACTGTGACTGTCCACATTTGCGAACACACTTGGCACTGTAGTGCTCTCACAATTAACTGCTTCGTTTTCGTCGTCACTTTCCATGGGGTCGGCTACTGATGATCTGCACGTGCCCGCCACATACACAGCCTCGTCAGTTTCAACATTATTATGATAATTTTTGATGTTACAAAAAAAAAAAAACGCTGTGCGTATCGAGGTGCAGTAGATTGTCGCCGTCATGCTCGGCGTCCACATCCCCGTGGAAATGGTCACCTTCGTCTTTAGGCTGTTCATCGGTCGAGGGAACATCATGTTCCAAGTCTACAGTCAATACGCTACCATAGTCAGCGTTATTGACGCGCTCGCCGTCATCATACACGTCGCCCTCAAAATTAACGACCAGTATACTGCTGATCTCGTCTAACACCGATTCTGCTGTTTGCGCCAGTTCGCTAAATGACAATGTAGCCATATCTTTGACGCGCTAGAGCGGCTCTCGCCATCATCTGGAACGAAGTGCAAGGATTGCAGATCTCCATCGTCTTCGTCAAATGTATACCAGTCTCGGTGTACTACGTGTTCGGCTACACGTAAATCGGCTACAAATTTTGCAGTACGTTCATCGGGAAAGTAGACTTGCAGCCAACTACTTCAACGGCATAGCCCAGCATGAAACCAATCTTTGCGTTGCTGTGATGCTTACGTTACTTCGGCGATACCGGCACATGGACGTACGCCAACGCTCCGAATTTCCGTTTGTAGTGTACGTCTGGCTTGACGCCAAACATCATTTCGTACCATACTCCTTGCGTGCCCTTGTTGTACACTCTTTTTTGCACATACACAGCATTGCGCATAGCTTCCGGCCAAAGGCTTCGTGGAAATCTAACCTGCTCATGGTAGCCTTAGACATTGATTATAATGTCTGGTGCGTCCGCTCGCACAAGATCAGCTGTAAAACCTTTGGTCTTACGCGCACATGCTCGATGCCTTTGATGCATACCACTCTGGCATATCCCGGCTAACGACCTCGCCACCATTATCGGTTAGCACCTGCCTCAACCTTGGATGTAGAACCATTCTTATTTCGGCCGCCTTGTCGGTAGGCCCAGAGAACATACTCCATCTAATACCTTTTTATCATATAGTACTCAATTTACTCGCCAGCTAACGAATGAAGTGAAGCGAGAAAAGCCGTCCATGATCACCAGATTAGGCTCGCATCTAGTGCCATTCGACTTTTTGCAATGAACCGATCAGCATACATAACTTGATTCGGCTCGATTGTGGCTCTATCAAGCTTCGTTTTGTTTTGTTTCTTCCTCTGCTTTCCTAGTGGCAAGCGTCACACGTGTCCTGTTGACGCTACGTCAGCACCATGCCTCGCACTTGCTCCCTATCCATCATAGATATTGATACTGTGGCCAAGTATGACACAATCTCTCATGCCACAATACCAGCCTGCCAACGCCCTCAGTCACCGTGTAGCTGCATACCGGGCTATCTTCTTGTCCTACTTTGCCTTTATATAATGTCTTCTTTGACTGTGGACACGGTGACCATGGTATTCCTGAAGCCGTTATTGGATGTCGTGGCCGAATAATTGTATTCTGATCGCATTCTGATCTCGGTTGCGGTCACGAAATTGCGATGTACCAGGGTTAGCAAAATCTGCGAGATTGCTGGATCCAACTTACCAATAGCGCCCAGACACCGACCAACCGAGGCCCCCCCCCCCCCCCCCCGATGATCCGTGATCTGCTGAGCTTTCCTCACCTTGTGTATCCGTCGGTAGGGCGGGATCTTGCTCTCTCGATAACTTCCGAAGAGTTGAAGTCGTGAAACTTGAGTATCTTGGCGAGACGTGGGGATGGGGTGGAGCAGTAGTGGTACGATCTTCACTCTGCGTCCGTAGTTGTTTCTGGACACCAAGCGAATGTTCAAGCTTGGTGGATCCAGGGCCTAGATCTGGGATCTGGCCGTAGGGCTGCCTTGTGGGTGTGTTACCTTGCCTTTGTTTTCCTTTGCGTCGTACTTGCCGCTTCCGGAAGCGAGTTGAGAGCTTCTTAGGTATACCCGGGCAAGTAGTAAATACGATTAGTCTTTCGGATCTGCACGTGTAAAGGAAAGCTCACTAGGTCGTAGGAGCTGGCCAATGTATTATCCAGTTATCGCTACCAGCACTAGATTTGCAATATCCAATCTTCACCGAGCTCGTACGGTCAATATAGTTCCGATTCTCGAGGGCAGGAAGGCACTTGCGTGATACTGTACAAATTGAAGTCTGATTCATAGTTAAGCCTTTACCTGGATGAATTTCTAACTTCTATCTTTTTTACCTGCTAAATCCCCTACCAGGCTCGGCAGCATGCCTTTTTTCTCCTTGGCCCATCACCCCAGCGGTATCAGCATCAGACCCACCGGATCCATGGCGTAATCATAATGCGGTCGCCATATTATGGGTACACTGTCCCGGATCCAAGCCACTTTGACCCACCTTGCTGCAAGTGTACATTTATCATGAATCTGAGCCCTCCAATCCTCCGACATCACCTTACAAATGTCTGCGGTCTCCATCGCTCCACGAAAGCTCGAGATCCGTTGCCACCATCTCCATATCCTGGATCCAGGTAACTCGGAATGGGATCCTCAATCCCTTGGATCCGGACTCGAAGAAGACGGATCGGGGGCATATAGCGGTGGATCTTGCATTCTCTTTTGTTGTTGATACCAAATCCACCTCCAGCTTACATCCACAGCCTTTCCTCCATATGATCCCCACTCGATCCACCCGCGCATGGTATATCCCGTTTATCTCGGTATAATTAGGTGAGAGTGGATCCGAGTTGCCCTTGGGTCGATCTCCGCTATACCACCACCAATCATGTTCCTTTTTTGTTCTTCATACGCTAAGCCACTATTATCCCCAGATCCATCGTCGACCCATACAGGATACCACGTTACCTCGGCCCAATCCACTTCGAGCAGCATGGATCCATGCTGGGCAATCCTGATCCACCCTAACCACCGGGTGTTGTCACTAATCTGTGATAATGACTCCTTGTCAGATCCCGTCTCTCATTTCTGAGAAAGCACTTCACCACAAAATGGCCGTCGCCGGTAGCACGTTTCAAGCGATCATGGATGTCGATCCGCCGCAATGGGCTTTACAGGCTACCAACGAGCCCCGTCTCACTTTGAACCCGGGCTTCGTCACCTGACCAAGTATCTGGATTTCGAAGATGGCTCTGTGGGAGGCACTTCACATTTTGCCAATCACGTCAGCTATGTGTCGCCAAGAACCACAGCTGGCTGCGCACCATCAAGGCCGTCGTCAACGCAAAGTTGGTCCGGAAAACTTGGCCAAGATGCCGTCGCCACATAGTGAAAGGGCTTCAGCTTCGTCGTATCGACCTCGACATTATGCTCGACAATTTCTCATTGCACTTGCCCAAATCGTGAAAGCCCAAAGAGTGGTACCCTCGGGTTGGGAACGGCGATAGAACGATGGCCGAGGCCTTGGAACTATTCGATCAATAGGTTATTTGACGCAATCATTATTAGACTCATCCTGCTGACCATCCTTTCATACTGATCCTGCGTTTGAACGATAAGCTCGTACCTCCGCCGGGATCGTCGCGTTTTTAGTTAGGCTGATTATGTTTTTGTTAATACGATGGTTGGTCACGTGCGTAATCGGCCTCATCTTCTCGCACTCCTAAACCTCCGTCTTGTTCTCTCGCGATCTAACAATTTTCACTCTTCCCGTATTAGCTCCTATAGTTTGCAGCCTTCCAATCTTGTGGCTTTGTGAGTCTGTTGGTTTTCTCGTCGGCGCGACTTCTGCTTTACACGAGGCCCCCTGCAGCTTTATCCCATCACTTACTTCATTTCAAGGGTCGATTGTCCCTACGATACGTCTGTGTTGTCTTGCCCCCCCCCCCCCCCCCCCCCGGGTGTCTTCGTCAACGAGGACGTACTGTTTACACCAATAAATACACAAAAACACCAAACCTATACTAATGGCACCGCTAAAGCACGGCAAACACAGTAATATCACGAGCATCACCAATTTTTAAGACTGACCACCGCAATAGTACGTCCTGCACCAACCATAATTCAATTGCTAATTTTGCCCAATCCCCAGCCTGATCGTCACAGAAATATCGTCCAACGAGCGCAGTCCACCGGCGAGGGGGGGGGGGGGGGGGGGGGGGGGGGGGTTAAAGCAAGATCATTTTTCAACCAGCCGCATCAAGCTCATTCTTCCAGCTCCTTCCTTTTGAAATGACCATTCGACACCCCTGGCAGCTCCTCGCCTCAGCAATGCCATGCGTCCAGGCAGCAAACCTTCTGGATGGTTTTAAGCAGACTAGGTTGGCGAAGAGTGAGCTGGCCCCGTGCTCCGTATGCATGGCCCCTGCCCCGCATCCCATGAGAATTCAGCGCCTGTTTTGCGCGTGCAAGGCTTTCGCTGACGTAACGTCGGCACAAGAGTGTCCGGGGCGAGCCCGGGTCATGTCCTTTCAAGAGCAAGGCTTAGTGACGGTCGAGGAGGCATATACCCATGCCACTCCAGCGCGCTCGTCACGCAAGCTGGTGCTGACCCCACCAATGAAGGAGGTGGTGAAGGACTGGGCAGCCCAAGGACTGAAGCCCAAGCGCATCTATAATGCACTTCTTCAGCGTTTCAACCTGACCGAGGCGACTGCGCCCTCTCTATCAACTGTGCAGCGTTTTGCGCATCACCGTGTTATGGGACGGCTTGGGGGAAGTGACCTCCTAGACTCCGTACGCAGATAAATCAGGGACGCAGGGTTTACGGGACACGAAGATGAAGCAGCTCCGTTCACATTCACAAGCCGCAGTCATACAGACGGCAAGCCAACCACTGGCAATGGCAGTGACGCTGATCCGTTTGTGGTCGGTGTTAGCTCGAAGAAACTCCTACGCCGTGCCGACCGTGATCCAGAGTCTTTCATCTTTCACTTGGACGCGACCTACAAGCTCACGCAGGTCGGGTATCCAGTTATCGTTGTCGGGATCTCGGACAGGGCAAGACGATTTCATTTGTTGGCTATATTTATTGTCTCGCCACAGCAGCAACTACACTACACCGAGGTGCTTGCACTCGTGTGAGAGATGTACCAAACCATAGTTAAAAAAATTCTCCGGGTACGCTATGTGATGGGAGATGCTGACGCAGCCAAATGGAACGCGGTGAACGACGTGTTTGGGCAAGGGGGGGGATTTGTATTTCTGATGTGCTACTTTTATGTGGCAAAGAAGGTATACGAGAAAATTCGCTCGTTGGGGTCTGTTGTGGCCTCCTCTGTCAAGAAATACATTCATAAGCTCCATTTCTCGACGGATGAGGCGGCCTACAACTCGAAGCTAGGAGAAGCTAAAGGGAGATGGTCAAAACTCGGGAGCTGGCGAAAATTTCTTTCTATTTCTCAAAGGTCTGGCTGAACGAGTGGGGTGGCGTTGGCAATGTTTCCATACACCGCGTGGTTTTGCGACAACGAACAATCCATGCGAGACGTACAATGCAGCGATTAAGAGAGATGTCACGCTCCGCAGAAAGCTGAAGGTCGGCGCCCTACTGCCCCAGCTACTTACTCTTTGTCGAAGTGAAGCTGTCACCGCGAGGCCATTTGCCGTGTCCCCGGAGCCAGATTCTCGGTTGGTTCGTCGAGCTCGGGCGATGTCGCGGGCGGTCTTGCTTGAGCTACCCCACCAGTCTCGGAACAGTATCGCATTTTTGCTAGCTACCACGACTGAGGCCGAGCCTTTGGATACAGTCCGTGTTATTAGCAAGCCGTGTCCGCGTGTACAGGATGAGATTCGCCGACGCAACGTTGGGGACTTACCCGCTACAGCCCGGCTGAGCAAACCGACTGCTGCAATGGAAACGCTTGGTATGCCTTCGAAGGGGTGGCTGATTGACATGAATTCGGGTAAGTGCTCTTGTCCCTTTTCGATGAAGCACGGCTATTGTGTGCACACACTCTACGCAATGGAATGCTGTGGGGCTATGGATCTCAATGGACGTCAGACACTTGTCAATCAAGGAATATCCGGTCGCAAAAAGGGACAGAGCTCCCGCGGGCGCCCACGCAAAAGTGATGCGGCACTAAAGATGGAGTTGGATCTAGATTGAAGGAGATTTCAAATGTCTAACATATTTGCTTCATAAATCTCGACGGTGCTCAAGTCAGTTTACGTATGCTTATATCATGCCATATTTGTATTCACTTAATTTCCTCCATTATTGAGTTCGTTAAGAAATTGCCTTTTGCGTTGCTCTCAAATGCCATGTCTCGCAGAAATTCCGGGGAGCTACCGGTTCACGTTGTTAGTCATTGCAGCGATACGAGCTCCTGTTGTTCTCTCAATAATCTTTAACGGTTTGGCTTAGTCAGTGATGTGGGATAACTTACCAATTGTCACTATCGCGTCTTAAATACGTAAGACTGGTCATTACGTAACCCCACCTCAGCTTTCACTTACTTCACTCTTTTAAAAATACAGCCAAACCATCCGTCAAATACAAGCACCCTTTGCTGAACGCTAAACGTATCATGCGTTATCGGGGCTACTAGCTAAATAGAAATTCAAGTGATAATATTAACGCTAAATGCGAGCTACGCAATGACTTCTTTTACTCTTTCTTCAATTTTGCTCTTTACAAAACCCGCTTCCACATACCTACAAAGTAATCCAGCAAACGCATCACATCAATGATAACAATACTTGTTTGGGCTGCTAGTTATGTGAATACATTCATGAAGTGAACTAATTGGACACGTTACGAAATGTAAAGATGACTCTAACGTCTTACGTGAAGGAGTCTTTATATTTAGCTGACAAGAAACTTACATATATTATAACACATCTATATGCAGCGGAGTCGTGGTTGTTTTGAGGGGCTGCCACGTCAAGAAATTAAGACGTTGAAGTTGCATACGTTACCCCATCAACGAGTTCCCAACAATAAACAACAAAAAGATCACACCTAAATTTAGATTATCTAGTACGTTCTTACTGTTGCTCCACCGGATCGCTCGTGTCAGCGTTTGTCCTCTTCGCTGCTCGCATTTGCTTCATTTTGTCCAGTGTGATGCTCTTCTTCGTGCGCCTTTTCAATGATCAAGTAGTCGCTGCATTGCGCGCGTACTACGTCGCAGCTGGCGCAGGAAGTTGGGACAGGAAATGGGCGCGCTCACGCTCGAAGTATATCTGTCGCGCCTTCTCGTCCTTACACTCTTTCATTTTCCATTCTGTAACGGGGTTACATGGTGTGGAACACACAGGGGTACGAAGTACCTGGAGAGTTAACAAACTTTCAGTACATAAGTTGGAGAGTTAACAGGGTCTCTCAGTACGTTGGCTGAAAGCCACACGTTATGCATTTGATTAGGTTTAACTATGCTAGATAGTTAAAGAGATACATTTACCCCTAGGCGGCTTGGCCGCAATAATAGTAAATAAAGGACTTCTGGTTTTGAAGCATAAAAGTTAAGGTATTAACTTTGAGCCCTGGTCTTGGGCTGTAAGTGTCCTTTGGATAAGGAACTTAGTATTAGTGACTCTTTGCGTCGAACGTCTTCCTCTGACGCTAAAGCTACGGCAGCCCCGCTGCACTTGGTAGCACTTGTAGTCAATCCCGCTCCTGAGTCGGTTGACTATATCCTCTGCGAGGATGGCACACTCTGCGTTCGCAATTTTGCCCCCGGCGCAGCAGGACGCGCTTACTAAGCTTAAGTCCTTGCTTGGCTCTGAGGGCGTGCCTCATCTTGCATCGCAAGGTCCAGAGGCGGTCACCGCCAGGCTGGAATCGTTCTCCCGCTACGAGAACGCGCTCTTGGAGCATGTCCAAGAGAAGATGAGCGCCGCAACGGCGGCGGCGTCGATGACGCGTGAAGAGTCTATGAGACTGAAACCGCTCATGGTGAGCGTAAAAACCTTCGAGGGGAAGGATGGAGAGAATCTCCTTCTCTGGACCCGTGAGGTCGAGATGGCCATGGGATCGAACCTGCTCCAGTCTGAGCATCAGCGCGTGGCGCTGACTATCTCCAGGCTTGGAGGTCGCGCTCGCGAATGGGCACTACCGTGCGGCACGTCTGTTGACGCTGCATTTCCCACTTGGGATCCGCTGAAGCAACAGCTTTCGCGCGTATTCGCGCCGCCTAATCAGGCGTACCGTATCCGGTCGAAGTTCCTTGCTACCCGCCAGGGTAAGAAGGCGTTATTGGACTATGTCCAAGAGTTGAGAACTCTTATCGCCGGAATGGCGGCGGACCCTCTTCCGGAACTGGTCAGCGTGACCGTGTTCATGGAGGGACTTCGTGTGAGCGCAGCTCGAACGGAAGTGTTCCGTGTACATCCTAACACTTTCGAAGAGGCGGTGGATGTGGCATTGAATGCCGAGCACAACTTCAGGTCGGAGCGACCTGGTTGGAGCGCTGGTAGCGCAAGCTCTTCGAGCGGTCCAGAGCCGATGGACCTCAGCTATGCTGAAGATGAAGAAGCGGAGCTTCTTGCTGCGGAGCAACGCGCCGGCATCCGCCGATGCTTTGTGTGCAATAGCACTAAGCCCTTGAGGGCCTATTGCCCTCTGCGCAAGAAGCGCGAGGCTCCGGCGAGCCAACCCTTCGGATCATCGCCAGGAAACGGCAACTCCCAGTAGGCGCGGGGCGGCCTACTGGGGAAGAACTGAGTTCTGTTGTGCCTCGAGGAGGTAGAGGGCAACGGGGCTCAGCCCCGAAGAGAGCTGAGCTCTCTTACGAAAAGAGTGTGTGCAAGCCGGGCTTGCTGGTCGTTCAAGCGAACGTGAAGGGCTTTGCAAAGCCATGGAGAGTCTTGATTGACTCGGGAGCCTCGGGCAACTACGCCCGTCGCTGCACCCTGGAAGGGAGTCAGCTGTATGCTGAGGCACTGGAAGTGCCAACGAGAGATACGATCTCTGTCCGTCTCGCGACGGGGACACTGGTAACTGTGTCGAAGGTCTCTGTCGACCTTGGAGTGAAGTTTGAGAACTTCGATAGCGTGGAACGCTGCTTGGTCTTAGACCTGGATGCGAGGTATGACCTCATCCTTGGCATGGCATGGCTGGAACGCCATGGGCCATGGATCGACTGGCAGTCGAAAACGCTAGGTGCGTCGCACCCTGCTCCTAGTGGAATTTTGGTGAGTCATGAACCCACCTCTGCTAGGAAGCAGAAGCGCTTTTGGCGCGAGCCCGAGGCCGAGGCGGCCGTAGTGCTGGACATTGGTATGTCCGAAATTGTTAGCAACGAGGTTGCTGTTTGCCCGGAGGGCGTACGTGGTGCGGCACGTTATCCGCTGAGCGGTGCAGGTCAGGTCAATGACCAACTGCTGGGTCCTGGTGGGGCCGAGCGCGGAGTGGCGCGTAATCCACTGAGTGGTACGAATCGGGTCGATGACCTACCGCTGCGTGACCCGAGGGCCGCGGTCGACTGCGAGTCGAGGCATCATGGGCGTTGCCCAGGAGATGCAGGTGAAGTGACACCTAGTTCACTGTGTGAAGGTCAAGGACCTCTTGGCCTTCAGCCGAGTGTCTTGCGAGACACTGTATCCGCTTCGAGGAGTGATGGTGCTGCTACACCCGGTGGTGGTGACGGAGATGTCGCCACACCGCCCTCATCCAGCCGGGCTCGGTCGCGGAGGGAGAGCAGAAGAAGACGCAGGGCGTCTGTGACGTCTTCGACGTCAGACGATGTGTCCAACGTGAGGAGCAGTGAGGCTCCACGTGATTGCTGTGAACAGCTGTATACACTCGCGAACGGAGTGACGGGGGAGGTAGAAGGCGATATCAGCCTTGACACTCTACCCGCTGCAGATGCTCTGCTAGATCTGGACGAGATGTCCATTGCCGAGTTTGGTGAAGCCTTAAAAGCAGGCGAGCTAGCCGAGGTGGTCCTGCTGGGACCTGAGGAGGAGTTGAACTCCTCATCCGTCGTGGACGACGCGGTCCTAGAGGACACCAAGAAGGCGCTGAGTGCAAGAAGTGGATCGGCGATCCTCAAAGATCCTTCGGATCCCTTCTACCTGGTGTTGAAGGAGTATGGAGACGTTGTCTCGAAAGACCCACCGACGGGCCTGCCTCCGGATCGAGGCGTGTGTCATGAGATTGACCTGGTTCCTGGAACCAAATACTGCGTAACAAGGCAATGGCCTTTGCCGAGAGAGCAGTGTGACGTCATTGACGCATTCTTCCGTGCGAAGCACGAGGCAGGGATGGTGCGTGAGAGTAAGTCTCCGCACTCGACACCCACGTTCTGTGTCAGAAAGCCGAACGGCAAGTGGTGCATTGTTCATGCTTTTAACAAGCTAAATGCGGCCACTATCCCGGCGCAAACGCCGATTCCTCGCAAGGATGTTCTGCAGAACAACATGGTAGGCTGTACGCTGTACAGTGCGCTCGACTTGGTCGATGGTTACTACCAATTGCTCATGAGAGCGAGCGACATTCCGCTGACAGCGGTGAGTACTCCGAGCGGTATGCTCTGGGAGTGGCTGGTGATGCCCCAGGGGCTGTCGAACGCGCCAGCAACGTTCAATCGTCTTGTGGCGCAGTTATTTAGGCCCCACCGGGCGTACGCTCAAACGTACTTTGACGATATATTCGTCCATAGTCGTGCTGAGCACGGAAAGTCAGACGTGGAAAACCACATTGACCATTTGCGAGCGGTGCTCGAGTGCATGCGCACTAATAAGTTGTATGCCAACTTGGACAAGTGCGTCTTTGGCGCGGAGGAAATACCTTTCCTCGGGTGCTTCATTGGGAAGCGAGGCTTAAGGGCAGATCCTGCCAAAGTCAAGGCCATCGTGGACTGGCCGGTTCCCAAGAACCAAAAGGACTTACGCAAGTGGCTAGGCTTAGCCAATTACTTGCACAAGTACAGCGCAAACTACGCGGAGATGGCTCGGCCATTATCAGATCTCCTTAAGAAGGACGCACCATGGTGCTGGAACGTCGAGCACGACGGAGCCTTTGAGGCTGTGAAGGAGAGCCTTCTCCAGGCTCCGATCCTTGCGCTACCGGACCCGGATAGTCCGTTCAGCGTCGTCTGTGACGCCTCCGATTTTGCAATCGGTTGTGCTTTACTACAAGCAGACGCCGAAGGGCGTGAACGCGTGATCGCGTTTGAGTCTCACCAGCTCAAAGCTGCAGAGAAGAACTATCCAGTTCATGACAAAGGGCTACTTGCAATGAAGTATGCTCTAGTCAAATTCAGGGTACACCTGCTAGGCTCTAAGCCTTTTGTGATCTTTACTGATCATGCGTCGTTACGCACTGCGACACAGTCGCCTCATCTCTCTCAGAGAATGGCAAGATGGCTTTCCTTCTTTGCCGAGTATACCTTCGAGGTGAAGTACAAGCCGGGGCGGCTTAATGTAGTGGCCGATGCGCTCTCGCGCAGGCCAGACTACGAGTTAGCTCATGTCACGACAGTGACGTCGTCAGTGCCTGACTTGATACGCGGAGCGTATGCACAAGAAGACATGTGCGTAGCGCTGCTACGGGCTCTTGGGAGCGAAGAGTTTAAAGACTCTGACAAGGAATTGTCTGGGCGCTCACGCGCGAGGCTGCATCGATACTCGCTCGATGGCGGCCTGCTGTACTACAGCACCGACTCTGAGGATAACCCTCGTGTAGTCGTTCCTCATGATGAGGATCTAAAGTATCGAATCCTCTATGAGGTTCATGATACGCCCGTGGGCGGGCACTTAGGTCGGGAGAAGACCTATGGCTCGGTGAGCTCGATGTACTGGTGGCCCAAGATGTATAAGTGGGTTGGCACCTATGTACGCACGTGTGAGACGTGTCAACAGATAAAGTCCGCGCCGAACACGGCAGCGCCATTGGCGAGTTTGCCTGTCCCCAAGGGATGTTGGCAGTCCATGAGTATGGACTTTGTGTTTGGCCTTCCCAAGGACAAGGCAGGAAACACGGGTATTGTGGTCTTTGTAGACCGATTGAGCAAGATGGCTCATTTAGCGGCGGTGCCGGACACCATAGATGGTGAAGGTACAGCTTTGCTATTTTTAGACCGAGTCTTTCGCCAACATGGCTTGCCTGAGGCAATTGTCTCGGATCGAGACCCGCGCTTCACCGCGAAGTTCTGGACGTCCCTCTTCAGAGTGCTTGGCACTCGTTTGGACATGTCCACAGCGGACCATCCGCAGACCGATGGTCAAACAGAACGCGTGAATCGCGTTGTGGAGGATATCCTCCGAAGCGTATGCGCTGAGGCGCCAAAACGCTGGAGCCAGATGCTCCCACTCGTCGAGTTCGCATTAAATAATGCAGTGCACGCCTCGACAGGCTACACTCCGTTCTATATGAACGGCTTGGTTAACCCTCGCGTCCCACTGACGCCGCCACGCAGTGGCTAAGGGCTTGATGGGGGAGGGATAGCCGAGTGGCTAGCTGATGTCAACCCTGTTGCGGTTTGCAAGCAAGTCGATGACGTTGTCTCTTTGAGACTAGTGTACTGCATCAAGAGCGCGACGCTATGACTGAAAGCCAAGAGACGCAGAAGAAGCATGCCGATGCCAAGGGCAGAAGCAACGCTGAAAGGGTTGGGCTCGGTGACCGAGTTTTATTAAACGCTAAGAACCAACCTACGTATGCAGTGTCTGCGGTTTTCAAGACGAAGTTAAGACCTCGGTTCATAGGACCGTTCACGGTCGTGGCCAGGAAGGGCCTAGCGTATACGCTCAACCTTCCGAAGAAGATGCGCACGCATCCGGTCTTCTATGTTGGCTTGCTTAAGCCATACCAAGACCCTGCTCAGGTGAGCGCGGAGGCGTTGGCACCAACGGTGGCTGGGCCACGGACAGCTGCAGGCCAGCAGGTGGTAGAGCCACGGGGGGCTGAACGACAGCAAGTGGTGGATCCACAGATGGCTGATCAAAAGCATCTGGCAGAGCCACAGGTCGAGGAGCGAAGTGCTCGAGATGCAGGAGCAAGGCAAGCTGAACGTTCTGCCGAGCGACTGGACGCTCAAGGTCCGAGACCTGGTTGTGAGTCAACAGTGGTGGCTCTAACCTATCCACAAGGTGGATCATCTCTTCGAGATCGACCGATGGGCGGTAAACGTGAACGTTCGAGTCGTCGACGCCGGCGTCGTATGGACGCAGACGCCGTTCCGGCAAGTGCTGACTCTCCCCGCGAGAGCCCAGCTGAGGCAAGGCCTCCTCCTGCTCTGCTAGATGAGCATGGTGAGCTCCACTTTCACGTGGAACGCCTTGTGGCGTGGCGTAGACGCCAGGGCCGTACCCAATACTTGGTGAAGTGGAGGGGTTACTCTCGCTCACAGAACTCATGGGAGTTTGAGGTTATCCTCCGGCAAGATTGCCCTGACGTCGTTGACGCTTACGACCGGGCACATCATGTGCCGAAGCGCCACCATGGCGTGCGACAGCGTCGCCAGGCGCTGGGCGCCTCCCCCTAGAGTGGGGAGCGATGAGGTCAGTAGTTGAGCTCAGGCTCTGACCAGTGGCTGCAGCAGCCAGGTCGTACGTATGAGCGGTGCTCGCAGCGGGAGCAGGAGGTGGAGAGACCTCGTAGTGTTAGGGACATGGTCCCGAAGGAAGCAGGTGCTTCGTGTTGTGCTGAACAAGGTTCAGGCACAAGCGTCTCGATAGACGCATAGTTGTTTTGAAGCAACTTGCTCGATGAGCATGATCCAAATGTGGATGCGCTGTAACAGCGAAAGTGGTGACCCGGACGGAGATCGAACCACTGGCTTTTGGCTTGACAGGCCGGAGCTCTACCATTGGGCTATAAGGGCGATGCCCGTACGTCAGTCCGAGAACGGACTACTCATGGTATGAGAGGGCTGCGCCCGGGTGGATTTGAACCACCGAGCTGTGGCTTCCAAAGCCAGCGCTCGACCACTGAGCTGAAAGGGCGTTGCTCTTAAGCTTGTCCTTTCAAGGACAGCAGTTCATGGAACGAGAGGGCTGTGCCCTGGTGGGTTCGAACCACCGACCTGTGGCTTCCAAAGCCAGCGCTCGACCACTGAGCTAAAAGAGGATTGCCCTTAAGCTTGTCCAAGCGTGGACAATGGTTCATGTAACGAGAGGGCTGTGCCCTGGTGGGTTCGAACCACCGACCTATCGCTTGTGAAGCGAGTGTTCAACCGCTGAGCTGTTGTTGACGACTCGAATGAGTCAAGAGCATTGCTCTAAGCGGTTTGCAACTCTTGGAGTAGGCGCCGGAGCGCGAGCGTAGGTCTGAGACCGCTTGAGAGCAAGATGCGCGCTGCGCTTGAAACATTGGGCCGTGGGCCGACGACGAGAAGTTGGGCATCAACGATGCGTAGGCGTTTGTGAGCTCACGGAGCTGTACAACCCTGGTGTGAGGTGTAGTAACCTCCGCCGTCTTAACAAGACGTGACCTCGCTGAGGAAAGTTTCGAGAACGGAATGTTCTCATCTTAGTGGGGGAGAGTGTAACGGGGTTACATGGTGTGGAACACACAGGAGTACGAAGTACCCGGAGAGTTAACAAACGCTCAGTACATAAGTTGGAGAGTTAACAAGGTCTCTCAGTACGTTGGCGCAAAGCCACACGTTATGCATTTGATTAGGTTTAACTATGCTAGATAGTTAAAGAGATACATTTACCCCTAGGCGGCTTGGCCGCAATAATAGTAAATAAAGGACTTCTGGTTTTGAAGCATAAAAGTTAAGGTATTAACTTTGAGCCCTGGTCTTGGGCTGTAAGTGTCCTTTGGATAAGGAACTTAGTATTAGTGACTCTTTGAGTCGAACGTCTTCCTCTGACGCTAAAGCTACGGCAGCCCCGCTGCATACTCAATCTTCCTGGATACTACGCTAAGCTAATATTTCCTGCCGATGAGGCCTACGTGTACCCTGCGGAGTCATGGCTTTAAAGCGGGAATCGAATCTCGCTGATTCACGCAGACCATGGTCGTGTAGTGTCGTATATCCCTTCAAGCCTTACGCACACCTTCAAGATTTGGGTGTTCTTCAGAACGCCTAAGTGTGCAGAATTGTTTAGTTTTGAAAACGGAAACGACACTTTCAATCGCATGATCGACACAACCAAATCGTGCGTACTAGTGCAGCGCCCGGGTGATGTGGTTTATTTGAACATGCTGGTTTATCATTCTGTTCTACTTGCATTTATCCCCGGTACGCCGGATCACCTAATGTGGGGGGCCATTTTTGGCAACGTGATTATCAGCGCTAAGGCCAGATTGGCATCTTTTCGCTACGCTACTCACATTGCCTCGGGAGCTCGGCGTGGCTCACTGAAAGCATGAGAGTCGACGTTGTCAGCGTATTGCGCCATGGAGAAAAGAGAATGTGCAGCGGGGCTGCCGTAGCTTTAGCGTCAGAGGAAGACGTTCGACTCAAAGAGTCACTAATACTAAGTTCCTTATCCAAAGGACACTTACAGCCCAAGACCAGGGCTCAAAGTTAATACCTTAACTTTTATGCTTCAAAACCAGAAGTCCTTTATTTACTATTATTGCGGCCAAGCCGCCTAGGGGTAAATGTATCTCTTTAACTATCTAGCATAGTTAAACCTAATCAAATGCATAACGTGTGGCTTTCAGCCAACGTACTGAGAGACCCTGTTAACTCTCCAACTTATGTACTGAGCGTTTGTTAACTCTCCGGGTACTTCGTACCCCTGTGTGTTCCACACCATGTAACCCCGTTACACTCTCCCCCACTAAGATGAGAACATTCCGTTCTCGAAACTTTCCTCAGCGAGGTCACGTCTTGTTAAGACGGCGGAGGTTACTACACCTCACACCAGGGTTGTACAGCTCCGTGAGCTCACAAACGCCTACGCATCGTTGATGCCCAACTTCTCGTCGTCGGCCCACGGCCCAATGTTTCAAGCGCAGCGCGCATCTTGCTCTCAAGCGGTCTCAGACCTACGCTCGCGCTCCGGCGCCTACTCCAAGAGTTGCAAACCGCTTAGAGCAATGCTCTTGACTCATTCGAGTCGTCAACAACAGCTCAGCGGTTGAACACTCGCTTCACAAGCGATAGATCGGTGGTTCGAACCCACCAGGGCACAGCCCTCTCGTTACATGAACCATTGTCCACGCTTGGACAAGCTTAAGGGCAATCCTCTTTTAGCTCAGTGGTCGAGCGCTGGCTTTGGAAGCCACAGGTCGGTGGTTCGAACCCACCAGGGCACAGCCCTCTCGTTCCATGAACTGCTGTCCTTGAAAGGACAAGCTTAAGAGCAACGCCCTTTCAGCTCAGTGGTCGAGCGCTGGCTTTGGAAGCCACAGCTCGGTGGTTCAAATCCACCCGGGCGCAGCCCTCTCATACCATGAGTAGTCCGTTCTCGGACTGACGTACGGGCATCGCCCTTATAGCCCAATGGTAGAGCTCCGGCCTGTCAAGCCAAAGGCCAGTGGTTCGATCTCCGTCCGGGTCACCACTTTCGCTGTTACAGCGCATCCACATTTGGATCATGCTCATCGAGCAAGTTGCTTCAAAACAACTATGCGTCTATCGAGACGCTTGTGCCTGAACCTTGTTCAGCACAACACGAAGCACCTGCTTCCTTCGGGACCATGTCCCTAACACTACGAGGTCTCTCCACCTCCTGCTCCCGCTGCGAGCACCGCTCATACGTACGAGCTGGCTGCTGCAGCCACTGGTCAGAGCCTGAGCTCAACTACTGACCTCATCGCTCCCCACTCTAGGGGGAGGCGCCCAGCGCCTGGCGACGCTGTCGCACGCCATGGTGGCGCTTCGGCACATGATGTGCCCGGTCGTAAGCGTCAACGACGTCAGGGCAATCTTGCCGGAGGATAACCTCAAACTCCCATGAGTTCTGTGAGCGAGAGTAACCCCTCCACTTCACCAAGTATTGGGTACGGCCCTGGCGTCTACGCCACGCCACAAGGCGTTCCACGTGAAAGTGGAGCTCACCATGCTCATCTAGCAGAGCAGGAGGAGGCCTTGCCTCAGCTGGGCTCTCGCGGGGAGAGTCAGCACTTGCCGGAACGGCGTCTGCGTCCATACGACGCCGGCGTCGACGACTCGAACGTTCACGTTTACCGCCCATCGGTCGATCTCGAAGAGATGATCCACCTTGTGGATAGGTTAGAGCCACCACTGTTGACTCACAACCAGGTCTCGGACCTTGAGCGTCCAGTCGCTCGGCAGAACGTTCAGCTTGCCTTGCTCCTGCATCTCGAGCACTTCGCTCCTCGACCTGTGGCTCTGCCAGATGCTTTTGATCAGCCATCTGTGGATCCACCACTTGCTGTCGTTCAGCCCCCCGTGGCTCTACCACCTGCTGGCCTGCAGCTGTCCGTGGCCCAGCCACCGTTGGTGCCAACGCCTCCGCGCTCACCTGAGCAGGGTCTTGGTATGGCTTAAGCAAGCCAACATAGAAGACCGGATGCGTGCGCATCTTCTTCGGAAGGTTGAGCGTATACGCTAGGCCCTTCCTGGCCACGACCGTGAACGGTCCTATGAACCGAGGTCTTAACTTCGTCTTGAAAACCGCAGACACTGCATACGTAGGTTGGTTCTTAGCGTTTAATAAAATTTGGTCACCGACCTCAAACCTCTCAACATTGCTTCTGCCCTTGGAATCTGCATGCTTCTTCTGTGTGTTTTGGCTTTCAGCCATAGCGTCGCGTAATTGACGCATTACGCTCAGTCTCAAAGAGACAAAGTCATCGACTTGCTTGCGAGCCGCAACAGGGCTGACATCAGCTAGCCGCTCGGCTATCCCTCACCCATCAAGCCCTGAGCCACTGCGTGGCGGCGTCAGTGGGACGCGAGGGTTAACCAAGCCGTTCATATAGAACGGAGTGTAGCCTGTCGAGGCGTGCACTGCATTATTTAATGCGAACTCGACGAGTGGGAGCATCTGGCTCCAGCGTTTTGGCGCCTCAGCGCATACGCTTCGGAGGATATCCTCCACAACGCGATTCACGCGTTCTGTTTGACCATCGGTCTGCGGATGGTCCGCTGTGGACATGTCCAAACGAGTGCCAAGCACTCTGAAGAGGGACGTCCAGAACTTCGCGGTGAAGCGCGGGTCTCGATCCGAGACAATTGCCTCAGGCAAGCCATGTTGGCGAAAGACTCGGTCTAAAAATAGCAAAGCTGTACCTTCACCATCTATGGTGTCCGGCACCGCCGCTAAATGAGCCATCTTGCTCAATCGGTCTACAAAGACCACAATACCCGTGTTTCCTGCCTTGTCCTTGGGAAGGCCAAACACAAAGTCCATACTCATGGACTGCCAACATCCCTTGGGGACAGGCAAACTCGCCAATGGCGCTGCCGTGTTCGGCGCGGACTTTATCTGTTGACACGTCTCACACGTGCGTACATAGGTGCCAACCCACTTATACATCTTGGGCCACCAGTACATCGAGCTCACCGAGCCATAGGTCTTCTCCCGACCTAAGTGCCCGCCCACGGGCGTATCATGAACCTCATAGAGGATTCGATACTTTAGATCCTCATCATGAGGAACGACTACACGAGGGTTATCCTCAGAGTCGGTGCTGTAGTACAGCAGGCCGCCATCGAGCGAGTATCGATGCAGCCTCGCGCGTGAGCGCCCAGACAATTCCTTGTCAGAGTCTTTAAACTCTTCGCTCCCAAGAGCCCGTAGCAGCGCTACGCACATGTCTTCTTGTGCATACGCTCCGCGTATCAAGTCAGGCACTGACGACGTCACTGTCGTGACATGAGCTAACTCGTAGTCCGGCCTGCGCGAGAGCGCATCGGCCACTACATTAAGCCGCCCCGGCTTGTACTTCACCTCGAAGGTATACTCGGCAAAGAAGGAAAGCCATCTTGCCATTCTCTGAGAGAGATGAGGCGACTGTGTCGCAGTGCGTAACGACGCATGATCAGTAAAGATCACAAAAGGCTTAGAGCCTAGCAGGTGTACCCTGAATTTGACTAGAGCATACTTCATTGCAAGTAGCCCTTTGTCATGAACTGGATAGTTCTTCTCTGCAGCTTTGAGCTGGTGAGACTCAAACGCGATCACGCGTTCACGCCCTTCGGCGTCTGCTTGTAGTAAAGCACAACCGATTGCAAAATCGGAGGCGTCACAGACGACGCTGAACGGACTATCCGGGTCCGGTAGCGCAAGGATCGGAGCCTGGAGAAGGCTCTCCTTCACAGCCTCAAAGGCTCCGTCGTGCTCGACGTTCCAGCACCATGGTGCGTCCTTCTTAAGGAGATCTGATAATGGCCGAGCCATCTCCGCGTAGTTTGCGCTGTACTTGTGCAAGTAATTGGCTAAGCCTAGCCACTTGCGTAAGTCCTTTTGGTTCTTGGGAACCGGCCAGTCCACGATGGCCTTGACTTTGGCAGGGTCTGCCCTTAAGCCTCGCTTCCCAATGAAGCACCCGAGGAAAGGTATTTCCTCCGCGCCAAAGACGCACTTGTCCAAGTTGGCATACAACTTATTAGTGCGCATGCACTCGAGCACCGCTCGCAAATGGTCAATGTGGTTTTCCACGTCTGACTTTCCGTGCTCAGCACGACTATGGACGAATATATCGTCAAAGTACGTTTGAGCGTACGCCCGGTGGGGCCTAAATAACTGCGTCACAAGACGATTGAACGTTGCTGGCGCGTTCGACAGCCCCTGGGGCATCACCAGCCACTCCCAGAGCATACCGCTCGGAGTACTCACCGCTGTCAGCGGAATGTCGCTCGCTCTCATGAGCAATTGGTAGTAACCATCGACCAAGTCGAGCGCACTGTACAGCGTACAGCCTACCATGTTGTTCTGCAGAACATCCTTGCGAGGAATCGGCGTTTGCGCCGGGATAGTGGCCGCATTTAGCTTGTTAAAAGCATGAACAATGCACCACTTGCCGTTCGGCTTTCTGACACAGAACGTGGGTGTCGAGTGCGGAGACTTACTCTCACGCACCATCCCTGCCTCGTGCTTCGCACGGAAGAATGCGTCAATGACGTCACACTGCTCTCTCGGCAAAGGCCATTGCCTTGTTACGCAGTATTTGGTTCCAGGAACCAGGTCAATCTCATGACACACGCCTCGATCCGGAGGCAGGCCCGTCGGTGGGTCTTTCGAGACAACGTCTCCATACTCCTTCAACACCAGGTAGAAGGGATCCGAAGGATCTTTGAGGATCGCCGATCCACTTCTTGCACTCAGCGCCTTCTTGGTGTCCTCTAGGACCGCGTCGTCCACGACGGATGAGGAGTTCAACTCCTCCTCAGGTCCCAGCAGGACCACCTCGGCTAGCTCGCCTGCTTTTAAGGCTTCACCAAACTCGGCAATGGACATCTCGTCCAGATCTAGCAGAGCATCTGCAGCGGGTAGAGTGTCAAGGCTGATATCGCCTTCTACCTCCCCCGTCACTCCGTTCGCGAGTGTATACAGCTGTTCACAGCAATCACGTGGAGCCTCACTGCTCCTCACGTTGGACACATCGTCTGACGTCGAAGACGTCACAGACGCCCTGCGTCTTCTTCTGCTCTCCCTCCGCGACCGAGCCCGGCTGGATGAGGGCGGTGTGGCGACATCTCCGTCACCACCACCGGGTGTAGCAGCACCATCACTCCTCGAAGCGGATACAGTGTCTCGCAAGACACTCGGCTGAAGGCCAAGAGGTCCTTGACCTTCACACAGTGAACTAGGTGTCACTTCACCTGCATCTCCTGGGCAACGCCCATGATGCCTCGACTCGCAGTCGACCGCGGCCCTCGGGTCACGCAGCGGTAGGTCATCGACCCGATTCGTACCACTCAGTGGATTACGCGCCACTCCGCGCTCGGCCCCACCAGGACCCAGCAGTTGGTCATTGACCTGACCTGCACCGCTCAGCGGATAACGTGCCGCACCACGTACGCCCTCCGGGCAAACAGCAACCTCGTTGCTAACAATTTCGGACATACCAATGTCCAGCACTACGGCCGCCTCGGCCTCGGGCTCGCGCCAAAAGCGCTTCTGCTTCCTTGCAGAGGTGGGTTCATGACTCACCAAAATTCCACTAGGAGCAGGGTGCGACGCACCTAGCGTTTTCGACTGCCAGTCGATCCATGGCCCATGGCGTTCCAGCCATGCCATGCCAAGTATGAGGTCATACCTCGCATCCAGGTCTAAGACCAAACAGCGTTCCACGCTATCGAAGTTCTCAAACTTCACTCCAAGGTCGACAGAGACCTTCGACACAGTTACCAGTGTCCCCGTCGCGAGACGGACAGAGATCGTATCTCTCGTTGGCACTTCCACTGCTTCAGCATACAGCTGACTCCCTTCTAGGGTGGAGCGCCGGGCGTAGTTGACCGAGGCTCTCGAGTCAATCAAGACTCTCCATGGCTTTGCAAAGCCCTTCACGTTCGCTTGAATGACCAGCAAGCCCGGGGCGTACACACCCTTCTCGTAAGAGAGATCAGCTCTCTTCGGGGCTGAGCCCCGTTGCCCTCTACCTCCTCGAGGCACAACAGAACTCAGTTCTTCCCCAGTAGGCCGCCCCGCGCCTACTGGGAGTTGCCGTTTCCTGGCGATGATCCGAAGGGTTGGCTCGCCGGAGCCTCGCGCTTCTTGCGCAGAGGGCAATAGGCCCTCAAGGGCTTAGTGCTATTGCACACAAAGCATCGGCGGATGCCGGCGCGTTGCTCCGCAGCAAGAAGCTCCGCTTCTTCATCTTCAGCATAGCTGAGGTCCATCGGCTCTGGACCGCTCGAAGAGCTTGCGCTACCAGCGCTCCAACCAGGTCGCTCCGACCTGAAGTTGTGCTCGGCATTCAATGCCACATCCACCGCCTCTTCGAAAGTGTTAGGATGTACACGGAACACTTCCGTTCGAGCTGCGCTCACACGAAGTCCCTCCATGAACACGGTCACGCTGACCAGTTCCGGAAGAGGGTCCGCCGCCATTCCGGCGATAAGAGTTCTCAACTCTTGGACATAGTCCAATAACGCCTTCTTACCCTGGCGGGTAGCAAGGAACTTCGACCGGATACGGTACGCCTGATTAGGCGGCGCGAATACGCGCGAAAGCTGTTGCTTCAGCGGATCCCAAGTGGGAAATGCAGCGTCAACAGACGTGCCGCACGGTAGTGCCCATTCGCGAGCGCGACCTCCAAGCCTGGAGATAGTCAGCGCCACGCGCTGATGCTCAGACTGGAGCAGGTTCGATCCCATGGCCATCTCGACCTCACGGGTCCAGAGAAGGAGATTCTCTCCATCCTTCCCCTCGAAGGTTTTTACGCTCACCATGAGCGGTTTCAGTCTCATAGACTCTTCACGCGTCATCGACGCCGCCGCCGTTGCGGCGCTCATCTTCTCTTGGACATGCTCCAAGAGCGCGTTCTCGTAGCGGGAGAACGATTCCAGCCTGGCGGTGACCGCCTCTGGACCTTGCGATGCAAGATGAGGCACGCCCTCAGAGCCAAGCAAGGACTTAAGCTTAGTAAGCGCGTCCTGCTGCGCCGGGGGCAAAATTGCGAACGCAGAGTGTGCCATCCTCGCAGAGGATATAGTCAACCGACTCAGGAGCGGGATTGACTACAAGTGCTACCAAGTGCAGCGGGGCTGCCGTAGCTTTAGCGTCAGAGGAAGACGTTCGACGCAAAGAGTCACTAATACTAAGTTCCTTATCCAAAGGACACTTACAGCCCAAGACCAGGGCTCAAAGTTAATACCTTAACTTTTATGCTTCAAAACCAGAAGTCCTTTATTTACTATTATTGCGGCCAAGCCGCCTAGGGGTAAATGTATCTCTTTAACTATCTAGCATAGTTAAACCTAATCAAATGCATAACGTGTGGCTTTCAGCCAACGTACTGAGAGACCCTGTTAACTCTCCAACTTATGTACTGAAAGTTTGTTAACTCTCCAGGTACTTCGTACCCCTGTGTGTTCCACACCATGTAACCCCGTTACAGAATGGAAAATGAAAGAGTGTAAGGACGAGAAGGCGCGACAGATATACTTCGAGCGTGAGCGCGCCCATTTCCTGTCCCAACTTCCTGCGCCAGCTGCGACGTAGTACGCGCGCAATGCAGCGACTACTTGATCATTGAAAAGGCGCACGAAGAAGAGCATCACACTGGACAAAATGAAGCAAATGCGAGCAGCGAAGAGGACAAACGCTGACACGAGCGATCCGGTGGAGCAACAGTAAGAACGTACTAGATAATCTAAATTTAGGTGTGATCTTTTTGTTGTTTATTGTTGGGAACTCGTTGATGGGGTAACGTATGCAACTTCAACGTCTTAATTTCTTGACGTGGCAGCCCCTCAAAACAACCACGACTCCGCTGCATATAGATGTGTTATAATATATGTAAGTTTCTTGTCAGCTAAATATAAAGACTCCTTCACGTAAGACGTTAGAGTCATCTTTACATTTCGTAACGTGTCCAATTAGTTCACTTCATGAATGTATTCACATAACTAGCAGCCCAAACAAGTATTGTTATCATTGATGTGATGCGTTTGCTGGATTACTTTGTAGGTATGTGGAAGCGGGTTTTGTAAAGAGCAAAATTGAAGAAAGAGTAAAAGAAGTCATTGCGTAGCTCGCATTTAGCGTTAATATTATCACTTGAATTTCTATTTAGCTAGTAGCCCCGATAACGCATGATACGTTTAGCGTTCAGCAAAGGGTGCTTGTATTTGACGGATGGTTTGGCTGTATTTTTAAAAGAGTGAAGTAAGTGAAAGCTGAGGTGGGGTTACGTAATGACCAGTCTTACGTATTTAAGACGCGATAGTGACAATTGGTAAGTTATCCCACATCACTGACTAAGCCAAACCGTTAAAGATTATTGAGAGAACAACAGGAGCTCGTATCGCTGCAATGACTAACAACGTGAACCGGTAGCTCCCCGGAATTTCTGCGAGACATGGCATTTGAGAGCAACGCAAAAGGCAATTTCTTAACGAACTCAATAATGGAGGAAATTAAGTGAATACAAATATGGCATGATATAAGCATACGTAAACTGACTTGAGCACCGTCGAGATTTATGAAGCAAATATGTTAGACATTTGAAATCTCCTTCAATCTAGATCCAACTCCATCTTTAGTGCCGCATCACTTTTGCGTGGGCGCCCGCGGGAGCTCTGTCCCTTTTTGCGACCGGATATTCCTTGATTGACAAGTGTCTGACGTCCATTGAGATCCATAGCCCCACAGCATTCCATTGCGTAGAGTGTGTGCACACAATAGCCGTGCTTCATCGAAAAGGGACAAGAGCACTTACCCGAATTCATGTCAATCAGCCACCCCTTCGAAGGCATACCAAGCGTTTCCATTGCAGCAGTCGGTTTGCTCAGCCGGGCTGTAGCGGGTAAGTCCCCAACGTTGCGTCGGCGAATCTCATCCTGTACACGCGGACACGGCTTGCTAATAACACGGACTGTATCCAAAGGCTCGGCCTCAGTCGTGGTAGCTAGCAAAAATGCGATACTGTTCCGAGACTGGTGGGGTAGCTCAAGCAAGACCGCCCGCGACATCGCCCGAGCTCGACGAACCAACCGAGAATCTGGCTCCGGGGACACGGCAAATGGCCTCGCGGTGACAGCTTCACTTCGACAAAGAGTAAGTAGCTGGGGCAGTAGGGCGCCGACCTTCAGCTTTCTGCGGAGCGTGACATCTCTCTTAATCGCTGCATTGTACGTCTCGCATGGATTGTTCGTTGTCGCAAAACCACGCGGTGTATGGAAACATTGCCAACGCCACCCCACTCGTTCAGCCAGACCTTTGAGAAATAGAAAGAAATTTTCGCCAGCTCCCGAGTTTTGACCATCTCCCTTTAGCTTCTCCTAGCTTCGAGTTGTAGGCCGCCTCATCCGTCGAGAAATGGAGCTTATGAATGTATTTCTTGACAGAGGAGGCCACAACAGACCCCAACGAGCGAATTTTCTCGTATACCTTCTTTGCCACATAAAAGTAGCACATCAGAAATACAAATCCCCCCCCTTGCCCAAACACGTCGTTCACCGCGTTCCATTTGGCTGCGTCAGCATCTCCCATCACATAGCGTACCCGGAGAATTTTTTTAACTATGGTTTGGTACATCTCTCACACGAGTGCAAGCACCTCGGTGTAGTGTAGTTGCTGCTGTGGCGAGACAATAAATATAGCCAACAAATGAAATCGTCTTGCCCTGTCCGAGATCCCGACAACGATAACTGGATACCCGACCTGCGTGAGCTTGTAGGTCGCGTCCAAGTGAAAGATGAAAGACTCTGGATCACGGTCGGCACGGCGTAGGAGTTTCTTCGAGCTAACACCGACCACAAACGGATCAGCGTCACTGCCATTGCCAGTGGTTGGCTTGCCGTCTGTATGACTGCGGCTTGTGAATGTGAACGGAGCTGCTTCATCTTCGTGTCCCGTAAACCCTGCGTCCCTGATTTATCTGCGTACGGAGTCTAGGAGGTCACTTCCCCCAAGCCGTCCCATAACACGGTGATGCGCAAAACGCTGCACAGTTGATAGAGAGGGCGCAGTCGCCTCGGTCAGGTTGAAACGCTGAAGAAGTGCATTATAGATGCGCTTGGGCTTCAGTCCTTGGGCTGCCCAGTCCTTCACCACCTCCTTCATTGGTGGGGTCAGCACCAGCTTGCGTGACGAGCGCGCTGGAGTGGCATGGGTATATGCCTCCTCGACCGTCACTAAGCCTTGCTCTTGAAAGGACATGACCCGGGCTCGCCCCGGACACTCTTGTGCCGACGTTACGTCAGCGAAAGCCTTGCACGCGCAAAACAGGCGCTGAATTCTCATGGGATGCGGGGCAGGGGCCATGCATACGGAGCACGGGGCCAGCTCACTCTTCGCCAACCTAGTCTGCTTAAAACCATCCAGAAGGTTTGCTGCCTGGACGCATGGCATTGCTGAGGCGAGGAGCTGCCAGGGGTGTCGAATGGTCATTTCAAAAGGAAGGAGCTGGAAGAATGAGCTTGATGCGGCTGGTTGAAAAATGATCTTGCTTTAACCCCCCCCCCCCCCTCGCCGGTGGACTGCGCTCGTTGGACGATATTTCTGTGACGATCAGGCTGGGGATTGGGCAAAATTAGCAATTGAATTATGGTTGGTGCAGGACGTACTATTGCGGTGGTCAGTCTTAAAAATTGGTGATGCTCGTGATATTACTGTGTTTGCCGTGCTTTAGCGGTGCCATTAGTATAGGTTTGGTGTTTTTGTGTTTTTATTGGTGTAAACAGTACGTCCTCGTTGACGAAGACACCCGGGGGGGGGGGGGGGGGGGGGGGCAAGACAACACAGACGTATCGTAGGGACAATCGACCCTTGAAATGAAGTAAGTGATGGGATAAAGCTGCAGGGGGCCTCGTGTAAAGCAGAAGTCGCGCCGACGAGAAAACCAACAGACTCACAAAGCCACAAGATTGGAAGGCTGCAAACTATAGGAGCTAATACGGGAAGAGTGAAAATTGTTAGATCGCGAGAGAACAAGACGGAGGTTTAGGAGTGCGAGAAGATGAGGCCGATTACGCACGTGACCAACCATCGTATTAACAAAAACATAATCAGCCTAACTAAAAACGCGACGATCCCGGCGGAGGTACGAGCTTATCGTTCAAACGCAGGATCAGTATGAAAGGATGGTCAGCAGGATGAGTCTAATAATGATTGCGTCAAATAACCTATTGATCGAATAGTTCCAAGGCCTCGGCCATCGTTCTATCGCCGTTCCCAACCCGAGGGTACCACTCTTTGGGCTTTCACGATTTGGGCAAGTGCAATGAGAAATTGTCGAGCATAATGTCGAGGTCGATACGACGAAGCTGAAGCCCTTTCACTATGTGGCGACGGCATCTTGGCCAAGTTTTCCGGACCAACTTTGCGTTGACGACGGCCTTGATGGTGCGCAGCCAGCTGTGGTTCTTGGCGACACATAGCTGACGTGATTGGCAAAATGTGAAGTGCCTCCCACAGAGCCATCTTCGAAATCCAGATACTTGGTCAGGTGACGAAGCCCGGGTTCAAAGTGAGACGGGGCTCGTTGGTAGCCTGTAAAGCCCATTGCGGCGGATCGACATCCATGATCGCTTGAAACGTGCTACCGGCGACGGCCATTTTGTGGTGAAGTGCTTTCTCAGAAATGAGAGACGGGATCTGACAAGGAGTCATTATCACAGATTAGTGACAACACCCGGTGGTTAGGGTGGATCAGGATTGCCCAGCATGGATCCATGCTGCTCGAAGTGGATTGGGCCGAGGTAACGTGGTATCCTGTATGGGTCGACGATGGATCTGGGGATAATAGTGGCTTAGCGTATGAAGAACAAAAAAGGAACATGATTGGTGGTGGTATAGCGGAGATCGACCCAAGGGCAACTCGGATCCACTCTCACCTAATTATACCGAGATAAACGGGATATACCATGCGCGGGTGGATCGAGTGGGGATCATATGGAGGAAAGGCTGTGGATGTAAGCTGGAGGTGGATTTGGTATCAACAACAAAAGAGAATGCAAGATCCACCGCTATATGCCCCCGATCCGTCTTCTTCGAGTCCGGATCCAAGGGATTGAGGATCCCATTCCGAGTTACCTGGATCCAGGATATGGAGATGGTGGCAACGGATCTCGAGCTTTCGTGGAGCGATGGAGACCGCAGACATTTGTAAGGTGATGTCGGAGGATTGGAGGGCTCAGATTCATGATAAATGTACACTTGCAGCAAGGTGGGTCAAAGTGGCTTGGATCCGGGACAGTGTACCCATAATATGGCGACCGCATTATGATTACGCCATGGATCCGGTGGGTCTGATGCTGATACCGCTGGGGTGATGGGCCAAGGAGAAAAAAGGCATGCTGCCGAGCCTGGTAGGGGATTTAGCAGGTAAAAAAGATAGAAGTTAGAAATTCATCCAGGTAAAGGCTTAACTATGAATCAGACTTTAATTTGTACAGTATCACGCAAGTGCCTTCCTGCCCTCGAGAATCGGAACTATATTGACCGTACGAGCTCGGTGAAGATTGGATATTGCAAACCTAGTGCTGGTAGCGATAACTGGATAATACATTGGCCAGCTCCTACGACCTAGTGAGCTTTCCTTTACACGTGCAGATCCGAAAGACTAATCGTATTTACTACTTGCCCGGGTATACCTAAGAAGCTCTCAACTCGCTTCCGGAAGCGGCAAGTACCACGCAAAGGAAAACAAAGGCAAGGTAACACACCCACAAGGCAGCCCTACGGCCAGATCCCAGATCTAGGCCCTGGATCCACCAAGCTTGAACATTCGCTTGGTGTCCAGAAACAACTACGGACGCAGAGTGAAGATCGTACCACTACTGCTCCACCCCATCCCCACGTCTCGCCAAGATACTCAAGTTTCACGACTTCAACTCTTCGGAAGTTATCGAGAGAGCAAGATCCCGCCCAACCGACGGGTACACAAGGTGAGAAAGGTTCAGCAGATCACGGATCACCGGGAGACACACTCCGTTAGTCGGCGGCTGGGCGCTGTTGGTAAGTTGGATTCAGCAATCTCTCAGATTTTGCTAATTCCGCTACACCAGAGTTGCTATCTACGTACCCCAAAGGTAGCCCAGATTATCGGTACCGTGTGTGAAGTTCATTGTAACCCCCCCCCCCCCCCCCCCCCCCCCCCCCCCGCTACACCAGAGTTGCTATCTACGTACCCCAAAGGTAGCCCAGATTATCGGTACCGTGTGTGAAGTTCATTGTACCCCCCCCCCCCCCCCACCGGTTAAACATTGACTTGTGAACCTTGGTCTGTACTACGACTCCACATGTGACATCCATCTGGTCCTGTATGACGAGAACGTCATTGCCTTCCAGCTACACCAGAGCGTGGAGAATATTTTTGAAGCGCTCCTCTGCCGAGTCTTGAACGATGATGCTGCGAATTTGGTTGCACGTTTGTTGTGATGTGATTCGGCAGCCTGTTAGCATTCAAAACAAATTATAATGATATTATCGTTTCTTTCTTTTGAACATCACCGATGCGGTCGTTGAGGAAGTTGGTAATTTGCTTTGACGACGCTCGGGTGTCGGCAAGCGTCTTAACATCTTCAATATATTGCTCATCAACTGGCAATGTTTTTATTATCAGATATGATGCAGCCTTTGTGCGCGTGGTGCGATGCGAGTGGGTGCGATTCTAATAAGTAGTAAAGGAAAAACAAAATTAGCGGATGAATACAGCCACAAGCAGGCTGGTACTCCTCGGGAAGAGGAACATGGTCACGATGAAGATGGCGTTCCTCGGGAGGCAGAGCATCGCAGGAATGACGCTGTTGCTCCTGCTGTCACGCCCGTTGATACCGGTGCGTTTAGCGAGCCCGAACACATGGACTTAAGCTCAGCCGAGAGCTTGGTCCGCTGATACGGATGCGGCGGGCATGGACACTACCAGCGTGTCTGCCACGCGTTTTTCGCGTCTTAGTCACCATACCAACGGCGTGTAGGTGTCCTTCATGGACACCGTGTACCGTGACGGTACACAACCGTGGTGTAGGTGTCTCCCATCGACACCATGTACTGTACGGTATTAACCTTTGGTGCGGTATGCCCACCACAATATTGCCATGTCTGGTGGCAACAGCTTCTACTGTGCTGTCGCCGGAACGGATTAATGGCCAGTCCTTGTATCATGCACGATGCAAGCACAGTGTACAGGTCAATGGATCCGTACACGATGTACGCTGTGTACGACACGTACCACGGCTACCATAAATGCTCCGTGCACTTCATATGTGTCATTCACGACGTGTTCATTACGCGGAACACCCGGCAGGCAGCTCGACAGCAGCCAGTGATGATGAACGGTACGTGCGTTGACTCACAGTGTATACGCCCAGAGCGAATCAAAGCGTGGTATGGCATATCCGTTGCACCTATACCAGTCTCTGTCACAGACACCATGTACCTTGATGATACTCGACCGTGGTGGGGCATATCGCACCACCATGCCACTGCAACGTTGGTGTCTGGCATTGACACCGAGTACTCACGGAGACCAGCCCATGGTGAGGCAAGCTGCCATCACCACGGTGTCATGCTCGGCGCGGCACCAGTTACGACTGCGTGCCTTGCCTCGACCACCACCTGGTCAGTTGTGTGTACACTCGTGCACCACAATTGGGTTATGGCTCCACGGTCCATTAAACCCGGCGCGTGGCATACATCACGTACCGCTTCCGCTTTGTCAGCGGGTGAGACTTTCCATTCACCCTGCTCGACAGGTCGTTCATGACCAAGGGACCTGTGCAGTGATTGCACCAGTCTGCGCTCCACCTAGTGTGTGGCTGCATGCAGCCACAACACTGCTGATTCGCTCAGCGATTCCGAGGCACCTTGCGCCAGTGGCTTTCTTCGCCACTATACCTTGTTCGGCTAGAGCTACTGCAGCTCTAGCCCGGCTGTTCGCCTCCAGCCTGCAGTCGATGTACATCGACGCCTGGTTCCGTAAGTAACTAGGCCTTACCTCAAGACCAGAGAGGAAAGGTATTGTCGAGCCTCTCCCCCACTTACACTTGAGATTATCGAGGCTCGTGTGGCTTGTGATAGCCACTGGCAGCACGACGGCTACCTACTTCGTAAAAAGGCATGAAAGAAAGGAATTTTCAACCCCCCCCCCCCCCCACTTAACCTTGCGACTAAGGAGGCTCCCGTGGCTTGTGATAGCTACTTGCAGGCGCGGCCCTCCGCCTCGTGCACGGTGTCGGTATGGACGACTGCGTCGGCCGTGCTGACCGAAGGCATCCAGCCTTCGCGTCAGCAGTTTGAGTCTGCGCGACATGACGTCGAGCGAGTTGCTCACGTTTGGCGAGGCCAAGACAACCTCGCGCCTCGAGCCAATGGCTATGTGTGCGGAACTATGTTACCCGCCTTGGATGTGGAACGCTGTTACCTACCTTTGTTGTGTGGGACTCTGTTACCCACACCGGAAGCGCATACAGCGACTTCGTTATCAGTTATGGTCTGAGTGACCTTGCGCGGAGCTATATTACCCACGCTCGGAGCACCGAATGTCGGTCTTCTTAAGCAGCGAAGCTGCTTAAGGAACTTGTTATCCGCAGTGTGGACCTATGTTACCCACCTGGTGAATGCCCTTCGGCACCACCTCTGTCGACGCCCATACGACTCGGCGACCTTCGGTGTTGGGATCGGCTAGTGTGGCAGACCCGCACACACACCGGACAATGTTGGTGTTCACCGACCAAGCCAGAGAAGTCCTGGCCCTGAACTCCGAGTCGCTTGAAACGACGTCGGCCTGAACAAACGTCAGACCCGACTTGCGGCGGCTGACGTGACGTGGCGCTTCGTTATCCACGTCATGATGTTCCGTTGACGACATCAGAGACACTCGAGACCTCGTGTGGCACTGTGTTACCCACACAGGAAGCATGGTCAATGTCTTCCTCTTTAGTTAGAGTATTTGGGCGACTGCGTGAGGTACTGTGTTACCCACACAGGAAGCATGATCAGTGCCATCCTCTTCAGTTAAAGTCTAGGCGACTGCGTGTGATACTGTGTTACCCAAGCGCATTCAGCACCTTTCTCTTCAGTTAATGTCTGGACGACCGTGTGGTCCTACGCTACCCATCTGGCTAGCGCTTATACGCATAACCACTGTCGAAGCCTGTCCGGCGCGACGACTTTCGGCGTTGGACGCTGCTGGTGTAGCAGGTCCACACGCCGTGCAAAAGACCCATGCCCGTGGCATTGTCGCAGCGGAGCATGGCCTTGCTGTACGCAGAGCTGTCGGCGCGTTGACAGCGCCGTGACGCTTCTGCGTCCTGGCGGTCTGTATCAGACGCCCCAGTCATGATGGAGGTGGGAGCACGACTCACCAATGCTCCGCCTGGACTGGTAGGCCCTTCTCAGCCTTGCCACACCAAAGTCCGGGCTGTGTCTTATGTTCGGCACAGCCATATTGCTCATGGTGAAAACTGCGAGCGACGCCGCGGTGCGCGAGTTCATCGAACCCAAACGTTCAGGTCCGTTAAGGTCCATTGGTACTTCCCTTACCGTACCAAAGGCTAGTCCACCAAGGTTCAGCCCACGACCGTCACTCTGACATAGAGTGCCGTCGAGTGTCGCTATGCCAGGCGACGTTCCATCAACGTCCCAGAACTCATCAAACGTTCAAGGGGTACTGTACCCTCGTACACCGAGTGTACTACTAGCAACCCATCACTGCCCTTCACCGGTTTGAGAGAACCACTTCTCTCTGGGCTAAGTCCCATGATGTGCACAACCTGCACACCCATCACGAGGTTTGCGCTCTTCAGTAGGGCATACCGCCTCTACTGATGTCAGGGGAGTCTTCGCCCTGGCCGTGGCCTGCGCCACCGGACCTGGGGTCCACGGGCTGTTTCTTCCGGAAAACGGGCGAGGGATACAAGCTCCCCCCGCAAGGATGGACCCTTGCAAGAGTCAAAGGCATGGCCCGAGGTGAGCTGATAGCTCCCTCTAGTGCAGGGGCAGGTGTTGCCCTTCTTGGTAACGTCCCTCGCGGGAGACGCCATGCTCCGGGCGCGTTCGCGAGGACTGTCGCGTCTAATGGTGCGAGCTGTGGGCGAATGCCAAACGTTCGGATTCTATTGCACCCTGTGTCAAAGCACTGTACGAGTGCTAGCGCAGGAGCTAAGGCAGCTCTGCGTGAAGGCTTTGCGGCCAACACAGTTGTGAGCATAGGGATGCAAATCCCAGTGAGCTTTAGAAGCACAAGTCACTGTGGGTGTGACTGAGAGCCGCGCCAGTCTCGTGGTTGCTCTGTGTGAGAAGTCACCTTTGGGTGTTTCAATTCTCTCACTTCTGATTGGAGAATCCGTTGTGATTGGAGAATCAGGTGATTCCCAGTTAAATGGGGGAGGAAGTAACGAGGTACAATACAGTATGCCCCATGTTACATAAAGAGTGACCCGTCACTCTTGTGGACATCTGGTACACAGAACCAGGTGCTCTTGGAGCCAGTCAGGGCATGATTACTTATGTAACGGGGTTACATGGTGTGGAACACACAGGGGTACGAAGTACCCGGAGAGTTAACAAACTCTCAGTACATAAGTTGGAGAGTTAACAGGGTCTCTCAGTACGTTGGCTGAAAGCCACACGTTATGCATTTGATTAGGTTTAACTATGCTAGATAGTTAAAGAGATACATTTACCCCTAGGCGGCTTGGCCGCAATAATAGTAAATAAAGCACTTCTGGTTTTGAAGCATAAAAGTGCTTTATTTACTATTATTGCGGCCAAGCCGCCTAGGGGTAAATGTATCTCTTTAACTATCTAGCATAGTTAAACCTAATCAAATGCATAACGTGTGGCTTTCAGCCAACGTACTGAGAGACCCTGTTAACTCTCCAACTTATGTACTGAGAGTTTGTTAACTCTCCGGGTACTTCGTACCCCTGTGTGTTCCACACCATGTAACCCCGTTACATTGCAGCTGCTCTTATTATAAAAATACCGGTAACAAGGAATAATTTGGATGAACGGTGAAGTGGCTTCCAAATCTTAAACATCTACTGCAGCAACCTGTCTGTCCGTCACACTAAATTGTCGTGCCTGTCACGCTTTTCCGGACAAATCATTGGACAAAATAATTACATGATTGGTAAATAAACTGGATTTAATTACGATTGCTCAACCTTGGAGCAGCCGGTTTTTATAAATCTGAATTCGTTTATTCGCCACTAGATTTTTCTCAGCAGCACCACAATTTTATTTTTGCGAGCCCACATTTTATTAACCGCACCACAAACACATTATTGCGAGTACATGTTAGATGCATTTCGAATAGACAGCAGTGCGAGTCTATCCGCCGTTGGACGACCATGCTTATTACCAGCACGATTACCGACAGAGAGCATTATCGTCGCTTTGCATTTTTACGTACGCAACAGCTGGAGATTACAAACGGGCCACTATATCGTGTGTCAACGTAAATCAGGCACTTACGCATATAGGTTTTATTAAAGGTCGGCCCTCAATTAAATAATTTCAAACTCTCATTATTCAATTACCTCTATGGTTCTTCGCCGCACACGTGACTTCGACTGCAACAGTTACCTGGACGTACGTCCGGTCCAACGTCCTCGGTACAGCTATCACGAAGAAATTGCAGACCTTCGCGCTAGGCTGGATCGCGCTCGACATACGATTGCGTATCTTCGCTCTAGAGTTAACGCTCTCGAGCTGTTCGATTCGGACAGTGAGGACTACGAAGACAGCGATACCGACGACGACGATGAGCCTGAACCATGGTTCATCGAAGATTATGCCGAACCCAAAAGAAACGTTGACGAGTGTGTCATAGATTTAACTTCTGATACCGAATAATTCGGTCTAACCTTTTCCCTTTTCCTCTTAAATGGAATAAACTAGCTTTGCTCTCATCTTACTGTCTACTTTATTAATTAATTAACTATTTATTTATCTTTATTTATTTTATTAAAGGATCGAGCGGGTTCCTTTCTTAGCGGCCGGATTCTTCAAGCTATCGAAACACTTGCGCATACGCCGGTGTGTCACATTTAACGTTAGGGGGCTGCAATGGTCATGTGAGTTCTCAGTGTCCACTCCCAGTTCTAATTTTGCCTTCGACCCCATGGTCAGCCAAGAGGAATGGAGAGCTTTGGAAGCGAGGTACGCTACGCCGCCGGCTGTAGAGGATCGTCCGGTCCGCGTACGCAGAGTCGCCAATAGGAGGCAAGCGCGGAGTCGTCTAAATCGCCGCCAAGTCGCCCGTGCGCTTCAATCTGCCGCTGATTCGGCTGCGGACGTATCTGTTACTCAAGCTGGGCGAGCTGTGCTGGGTCGCCGGTACGCTTCGCCCCTACATTCGGTGGAGAGCCCTGTCAGGCGTCAGCGCTTGTAGAACCGCTCTCGGGCTGAGCGTCGCGTCGACGTTGCTGCTGCACATCGAAGGGAACGGCTAAACATCATTAATGTGAACCGGGAAGCTCTCCTCCCCGAGGCTCCTGATCCGTTCGATACTGAAATTGGCCGTCTAACAATCGAGCCACTTCAGCTGCACAACAATGCTGCAAATACTACCGTAGGTGTGGGGCCGTCTGAAATTCTACTCATCCCCCAACCGGCAGGTGGTACCAGACGGGTCAGGCGACGTCGAACAAGGGCTGAGATTGAGGAATCTATGCGCGTAAATGAGCATGTAAACAGGGCGCCAAACGGTGTGGAAGATTCGGAGACTAAGCGCCGGCGTTTGGCGAGACTGAACCAACAGCGACTTCGACTCAACAAGGCCTTGGCGGATCTGCGCACGCACGAAGCTGAGGGAGAGGCTGGCTCACTTCCTGCGGTCGCTGTACAGAGAGTTACAATTACCGAGCGGCAGCGCACGCATCGTGCCAGTCTTTCAGATGAAGCTCGAGCAGCGGCAAGGGAACATAATTCAGAACTCCGTCGGGAAATACGCGAGCACATTACGCAAGCCGAAGCAGGTAATCTCCGTGAAATCGATTGTCAACGTCACGCTGATACCCGTTCTGCTCAAGCCATTGAAGTGCAAGAGGCGGCGAAGGAGGCGGCACGAATTCGACGGAAATGTGTGCGCAGAGGGCATGCACTTTGTAACCACGACGTATTCGATAAATCTCGGGTCTTAGGGATGAACGTGTCAGATGGCCGGCATCGGCTTCCTTGGATGTATCCGTGTGGTTGGTGTGGAGCCTGGAAATGGTCAGGTGAATCTCAAATGTCGTGTTGCCTCGCAGGCAGAGTACGACTACGGGCTTTGGAGCGAGTGCCTCCTGTGCTTCTACAGTACTATGGGGATCGCGAGTTCAGGAAGTATATTCGGGCGTACAATCAAGTTTTTGCTTTTACCTCTATCGGGGTTACTCGCAGTGATTGCCGTGGGGTTCAAGGCGTTAGAGAAGATACTTCGGTGCAAGGACAGCAAGGGGTGTACACCTACAGAGTCCTAGGGGCTATGGGCCACTACTTGGGTTCTCTGTTACCTCGCATGGACCACAGATCCGGTCAGTTTTTTCCTGCTAAATTTGCGCAAATCTACATCGTAGATGATGATTTAAGGCGAAGAACGTTGCGACGAAAGAGTATTTTCGCGGAGCTCGACCATGAGAAGTTGACGACTCGAGAGCTAATGATGGCTACGTACAACCCATTTGCCAAGCAATACCTCAACCACGGAGAGAAAATCCGAAGAGATATGGCAGAGGGAAACGACTACATCAACGTTGTGTACCATCTACATGGTGACAAGCGCAGAACGGGGACTACCAATCTACCTACTGTGAGCGAGGTTGGTGCCGTAATGGTCGAGGATGGAAACCTTAACAAGTATCGGGATCTACAGCTGTACACCAAGCCGCACGGACTCTTGCGTATTTTCGAGACCAACCCGATGTATGATCCGCTACAGTATCCCTTGCTATTCCCGATGGGAGAGCACGGTTGGACATTTACTGATACCTACGCCAACGGACAAAAGTATCGAGATAAAACAAAGATGTCTCTGCGAGAGTTTGTTGCGTATCGACTATTTCCGAAAGATGACGATGGGGCCGCTTTACACCACGGTGGTCGGCTCTTCCAGCAGTGGTGTGTCGACCAACGAGCGAAAGTGGAGCAGAAATTTTTGCGGTGGGTTTCCAATAACCAACAGACAATACGGGCGGAGCTTTACACCGGCGTAGCAGACGCATATCTGGATGAGACTACCTTGGTTTTAGGTGAGGGCGAGGGGCTAATTTCCGAGTACAATCGAGAAACTCGCCGTTTAGAAACCCCAAGGTCTACTCGCACTACAGAACAGCATTTCTTAGAGCGCGTTGGCAAGAAATCATTCTCCCAGCGACATTCACTGGTGGGCCCAGGCAGATGTACAAGTCTTATCAGGACAAAATGGCGATTGTTCGCGAATACGGAAAACCGGATATATTTTTAACGATGACGTGCAATCCGGAGTGGGAGGAAATTGTCAGCGGTATTCCTGGCGGCTTTACCGCACAGGATCGTCCTGATTTAGTAGCCCGGGTTTGGTAGCTAAAACTCCGCGCCCTGTTGAAGGATTTGGACAAGGGAGTACTTGGTCGCGTCCAAGCTCGCATTTACGTTGTTGAATTCCAAAAGCGAGGCCTCCCTCACGCCCATATCTTGATCATTTTGGCGGGCGAAGACAAACCACGGACACGAGATATCATCGACAAAATGGTCTCTGCAGAGATTCCCGACGAAGTCGGCAACCCAGATCTTTATAAGACAGTGATGACGTGCATGATGCATGGTCCATGTGGACACCGAAATCCCCAGTGCGCCTGTATGAAGGACGACAAGTGCTCCAAAGGATTTCCAAAATCTTTGGCGGAGATTACACGAACAAGTGTTGATGGGTATCCGGTCTACAGGCGTCGCCGTCGGTCGGAGGGTGTGTTAAAATTTCGAGGTCGGGAGTATGACAACGCGACGGCAAACCAATGGGTTGTACCTTACAATCCGTACTTCTCGCAGAAGTACAACTGTCATATCAACGTGGAGATTTGTACGGCTATCACGGGTGTGAAGTATCTATACAAATATGTGTACAAGGATTCCGATAAGGCAGTACTCACGGTTGAAGCCGTGAGGGGGGGGTGAGCAGATGGGCAGACCACGCGACGAGCCAAATGAGGTGTTGCGGTATCTCAATGCACGGTACATATCTCCTGTTGAAGCTTGCATGCGGCTTCTTGACTTTACCGTTCAAGGAAAGAGTCATTCCGTCGAGCATCTCACAGTGCATCTGAAACAGAGGCAGATGATTGCCTTTCGGACTAGCGACCGACCTGAGACCGTTCTCGCGAATGGCGAGCACACGATGCTTACTCGCTTCTTCGATTTGTGTGCCAGCGAGGCCCCGGAAAATCAAATCGCAAAAACAATGCTTTACCAGGAGGTACCGAAAAAATTCAGTTGGAAGGATAAGCAATGGACCCGTCGTACCAAATTTCAAGCATCGCTCGGAATACTGATTCACGTGTCGATACGGGATGCTGTTTCTTCGCGTGATGATGTGTCATCGCAGAGGTCCAACTTCATTCGAAGATTTAAGGACGGTAGGTGGCGGTGTTCACCCGAACTATGAGACGGCTGCCCTGCATGCCGGCTACCTTCAAAACGACGAAGAGTGGGTTGCGTGTATGACCGAGGCTGCCGCATATCAAATGCACTACCAGCTTCGGCAGTTGTTTGCTACGCTTTTGGTGTACTCAATGCTTACCGATGTTCGCGGTTTGTGGAATACGTTCTACAAGGATTTGTCTGAGGACTTTCTACACAGATACCGCAACCTGCTCGATCCAGTTCGGGGTTCCGGTGTTATGTTCGAGACGCTGAAACGTATTAGCGACCTTTGCGAGTTAGCGGGTACTCCGTTCAGGATTTTGATCTACCTCAACTCAGCGATCATCCAAGATTAGGACTCCAGTCTCTTCAGGAAAACTCACTCATTCGCCGCGAGTTAACAGGATACGACCGGGCTACGTTGGAGGAAATCGTGCGCGCTGGAAGTCGCCTCAATGCTGGGCAACAAGCAATCTATGGCCAAATCACTGCCGCAGTAAGCGATCCGGTGGTTGGCAAAAAGCTGTTCTTCATTGACGGACCTGGGGGAACAGGAAAATCTACCTTACTTCGACACATACTGGCAAGGGTGCGGCTCGACGGCAAAATTGCTCTAGCAGTTGCGTCCAGCGGGATCGCGTCACTACTTCTTATGGGCGGGAGAACAGCACATTCCACCTTCAAGATACCACTGAAGTTAGACAAGGACTCGACTTGCTCTATTTCCAAGCGATCACATTTGCGAAAACTGATCGAGAAGGCGAGCTTGGTTATCTGGGATGAAGCACCGATGACCCATCGGCATGCATTTGAAGCCGTGGATCGGACGCTACGAGACATTCTAGGCAACCCCCGCGAGCCTTTTGGGGGGAAGGTGTTTGTTCTTTCCGGCAAATTCTTCCGGTGGTAAAGAGAGGCACGCCTGCGGAAACAATTGATGCCTGTCTCAAGTCATCCGACCTTTGGCCTCATTTCCAACAAGTGCGGCTTTGGGAGAGCATGCGCGTCCAAACAGCGGATAACCTGACAAGCGCTGACGATATTGCTCAATTTTCAGAGTTCTTGCTAAGGGTCGGAGAAGGGAGACACGAAATCGACCGGGTCCTGGGCGGAAAGTTCATGAAATTACCCCGTGATATGCTACTGGATAACCCTCCGGACGAGCCAGATGAAGATGCTGACATTGCGCCTGGTACAATTCCCAAAGGAAAGGCCAGAATGATTGATTTCATGTATGCTGATGTGAACGATCCTGATGTCGCTACAGACGAGTACTTCGCCAACCGTACAATCTTGACGACAACTAACGCATTAGTCCACCGCATCAACGAGGCGGTTTCGGGTCGACTTCAAACGACCGCTCATGAATACCTATCTGCTGACTCCGTCGAAGACGATGACGGAAGTGTCTTTGAACAAGAGTTTCTTCATTCCGTCAACATTAACGGAATCCCGCCCCACAGGCTCATACTCAAGAAAGGCATTCCCATCATTATGATGAGAAACCTGAACCCGGATTTGGGGCTTTGTAACGGTACGCGCCTGAGGATCGTTGACCTAAAGCCTCACGTCATTCACGCAACAATCATGACGGGGGAGCGGCGGGGTCAGCATGTTCTAATTCCGCGGATTATTTTTGTCAGCGACGATGATACTCAAGAGTTTCCGTTTCGCCTACGTCGAAAGCAGTTCCCTGTACAGCCAGCGTTTGCAATGACTATCAACAAGGCCCAAGGTCAAACCGTTATGAATCTAGGGCTATATCTTGCTACACCGTGTTTCTCACATGGCCAGCTGTACGTCGCCCTATCAAGGGTTACATCACGCTCGAATTTTCGAGCCCTCATTGAATATCCGGAACAGGAGGAGGAAGATGGAGTCTACACAAGCAATATCGTTTTCCGACAATTTTTTGACATGTAAACATACTTTTTTACATTTTACTTCGTTACATCATTAAGACAATTTAATTTAAAAAGTAAAACATGAGGCACCGGATTGGGAGCGAATTATAAAGTATCGCTGCTATTTTCGATTTAGAAATCATTGTTTGTCCCACCCCCTACTCCCCATCCCGCCGGAGCGAAGCGGAGGCGGAAAAAAACTAAAGGGTGATTTAACAAAAACTACCGCCGCGTAGCGGCGGCGCTCGGCTAGTTATCATAAACTGGAGTTATCATTGTCCAGTGTGCCAAATCGATGGTACAATCAGGTCGAGTGTATTCTCCTTGGCTAGCCGAGTTTTATACGCGGATAAGGCTTGTCACGCTGACTGGCTGACATTGCTTAAGAGCTTCGCTTTCCATTTGGGAAATCAAGGCCAAGAGTAGTCTGTACGCCGGTGAGTTTTGAGAGCCGGATTTAAATTACCCGGCTCAGATGCTGAATTCGCTCTACGTTACCGTAGCGTCGTAGTCATAAGCGTCGTTTACTTCTAAGGGTCAGACTACCAAAAACCAATCAGAAAGCGGTATTTCTGGCAGGTGGTTTTGTTACTTACATTTGGGGTGACAGTTAATTTTAGAGTCAGTTAGGATAAAACAACGCTTCATTGTCAGAAAAGCACCAGCCAACAGAGCCATGGGCCGCCCTCGTATAAATGGGCAAGGCAAGAAGCGAAAGTCGTATCAACGCACAGCGATGGAGTATTCACACAAGAGGGATGTTCTGAATTACAATGAAGAAGATCACAGTCTTGATGAAACGATTGCACACTTCTACGGTGAGCTGACCGATGCTGCAGTACGAGCTAAAAAGAAGCAGATCAACAAGTGGGCCAAACAGTCCGCTGATATCCGGGATGACTTTAGCGGGCATTGGACCGATGAAGTCGAGGAATACGCAGCATCGATTAACGTTGTCCTTCTCAAAGTCCCACCGAGATACACTTATGTCTGCCAACCGGCAGACATATCATGGAATAAGCCTTTTAAAGCTAGGCTACGCACATTGTGGGTTTGCCGTTTACGAAACCAGCTTGTAGAGTATCGCGCTGCAGAAGAACGACGCCAGCACAAGCGAGAAGAGCTTCATTCGTTGATTGCACGAGCTCGCAAAGATTTGACCCAAGAACGGGCCGATGACGAAGTCAAACGACTTCAAGATTTGTACACAGAAGACCCGTTCAAATTAAAGCCACCTAATCGAGCTGACATCACTGAGTGGGTTTCGACGATCTTTCAAAGGAGACAATTGTAAGCGGGTTTGATAAGATTGGCATCATTAGCGACACGCGCACAGTAGCGGATCTGACGGATATCGAGATTGCATACATTGACAGTGGCATTGTCGAAGAGCTGGAGAATTGCAACCTTGCCGACGGCCATGTCGATTCGGACGATGACATCGAATCTGACGATGATCTAAACAGCAATGTCGAATAATTACATTGCACGTATTTCCTTCCCAACGTTTCGTAAAACCATGATTTGCTCACATCTGTCGGTGCATGCGATGTGAAAATCTTGCTATTGAAGTGACGCCTAGGACTACGACGATACGGTAAATACAATCTTCACGGATCTTTTTTAAAGCTCGGTTCAACAACAGCCATTTTGCCACTGGCTACGTTTAAGAAAGCCAGTTTGGTGCTTGTACAAGTACTGTACAGTATTACTTAAATTTGTATGAATGCAAAAGTACTGTTGGTAACATGAAATATTTCTCCGAAAAATGAATTGAAATTCATTAGGTGCGGCTCAATTATCACACTTACCCTTTCTTAACACTACATGTACAAGTCGGATAGCGAGGTCCTGCTTTGAGCCTATAGTAATACCAGTTTAATACGAATTGTTTTTTTAAACCAAAATTTTAAATAGGCTAAATAATATTATTAAACGGTCTTTCATCGATGTTGCATTTTTTAAACCATTGGATACAATATCGATCTACTCGAGGACGAGCTGATGGGTATGAACGTTTGCTGGCACGGCATCGCCGAAGCCAAGGGCACAACACCGACCGCTAGACACAAGACAACAACTTGAGTGACCGATCCGGTAGTACTATTTGCATTGCGTGATTCCTATGCGAAAAATTTAGCTAAAACCCCTTGTGAGTCGGATGCCAATACTTACAATGTAAGTGCCAACGCAGCAGCAAGTGGTTCTTGCTCGGGAACTGTTGTTATCGAGGAATGCGGTCTCACAGTCGCAATCTGAGAGGTGTCGTGGCCCACGACTCGTGGGTGAGACGAAACTAATCTGTCATCATCCAAAGAATTTAAGTATGACCGACAAATTGGTTTGAAATCCAATTTTTTCATTAAAAAAACATTTCATACCAGTATTTTTAGCTTAAACTACGTAGTTTAAGTTTTTATAATACTACGTTGTAGTAGTATATTGCATACTCAGATAACAACAACCAGCACCACACTACTTATTTCATTTTCTAACTCACGTTCAGCTGAGCGTTAACCTCTAAATGACCACCTTGACGTGAAATGGGCACCCACAAAACCAGGGAACCTCCACCTGTACCAGGCAAACCAAGAAATCCTGGTCGCCAGCGATCCATGTACAGAGTCTTCCCACCAAGCACTTCGATAGTAGACCTCCACTGGGCAGTGCCCCCAGCCTTGAGCTCGATTTCGTCGATCTTGTCACCACCAGACTTGATATTAACAGTCACGTCCTCGGTATCTTTGCTCTTCAAATTAATAATGACGGCGCCGTCACCCTTTTTCCTCCAAGAAAGCGTGCTGTTCTTAAAAGCTTTATGAAGTGCACCCATTCCCAGGGTGGCTAGTTCGTCGCCGTCATCGATTTCACCCATAAACTGCGTAGGACCGCAGATAGTCTGCAGGAATTCTGCAAACAGAGTCGACAAGTCCGTTGGGTCCCAAGCATATGAGGCAAGCCAGAGACCATTACGTAGCCATGTATAGGCGTTGTATTTCGCAGCCATGTGCGTACCGTTGTCGCTTTTGCCAGACTTGATGAGATCGTTGATCATCACTGTGTAGGTCTTGCGGAGCGTTTCTCGAGTCTTGTACGCGGTGGCGACACTTGACTCGGAGACCATTTGGGTCATACAGTTGTTGGTTACCGTTGGGATATCGTACAGAATGAGGCTCGACTCGCTTAGTTTTAGGCGGAGGTCGCCCTCGCTAATCTTGGGGTTCTCCTGTCTGTACTCGTTCACCGTCACCCAAACTTGGGTGGTTAGCATTTTGAGGTCGTCACCGCAAGTGGAGTTCTGCTTCATACCCGTCTCCAGACTCTTGATCTCACCCTCCGTAAGTTGATCAGCTGCTTGGCTCTCTTCATAAAAGCTTTGAACCTTTCCCAACTCCTGATAATTTCGTCGTCGTACGCGACTGTCAATAATAGGAGTAACTGAGCCGTGGGCATGAGTTGACGTGTCAGCTGCAGGTTTGCCGGAACTTTTTTGCCTGAGCACGCATAGATAGTTGCTGGAAGATCGGCGACGACAAAGCCAGCCTGGTAAAGCAGCAACAGTAGCTTTTCCAGCGGCGTGTTGGGCTCGTTGACCTGTTGGTTTCGTATAAAGCGGATTGCAGCTCTTACAAAGACCAAGAGGTAATTAGCGCACGTGACTGCCCAGCTCACCTTCTTGCCGTATTTGGCCAATTGGCCGAACACGCCGAAGGAAGCCATACTCAGAGCAGCCATCGCCACAGCAGACACCTTGGCGGCGTTCTCACGACCGCAGTCGTTGTTTAGTTGGGTGCACTGCATGCCACACTCTACGGGATAGTCCATCGGGCACTCGGTCCAACATGTGTTCGTCAATTCGTTGCGATCATAATTACTTGGACACGTTTTCATGAAATGAGCCTCACGGTAGCAAGCAGGGTCGGCTGACTGCGTCCAAGGCCCCACCCAGTTTCGGTAGGTCGAATTAAAGTCGGTAATTGCAGTTGAAGGACTCGCTACGTCGTCCATCGAAGGTAAAGCCACGTCCCACGCAGAGGACCCCGACATTGACAGTGCAGTAGATGCAGAATCATCATCCACATCGAGCGAGGAGGCAGAGGACGACGCTGTCGAAGCAGGTGGCTGTGAGGCTGAGCCTGACGCGGACCCTACATCAGGCAACGAACCTGCGTTTGATCCCTTTATCAAAGCCTTGACACGGTCTAAGTAGTCGGACCCCATCATATTTGTGAGGGTTTCTGGAGACAGGGTCTCTAAAGATGTATCGGACGACGCGGGCGAAGGAGTCGAATCGTCGTCATCGTTCCAAAAGGTCCAGTCGATGGCTTGTGTAGTAGTGGTACCAGCAATTGCAACAGTGGCCCCCAAGACCAGAGCCACTCTTGACCGGATCATTTCGAAGTGGATTGCGAGTCGCGGTGAGTACGCTGGTCGAGACGGGCGTGAAGAAGAAGTCGATCGGGTGCGGGTGCGTCCGATGCCGCAAAATCGAGAATGATCCAATAATCCTGCTCTGCAGGCTGCTGTATCCTGCCTTTTGAACTTTATGGCACCGGAAAACTCCACCAGTCGGCGCAGCCTAGTTGATGCAGATCGACATGGCAGCACGATTTGAAGAAGAATGGAGATGGGGAGACTACTGCAACTAATCGAGCCGGTCACCAATGGACAGCAACGTTAGGATAGGATTTAAAATACTAAAAAAGCGGAGCAAGACCGGACACAGAAGACAGTCTCTACACCTAGACGTCAGTTGACATGGTTGAGCTTTGGCAGTGCCAAATTGGCACACGTCTCGCTCTGTGTGAACAGTGTTCACTGAATACGACACAAGCTCAACCTGTCGACCATTTGCACAGAGGGAGTCAATTATTACATTAGAGCTCATTCGTACATACAGAATATGTGTAACAGTACCATTCTAGAATTCTGGAACGCTGTAGTACAATTCTGGAATGGAGTTTACACATGTGGATAGAAAACATCTGATGATTTGATCGCTATATATTTTCATAGTTTGCATGCGAAGAGATAGTAGCCATTATTCGCCCTATCTGTTTGCTGAGATAATGCAAGACGTAAAATGCAGTTCCTCGGTCATTTCCGAATTTTCTATCTACAATATTAGGCCACTATGGTACGCTCCCAAGACCGCCAAGACCGCGCCGCTGAGACGCTCAACGAGGCCGACTTTCGTGCCTCCACTGCCGAGTTATTTGAGCGGGAGGAACGTCGCAAGACAAAGGTCGCTCAAATCGTCGTACACAGCCGCAGAGACGACAATGACGAAGGGGACAACTCCGGCGTGGGAACTTTGCCGTCCGTCTTTGACTTCTGCTTACAAGCTGAAGGGCCCGATGGGGTGCTCAAGCTCACCAACTTTGCGCCAGAGGAGTTCGACCATGTTTGGGCAGCTGTGTACCCTCACTTGCAGGGGAAATGGAACGTGGGCCGCGGTAAAAAAAATGCCGCTACGCTGCGCGCGACGTTTTCTTTATGACGCTGAGTTCGCTCAAACATCTTGGAAAATGGGACACCGTTGCTCGAGTTTTCAGAATCCCGCCATCCACCTTTCAGAAAATGATCCGCAAGTTTATGGATATACTGTCTCCTATTCTCTACGAAATGTACGTAGAGAAAGCGAATGACCAGTGGACACTGGGGAAGATTGTACGATCAGGGCATGCGTTTAAGTACTTCCCGTATGCTCGATATGCTACGGACGTTACCTTTCAGCATGCTAACAAACCCAGTGGTAACATGAGCGAGTGCTTACGCTATTACAGTGGCAAACACCACTTGTATGGCTACAAAGTGGAGGTGTCGGTGCTGCCGAACGGTGTCGCGAATAATTGCACGGAGCACACCGGTGGGAGCACGCATGATGCTGAGATTTTTCGCAGGAACGCAGCATTTCATTCGCGAGCTCTTCACAAACACTCTAGTGATGCCAATGTGCGAGACGAAGGGAGACTACAAGACAAGTATCCGAAAGAATGGGCGGTGTTAGTCGATAAGGGCTACCAGGGTATGGCGCGTGAGTACCGAGCAATTCACCCCATTAAAAGCGGGCGTCTGCAGCCGCTCTCGCTCGAAGACGCCAGCTTTAACGACGAGCTCGCGCATGACCGTGTCATTGTTGAGAATTTCTTCGGTAAATTGAAGTCTCTGTGGAATATTTGTTCCGACAAGTGGAAGTTTGACGAGACCTCTTACGACCTATACTTTCGGGCTTGTGTCGCTCTTACAAATGTCAATATTCGATTGAGGCCTCTTCGGAACGATGACGGAGATGACAACACCAAGTACGACACTCGTTTGCGCGAAATTGGAGCAAGTACACTCGAGAAGCAAACAAGAAAGCGGAAGCGCTATCAAGCCAATCGACAGGCAAGGCTTCGTACGGCATACCGTCGGCGGACTAGTCTCTCATGCTCCATTTATATGGAAGTTGAAGAAGACTGTAGCGACGACGATACACAGTTGTGATATTGTCACCTATAAAAGCAAGATACGGAGTTGTATTTGTGAAGTTAGTACGAGTCAGCGTAATTATTGGAGCATTCGTTCCGATAGACTACCATATTCGCTAAGTGCAGATCAAAGCCAAAACCTACCTTGAATCTAACGATATACCAATCTAAAATACGAATTTGCTACGAATTTGAGAAATTGAACAATATTCTGTCATATTCCAAGTAAGTAAATTTGAGCCCTATTGAAAACTTGGTCATGACGTTGTGGCTACAAAACCTACAAAACAGCATGTCAGAGCCATGTACCGTACACAAGCAAAGGGCGATGCGCACTGTTTATGAATTTAGGAAAAGCAGTTGCTGATCCACTTCAACCTGTGCCGTCATCTAAGTATACTTTGTTTATGAAAAGAACAGTCTTTACAACATGCATTTACTTAACTGCGCCGTACTGTTAATCTGCTTCAACGCTTTGCTTGATTGCGAACTTCAGTTGAGTCCTATGGAATTCGTCTTCACACCAAGATGTACTCCGTTCAGCTTGCCGTTTCGAGCAAAGCAATACAGTCGTGCACCTCCAATTCGACACCGGTATCAGTCGATACCCTGTCAGATTTTGTGATTACGCGGATCGGATGCGCAATTACCTTTGCCCATCACCACCCTAGCAATTAACCTCAACGGTTTTCCCCTCCTCGCCGAGGGATGACACGCCGCATCGATCTGGTTTTAAATTTTGGATCGGACGTCTTCTTACAAACACACACTTTGATTTTTACCGCCAAAGACAATGGGACATCGCCCTTCCTCCTACATGTCCCACAAAAGCAGTCTTTGTGCGAGAAGCACAAGTCAGATCCTGCATGCTCTCACTACGAACTTGCTCTTTGGGCAACGGAGCGCTTTAAGTCCCCCCGAGCAGTAAAGCGCACTACCGTCCAGAGTATTCTTAAGCGGTCCGCGGAAGTTGCCGCCTTGCCGGACGCCTATCGCGACCGGAAGCGCTGTTGCGCGCCCGCGATTCGCGCGTCTGACGCCAGGATTATGCAGAAGATTGGCGTAAATTTTGTACTTAATTAACAAATAAAATATCAGTGCACTGGATTTGCGTTTGTTTTTTGCTTTACGTTGTGCACTTATGCCCTGGCGCTGTTGATATGGTCCGCCCTGTCGAATTGGAGGTGCACGACTGTACATTGTAGCTACTGAAGAAGTTAGCCAAGTAACAACCGTGATGGGACGGAAATTTGCTTCAATTCAACACGTTATTTGTAGACATATATGTGTAGACGAAAAGGAATGAACACCACACTTTCCCAATAACAACAGGCAAAATATTGTGACGGGGGTGCATTTTACACGTTAAATATTAATGAGCGCCGTAAACTGCAGTGGGGCAAAGAACCATACTGAATTGTTTAAGCGCGCAAGCATACCACTTTTTTTTTAAGTGAGCAACACTAAAATTAATCCTGCACTATAAGAAACATCAGACTATTAATAAGAAGTAAAAAACAGTTGCACATCCCACTACTTTAAAAACTTCACATGAACGGTCCCTGGACTGGCTAGAGAAGTATCGATGCAACTTACACGTAGTTTCCGATTTAAGCAATTTCAATGTGCCTGGTAGTCAATTGAAGCCGAGTTACTTTTTTCATTTGGCATGATGGTTACGCTACTAATTATGCCAGGGGATAGGTTTCACTGCTTATTTGACGAACTTCCAATTTAAGATATCATGCCATTAATATCTTCAACGAGTGAAAACAAAAGTAAAACTTATGGCAAAAATACCCTACATCTCTTACTATTCAGTCGCCCACAATGTGAGATTTGTCTGTGTCAGGCAGCCTAACCACATCCACCCTTAACTAATCCTAGATAAACCGTGTGAGTTTTTTTTAAGGAAGAGGCCTTTTGGCCAGAGAAGACAATAGTGACGGGGTCGCACAGCTGTAGTTCACAGGTCCATTTTGTCGAAGGAAGCGAAGTGACCAGCTTAAGGTAATTTGTAAACTGAATGTATTTATTGGTAGGCTAAGCTTGAGTTAAATGTACAGACTGTATGTCAATTTTAGTAAAGCTACGTCATCAGCCAATGGTTGGCGTCTGACAACCCTGGTGCCATGTACCAGATATCCCGAAATGTTGATGTGTCATACTTCATGTGGCAAGGGGTACATTTGAGGTTACGCACCCTGTTACACCCCCCCCCCCCCCCCCCCCCCCACTTAGTTTCACTTTACCGACCAATATGAACGAGGAAGTGTACGTCACAAACTCTCATTCTTAAAGTCAAAATACATCGACTTGGCTGCGCGAACGCGTCGGAGGCTCACTTTACAGTTAGATCCCCGAGCAGCACTGGTGCACGCTTCTGCTCGGTCTCTCCTTCGACCTTATGCATGCCCTGTGGAACTACGAAGAGCGCTGTGAAAACTAGCTCCAAGGCTGCTGCCGGAAAGGCGCAAGGAAAGCGCACTAAGCCTCGCGACAAAGGCTCTGTACTCCAGGAGGATACTAAGGTGGCCTCGGAGGCGATCGGTTCATCTGGTAACGCGGCTGCGAGCAAGCGTGCAAGCAAGCGCTGCATTCCGCCACCTTCGGTCTCTCCTGACGAACACGCGGTTCGATAAACGTGAATGCGGCTCGGGCAGTGAGGACGAGGACGAGGTCGAGTCCGGGAGCACCCCCAATGCTCCTGTGCGTTCTGTGGGAGGGCACACTCCAATGCCCAGCGAGCAGAACGACGACAGCGTGCACTCGCTCGCTATTGATCACGGTCCTCGCAGTCACATGACGTCTGTGCGCTCTGAGAGTCTTACCGCCATGGCTAAGGGCTCACTCAAAGCTTGCTACAACGATCAAGAGAAACCTCTCGAACATCTCTCGCTCTCCAAGGGTCTTGCCGTGCTAAGGCTGCCAAAGCAACAGCCGAAGCCGCCAAGCCCTCTGAGAAGCGCACGATTTCAAAGTCTGTACTCCGCGAGGAGAAGGAGACTGGGTACACCTATCGGAGCCTCTTCGGTTCCTCAGATGAAGCGGAAAAGGAGGGTGCCATTCATGAGCCTTTGGCGATCACGAATGATCTCGACCAGGAACAGGAGGACTTCCAAGCTGCCCAGCATATGCATGGGGTCCGGTGGCGATATCCGTCAACCAGGGAGGTGCCATCAACTCAAGCGGTTATTGGCTTCCCGAGGCGAGCTCTGGGGCTGACCTCTTTCTTTTCCTCGTCGCTCCTCGTGGGCTTGTTGATGGCCACACTTCCCAGGGCACTTACAAACGTGCCCTACTCCAGAAGGAGCAGACAACTTGGAAGCAGACCGGTGCATGCTTCTCGTGCCGCACCGGATCCCACTCAAGGACTTCACGACTTCTCGTAAGAAGCCCGAGAATCGGTGTGCTCTCTACCCTCTCTGCCCCCCCCCCCCCCCCCCCCTGGGTTCTTACCGAGAACTGTCTCAACTGGAACTCGTGCGAGGACCTGGCCTGGGGACCTTCTGAAGCGCGCGGCGTCTAGCGTTAACAATGAGCGCGCGTACGGAGTGTCGTCAATGTGCGGACCCCGTTCGGGCAAGTACCCCCAGACTACTTACGAAGCTTCCGCTGCTTCTGTTTCCAGACTGCGACAGCCTTCGGGCAGTATATCAGGAGCCGTTCGATCGGCTCCCACGAGTTCTCGGAGTGAGCATAACCCTTCCACTTCACAAGGAGCTGTCGCTGATCGCGCCGCCGTCCTGGAGAATCCGCTCCGCGTGGTAGTGGACGTCTCCGTTCCAATCCAGCACGGCCTCGTACGAGTACGACTACCAGGCGTCTCCGGGCGCTACTCTCGTCCGAGTGCTCCGCCTGCGGGTCCGACGAAGGACCCTGAGGTTGACCCCCTCCGTCGACGCGTCCTCGTAATTGAGATTGCCCTTAATCTTGGGACTGGCGGTGATGGTGCCGCTTAGGCTGGGGGTCAGGGCGTGCTCTCTCGTCTTGCGGGCCGCCTAAACCCGTTGGAGGGGGAGGTCTCGAGCCTGCATCAGTAGGTGGACCGCCAGACCGCTTCATCTGATCGTGACAAGGTCTACCGCATCATCGGACGTGTTGCGGCTCTGCTGTAACGCACTTAACTGTTTTTGGCACACTCCCAGCCGCACGCGTATGGTGCCTACTTAACGTACTCTGCGTATAGCTCTGAGGTCCGTTCGTACGGGGCCTCTTCGGGTTGTGGTCTCGACCGCGGCTTTGCTTTTCAGCCCGAGACTTGGTTGCCTGCTCCGGCGCTCTCGTCGACGACTGTGGTCGGGCCTCAGCTCGAGGAGTTGGGCCAAGGTGGGTCTGTGAGTAAAAAAACGGCGCATCATGGTACCGCTTAAGACGTCCATAGAACGTCGGGTGCGTCGTCATTGACTTAGGCAGGTCGATAGTGTACGCCGCACCATGTCTGACCAGGAGCGCGAACAGTCTAATGTAGCGGTTATTCAACTTGTTGTTGCCGACCAAGCTGACAGTCTCTAGTGGTAGGTTCTTCATGTCTAAGAACACTAATTCATCTACCTTAAACACAGTTAAATTTTCTGTTCCACGTCTGCCAGAGCACTCCTTCTGTCTGTCCTGGGCCGTTGTCATGGCATTGCAGACCCTGCTGATCACACTAAGTTTGGTATTCAAAAAGGATTCCACTTGTTTCCGCCGCGAAACCGGTCTCACATCTGAGACCTGGGAGGAAAGAGCTTTCCGAGCCTCTCCCCCAATAAGAATAGAGGATGCAGCGTCTCCTCGAAGAGTGAGAGGCACTCTGGGGTGGCGGAAGCGGTTCAAGTAGAACGGCGTGAACCTCGTGAACGCGTGCACTGCGTTGTGAGCGCAAAGTCAACAACTGGAAGCTGCGTCGACCACGCACGTGGGGCTCCCGCGCACACATGTCCTCGACCACTCGATTGACGCTCTCTGTCTGGTCGTCTGTCGGCGGATGATCCGTAGTGGACATCAGCAGACGTGTTCCGAGTAAAGGAAACAGCCTTTTTCTAGAGCACAGCCGTGAACTGCGGGTCTCGGTCCGAGATAATCGTCTCCGGAAGACCGTGATAGCGGAACACATCATCGACGAACAAAGATGTACCATCTTGCTCATCCGACACACGAACACCGAAATCTCGGTGTTATCGTGTCCGTCGGTGGGAAGCCCAAAGATGAAGTCAAGACTCATTGACTTCCAACAGTCAGCCGGAACGGGCTGGTTCTGTAACGGAGCCGAAGCGTGTCATGCGGGTTTACCCCCCTGACATGTTTCGCATGTCTTCACCAACCGGACGATATGTGGGTTCATTAGAAGGCCTGAGAGACCGACAGGAAGGTCTTCTCGCGACCCAAGCGGCCGCTGGAGGGCGCATCGCGCGCCTCCGCGAGTATGTCGAACTTCAGATTCTCGTCGTTGGGTACGATCACCTCCCACCGAAGATGTAATAATACTCTATCACCGGCCTTGCCGGAGGAGCCCGGCCCTGGACGCCGAGTCGCTTAAAGCGACGTCGATTTGAACGAGGTTCATATTCGACTTGCGGCGGCGGCGTAGTCGTCGTCGGCGACCGTGACGTGGAACTTTGTTACTCACGCCTGGGGATGTCGTGGCTGTGTTGACATCCGAGGCACTCGAGGCCTCACGTGTACTATCTTACCCACACAGGAAGCGCATCCCCGCGTCTTCCTCTTTAGTTATTGTCTGGGCGACCTCGCGTAGCACTGTGTTATTCACCCAGAAAGCGTATCCAACACCTTCCTTTTCAGTTAAGGTCTGGGCGACCGTGTGTGGAAGTCTATTACCCACCTTGAACACGCTATTACAGCGTTCGTGACAGCTGCAGCTGTCTGCGGAGCTATATTACCCG